>LPNX010573985.1:29613-67966 GCA_001517045.1 Pseudotsuga menziesii
ATCATCGCATCGTTGAGATTCATACAGGTTATTTGTCCGTGCGGTATTTGGTCGAAGACCCCGGATGTCACCTAACTCTAGCACATTGATGAGTCTATTTGAGGGACCCTAATAAGTTCATGTCCCTTATGATTTTCGGGTTGCGTTGGAGACAGTGTTCAAAAGACGCAACAGTGCTTCTATATAGATTTATGATTGATTCAGCATACTTGTACCACATAGACTCTGACTCTCCGTCAGTAAACTATGTATCGTCCTAGATCCAGCAGACGATCAATCATGAAGATATAGCATTCCATGAAAATGCCATGGTTCCAATGTAGCAGTTCTTCATATCAGTATTGTATTCAACCTCTCATTGAGGCAACCACTATTGTAACAATAGTTGTACATGATCGACTCTTGTATTATAGAACTTAGATCACATTACTCTTTTGGCATCATTACGAGCATGGGGATGCCCGCCTCATCCATATACATGTCACACATTATTTATATCTCACCCATTGATGGGAACCATATTAATACAAAAATCAAAAGCCACCATGCCCCAGCCCAAGAAGCACCACCTCTCCCCAAGAAAATCCTATGATGTCCGTTGGCCATACGATAAGCTGTTGCCCTCACACATCAGAGGGCAATCTGTTAACCCAAAAAATCCCTCACTAAGCTCTACATGACCTACACCACCCAAGGACATCCATGCATGACCCTCATTTGACCCCCACACCCTCAAGAAGGATTAAAAATATGAAAAAGGGCTTAAAAACCCCTAAAAAGAGCCAAACTAACTCCCATAGGGGCTAAAACCCCCAAAGGAGCTAAAGATTGGGCGAAAGGGGCTAAAAGCCCCAAAAAAGGACAAAGCCCCAACTAGGGGCTTAAAAACCTAAAAATCCCAAGAGAAAGTATAAATAGAGGGGTGGGGGTCACTCTCAAATCACTTCTCATCTCTATATCACTAAGCTCTACATGAGCTACACCACCCAAGGACATCCATGCACAATCCTCATTTGACCCCCACACCCTCAAGAAGGCTTAAAAATATGAAAAGGGGCTAAAAAACGCCTAAAAAGAGCCAAACTAGCTCCCATAGGGGCTAAAACCCCCAAATGAGCTAAAGACTGTGCGAAAGGGGCTAAAAGCCCAAAAAAGGGGTTAAAGCCCCAACCAGGGGCTTAAAACCCTAAAAATCCCAAGAAAAAGTATAAATAGAGGGGTGGGGGTCACTCTCAAATCACTTCTCATCTCCTTATCGTTATGGTGCCCATGTGAGTGCCTTAAGACCCTTTGCCTCTCAAGCCATTCACCCTCCCTCTCCTCCATGCCTCCATTGAGCCATAGCTCCCCATCCATTGAGAGGTGCTCTCCCAAGCTAGGGCATGGTGGCCCATTCCAACCAGAGAAGGTATACTTGTCTTTTATGTTTTTGCTTTGAGTATATTGTAGTTTTCTAACCTTATTTGTTTGCAGGTTAGTTGTTTAACATTCTATTGCAGTTTTCCATTGATTTCTTGCAGGTTCTCTTGTTTTCTAAAAGTTTGATGCAGGGTTGTGGAGCTTAGCCCTAACCTTGTGTGTAGAGGGGTTTCATTTCGTTTTCTGTCTATTTATTTATTTCTATATTTCCATTCTCACAAGAACCCTACTCTTTTGTCCTATAGATGGAAGGGAGCCGTTCCTTCCTGTAGCAAGGGCGAAAGCCCTACTACAGATAGCATGTGATACTACATAGGGTAGTAAATAAAATCATAGTTAAATACCCATTTCTTATTTCCGTGTTGCAATTGTGCATAAGGGGATAGTCTATGATACTACATAGAAAATAACCTTGATTTATCCCTATATTACTAAATTATTATATGTTGACATACCCCGCGGAGGTAAGACTATCCAACTTTTTTTCCATGGCTTATAGTCTTTCAGCATAATTCCACGTAATAGGAACCTCTATTAGTGGCATTATTTCAAATGACTATGGCCTTGATGCACTTGATCAGAAATGAGCCTTCATGGGCTCTCTTCACTGGTTCAGCTCTTGGGTCGACCATCGTGAACCCTTGAATCAAATGAAATTAGGATCATTTAAACAATAGAGTTGTGAAGCAACCTTTAAAAATCAAGATGACTGAAGACTAACGCAACCTATATGCCATTTTAAAAGTAAGCACCGAGCCACTTCTTATAATAAGCAATGTTGTGTTAGGAAATTCACAGAAGTTACTCTGATATCTTTATTGTTTAAAAAAAACCCTTCATGCTTACCAATAGCATAGATGTTTCGCTCGAGACATCAAACGTTAGGGACATCAAACGTTGAGAACGCATTGAAAACATCAAACGTTAAAGATATGTGGTACTTCATTAGATATGTAGTGGACTTTTATTTTCCAAAGTTATGGGTACAAAAAATAATTTAAACAACAAATAAGAGAGCTTAGAACAAATGCATAATTGTGCATTGTTGCATTCGTAATGGCATGCATGGCAGCCAAATAAGCTATAACTACACAAGATTAGTTGGTCAGCAGATTTAAATTTCAAAACAAAACCAAAGGAAAGTTTGTGCTTTTCCAAGAATCATTAAAAATTTACTTTCAATTATAATAATCATAAATTTCATGGGATAATAAATAAAACTAAAATACCGAAAAACAATTTATTATGTTAGCATAAGCAAGCATGAAGGTACTTTGCAGAGTGGTGCTTACCATTGAGATAAATATCGATTATTACTTATAGCAAAGTATAAGTAATTATATTTTCTATGTTTCTCTTTGGATCGAAACAATTTATGGTATTTTGTACATTTCACTTTATCGTGGAAACATTTAGGTTTTTTTCATTAATACAATTTTTGATAAAGTTTAAGTACAAATAAACTTTCTAAACTTTTGATTTATTTATTTATTTTTACATTTTTGCATTTATTAATACAGCATATAAATATCTTAATGAAGTATCGTACATTTTTGCAATGTTACTATATGCATAGAAATATGTTAATTATTAATATATGCATTGAAACATGTTAAACACGTCGGCTTTTTTAAGGATATAAATCCAAATTTTTCTAGAAATATTATCTACAAATAATATAAATATTAAGAAATGGTAGGAGACTAGCTTCATAAATCTTAGGGAATGTAGTTAAAAACATGTTTATTAACATGACTACCTGCTATGAATTTTTATTTACACTACTTTCCAAATATACAGTGTTTATAAAACTTCAAATTCAGAGTTTTCAAATTTGGAAGCAATTTACGATTCATTAATACCTGAAGTCCTTTTTCACTCATATGACCAAGACGTTGATGTCATAATTCAGATACTAACGCAGTACCATTAACTTGAGTTATTCCAACAAGTTTGTAAAAGTTTCATGTTCTTCATGCCTTTATGACAACTAAAGCACCCTTGGAAACTTATAGAGTTCCACTTAAAGCTGTAAACTTATGTCCAAAAGAATCTGTAAGTGTTCTTATAATTACATCAAACATTTTAATTTTAACACTTCCAACCCCAACAATTTTACATGAATGATTGTATCCTAAAAAAACTATTCCATCATTAACTGTTTGATAGGAAGCAAACCAATCTTTATGAGGAGAGGATCTAATAACCATTCCTCGTTATATTCAGAAATATTACAAACAGACAAAACCTCATTGATCATACCTAAATAAGAAGACTTAACTGGATTTGCCTCTGACTTGGAGTCATCCTTCTTAGATTCTTGTCTCTTCCAACAGTCCTCCTTGAGATGACCAGTCTTGTTACAGTAACAACATTTTAATTTGTTATTTTTGTCCTTCGATTTAAACCTGGAAGTACCTCTTTATTTTTCTCATTTCTCTTTGGATCGACCTCTAACAACCAAAGCTTCTAGTGAAGAGGTTTCAAGATTAGATTTCTTCCTTAATTCCTCAAACAATAATGTTCCAACCACATTGACAAATTCTAAAGTATGAGTTGTACTAAGGCTAATGGAAGAAACTACTTGACCCCAAGACTTAGGTAAACTACATAAAAGATTGACTGCTTTATCTTCATAATCAATTTTAACATCCATACTACTTAATTGGCAAATAAGAGTATTAAAAACATTTAAATAATCTCCTATCTTTGTACCTTCTTTCATTCTCATAAGATATAGTTGGCTTATGTTTGTCAATGATCTGGTCATATACAGACTTTCTAACATGTTCCATAGGCTTGTTGCTGATGTTTCTCCAACACTGTTGAACGACACATCATGTGCATGACATAATTGAATTGTGCTTACCGCTTTGGCATCTAAATCCTCTCATTTATCATCTATCATGATTAGAGGTTTCTTTCGTTTTCTATCTAAGGCTCTCTGTAACCCTTGCTGAATCCCAAAATCCCACATCTTTAATTTCCATAGTTCAAAATTGTTTTTACCATTAATTTTTTCAATTTTCAAACTTTGTGCTAGACATTGTTGAATATATATATATATATATTCCAGCCCAAATAAACAACACTATATTCTCCCAATTGTAGTCCTGGCTTGAATGACTTGAAAATTCGAATGGTTTGATTATATATAACCAGCGGCCACTCTCCTCCATGCGCAGGCCTATCTAGCAAAGACAACGTCGTCACCCTTTTCACGGCTCTTTTCCCAACATAAGCAAAATACACGTCGGTCTCCCTCTTCACAGCTCTTTTTCCAACAGAAACAACAAGCGCTCTCCTCCACGTGCAACTGTCCAGCAGCGGATACGCCTGTTCTCTTCACGCTGCCCGTCGAGGCTGCAACACTCTTCCACGCAATGCACTCTTCCACATACACGTCGGTCTCTTCAGTTTGTGACCTCTCACGATTCTTCCATACGCAGGTGCTTGTAGTCAGATCGACCTTCTTCACTGACTCCTCCGCAGATCTCACACGCGGTCACCTGCAGAGTCCAAGCAACAGCGGTCTCCTCCAGCGTGGGTCTCTTTGTCCAATTTGATTCTTCTCTTCCAAGGCTCTGATACCACTTGTTAGAGTATACACATGCAAAGTATTGAAGCTCAGTAATGAAGAAGAAGAGATTACATGACGGACCTCAACTTCTCAATAACTCATTACATTAAGTATCCTAACCATGCAATATATACTTCATGAAAAAAGTTACATGAGTAAACTCTTATCGATTTTACCTGTTATGGGAAATTTCCGGTAAACATCATAATGAGAAACCTCCCATAAACACATTAGTTTAGTTGTCATTTAACACTAAAAATTTAAATAAAAAAAAATTGAGATTTTTCTATTCTACATTAAAATTGAGCCATCTCTTACCGTTAGTGTATTTTATATGAAAATTTTCCATCTTCCACTAAAGTTCAGCCATCCGGCCAGGCACTGTATGAATTCGTTTCGTTTTGTGTAAATAACTATAAATGGGACCATTTCACTTAACTTCTTCGGTTGTGTACTAGTCGACCCCTGTTTGGAGAGTGCTCATTTCTAGGTTTGGAGTGTCGACAGTCCCACATAAAGCAAAAGTCAAGCACTACACAGATTCGACACAGTCGACAAGTTGAAACCATGGGCATAATTTATAATGTTTGTCTTTCTATCATGCCTATTACTATCAAGATCAACCGTACGGCCTCCATATCGAAACAAATATATATTTTAACAAAATCCCATAGATCTACAGTACAGAATAGATCTACAGTACAGAAGGAAGGAAAAATACATACTTTTCCTCGAGTGAAGTATGTACCACTTGAGAAATGTGTCAATGTAAACATTTTTGAGGGAGTAAACTTTATACCTGACCATTTGCACCGATAGGACCACAGTCCTATCGATGCAAATGGTTTCGAGTAGACAAAATATTTTCTATATTGAACTTGAATAATAAATACTGTCCAACCATTTCCCTGCATTTGTCTAATAACAATCTCGTCCTAATAAACGTAGAGGATGACATCATCATGCAAGATATATAGTAACCTTTAACAATATAAGTAGTGCAACTAAGATTAAAAATATAATTTCAAGTTATTGATATTAAATTAACATGAGTGCAAACTCAGCCTTTGCTTTGAAAATGGTCATGAGATATTCGCTAATTAGAGCCCCGACCAAAATCGTGTCGAGAACATTTTCCTATTCGGCACCAATGGTGCACGACATTAATGTATACAATGATTTTCACAATGCTCACACTCAAATTTTCCTTCCTATTATCTACATTGTATACAATATGGATCTGATATATCGAGATGTTGTGACTTACAACGAAAACCATTATCTTTTAGCCAGTTGCAATTACAGCTCTTCAGAAGCCCTTTTTTTTTGACAAATTGGGATTTCGTGTATCAGATACACGCGATGAACTTTCAATACAAATTCACCTCATATGAATAAACCTGTATATCAATAAATAACTACCCCACTTTGTTGATGCTTGAGCTTTGATTTTCAAACACTGGAGACGGAGGCAAAGTCGGTGAAGAAGTCGTAACCTCCGTTGCCTCTTCTGGACTTCTCTCCGACGTTTCGGTGCGTGGCTCAGGAATCACCTGAGTGGAAACTTCCCTGTGAATCACTACCTGCATCGCGTTGTTTGATTCGACGACCTCAGAAATCGGCGCAGTGCCGTTGGGCTTCTTGTTTTGGCTAACGAGATTCAGGGAATGTCTACACATAGGGCACGAAGAATGAGAGTTGAGCCATTTATCAATGCATTCCATGTGGAAGCCATGGTTACAATTCGGCAACACCCGCACCTTTTCTCCTTCCCCGAATTCGGCCAAGCAGATGGGGCACTCAGTGGCCAAGCCCGCTGGCAGCTTACAAGCAGATCTGTACTCAACAATAGGCAGTGCTTTCATGGCCGCCTTCTTCAATCCAGTGTTGGCCAGCCGGATAGCCACCTCATCAGATGAGTCGGTCCCCATTCGTCTTCTGAAGCAAAGGACGCATCTGAACAACGAATTGAGGCCGAGCATACAGATGAGAGCGCATACCATTACCGCGAGAATGACATCTAGATCGGAGTTTAGAGTGCCCTCGTTCATATAACCACTCGACCGCTCAGTGTGCTCCGCTCCAGTTGGAGAAGGTGCTGGAGTAGATGCTAATAACTTCCTACCAGGAGACAACGGGGAATTTGAAACGCTCATTTTGCTGGATTCCACCTTAAAATCCCAACAATTAAATAATTAATATGTCCCTCCCGGAACTTGATTACTAAAGGGTGGTTGGAAGAAAGCAAAGATCAGCAATAATGTCAACTGAATGAATGAAGAGGAGAAACTGGATTATGAGTCCTGCCGGTTTCGCCAATCTATTTATAGAGTTAACTACCTGTCCTTTGTGTGACCTTCAAATCATAATACGGAGGTACTGCTACAATATTATAACGCTTTATAGGACGTGTCACGTTGGTATGTTTGCCATTTCAACGATTATTTTATCAAACTTGCTATGAACTCGTAACATTCAGTTGGTGTCAGAGAGTTAAGCAGCCATCGTTAACTTTAGCAGACTTATTATTGCCTATCTCTATCCCTAAAAGATCTAAAATCTTTATAAGAATAAGAAATATGAGATCTTTCTATCTTCTTTTAAAACTGAGCCAACTACCGTATCCCGTATCTATATTGCTCATTTCTATCACTAAAAGATTTCCAAATCTAAACAAAAACAAAAGGATAATTTTCTATCATACATTAAAATTGAGCCATCTGTGAGAGGCAGTGGATATAATATGAAAATTTTCTATAAACACTAAAGTTGAGCCATCCGGCCAGGCACTGTATGATAAATGAATTCGTTTTGTGTATAAATGGGACCATATCACTTAACTTCTTCGGTTGTGTACGTGGAAAGACACCTGTTTGGAGAGTGTCCATAGTCCATAAAAAAGCAAAAGTCGAGCACTACACATATTCTACACAATGGAGAAATTGAAACCATGGCCCGCATATGCTTTTTCTATAGAAGATTCTGGGTATAAATTTATATCAAGTTCGCCTTTCTTTCATGTCCATCGCTTCCAAGCTCAACCGTACGGCCTCCATATCAAAACAAATACATATTATTAAATATATTTTTAAATAACAAAATCCCATTGAATGAATATTGTCCAACCATAAACCATTCGCATGAATATTGTCTATAACCATTTTTCAAGCATGAATCTCGTCTCACCTTTTATTTAGAAAAGTTAAAATTTATATTTAGTTTAAATAAAATTTATAAACCTAGGGGATGGCATAATCAAGCAAAAAAAAATATAGTCAGCTTTAACAATATATGCAGTCCAACTAAGATTATGAATATTTACTTACATTTAATTAACATGAGAGCATACTCAACTTTTCCTTTGAAAATGGTCATGTGAATGAACCCATTGCTTTTCTTTAATTGTCGATAGTCATATTCGAAAATCCCTTTAGTGGATCATTGCTTTTCCTGAAGTGTAGATAGTCATATTCCGAAAAACACTTTATTGGATTAAATACGTGTTATGCATTAAACATGTCACATTCAAAGAAGGAAATAGAGATTTCATGTAATTCAAATTCACCAAATATTCTACAGTTAATTGTTTTTCCATATCTTCATATTCTTACAGTTAATTGTTTTTCCATATCTTCAGATTCTTTGTTCAAAATGGAAATATATACAAACAAAAGGAGAGAATAAAAGGAAAGTATATTATATTTTTATGTTTTAAGCAAAGAAATATATACAAAAATATTTTTATGAGTTAGCTTACATTTATGTATACAAATCAAAGAAAATTGTCATTTTTTTTAATTGAGAATTGAGTTATAATAAGTTTTACTATTTTTTTTTAAAGAAAAATAAATAAATAATTTTTTTTTTAATTATGCTTTTATTAAAATCGATTAGACCACTTATTCAAAAAGTATGACTAAATTTGATTTAAAATCAAAATAAATTCACATAAGTCTAACATTTATAATGTTTCTTTTGAATCTTTTATCTATGGATTGAGGACATTTATAATGTTTCTTTCGAATCTTTTATCTATGGGTTGAGGACATTTATAATGTTTCTTTGGAATCTTTTATCTATGGATTGAGGACATGATAAGGATCCCAAGAGATATAGATGTTGGAGGATAGTAGTGCAGCTAGTGCTACATCATGATAATGCATTTAAGAAGTGTTTATATTTAAGGATGACATGGTTAAAGTAACTACCCCAATTGAATTGCCATGTGGTGTTTTTCAATTGGCCTACTTGGAAACCAATTGGATGTTGAGTTGTCACTTGGATGTCACTTAACTTTCATGTGGAAAACTAAGAATGTGTCACATCATCACTACCGGTTAACTGTACATGCCACGTGGCTTTTTTTTTGTGCCATTTATTACATGTTTTGTCGAAAGTTCATAACTCAATAAATTTCTTATCTGGACGTTTTGGGCGAAACAAATGTCACTGGAAGAGCTTTATAGTGCTCTATACTTCAATTTTCATTTTAAAAATTTGTATTTTGATCAATCTTGGAGATCCTCCTGGATCAGAGTAAAACTAGCTAGATTATTTTATAAAGAAACAAGATTTCATGCTGAATCTATTAAAAGCAAAGACAAAGAAAATGATAAACCTTACCTTGGCAATCCCATACGAGAAATTCGAACCCTCTGCAACCGTCGTATTCTTTGCTCCTCAACAAGAAGTATTCTTTGCAACAATAAAAGTTTGAATAATAACATAAGGCAAGAAAAACGCCAAAATGAAAATGCGGAAATGCCAATGGCTAAATGCAGTGAATGCACTGATAAATGAGCCAAAATAAAATTCATTGCAATTAATATTCAAATCATCGCAATTAAACCACCGTAACATAGCCCATAGCCCGACTACGTAGTGATCGAAACCTTATATGTATTGGGAAGACAAAAAAAAAGATAAAATTGTGTTTTAGTTAACCTTTTTGCACTTTAATAACACAATTACTAAACAATTTTTTTATCAATTCAATTAAATTATGACTTCACTCAATTACCATTTTTAAAAAAAATACACATTTTAAATTACTCGGTTTTCTTTTAGAATCTTTCATCTCTGGATTGGCCATAATATTTTAAATAGTAAATACAACTATTTGAAAAAACTTAATAGTAAAAGAATATGCTCATGTAAGGTCTATGTCCTTTACTTAATGGAGGGTGATATATACTAAGGAGTATTTTGTTCTCAAATACATAATTAAGTGTAACAGTAATACATATATGATATGTCGCTCCATAGTTGCATGTAACAACACAATTAGCTTCTAAGTTAACTTAGGTTTTGAGGCGTTTGTGGCTGGGCGCGCGCGATTGAAGAGCTAGGGTATCAGGTGCAGCAATGGCCGCCCCTGGGGGTGAGGATCCCCTTCCTCCCCCCCTTCTTGCTGAGATGGACGCGTTTAGGAGGCTCGTCGCAGGCGGTGGGAAGAGGAAAGCTCCTCCCTTGGTCCCGAAATTCATCAAAAAACTTGCAGATATTCCTGAAATCGCCTTGCCAGAGACAACTTCGATAAAGATTGCTCTTGCTCTGTCTGAAAGAGGTCTGGTAGGCCAATTTATGGGGCTATGGCCTTCAGCAAAGACCACCGACAACTGGATTCAAAGAAATTGGAAGCCGCATCTAAAACAAGGAGTCACCTGCTACCCCCTGAGCAGTGGATATTTTCTCTTTGAATTTATAAATAAGGAGGATAAAGACCTCATTTTCAGAAACGGCCCATATTTTATGGGTACCCAGGGGCTGTATCTGAACCGCTCGACTCCAGACTTTGATCCCTCGGTGGATCTGCCTAAGGAGGTGCCGGTCTGGGTCAAGCTACCCAACCTGTCGGTCTACTGCTAGAACTTTGAAGCGTTGCAGATGATCGGCAATGGAATAGGAAAGTTTGTTGATAAGGCAGACAACAAGACCATCTACAACTGTGTCAGGATTTGTGTTGAAGTGGACCTCGAGGCAGGGCTACCAGAGGCAATGAAGCTGAAGGTGGGCACTTGGACTCACTATCAGAAAGTGGACTACGAATATCTTCCGTTTAAATGTAGACTTTGTCAAGAGCATGGGCATTTTCAGAGGAATTGCCCAAAAAACCAAGCCTTGGATAAGGAAGAAAATGAAGGATGGCAAAAGGTTAAGAGAAACAAACCAGCCTCAAAAGCTAAAGAGACAAGACCTGATCAATCGCAGAATCAGCCTCAGGCGAATGTGAATCCTTCGAAGGAGCCCTTGGTAAAAGATACAGCTCCACCAAAGGAACCAGAGAAGGAATGTATAGAGATAACATCTCACTCAGCGTCCTCTTCAGAAAATCCAGACAAGAACAAGAATGCCCCACTAGCAAAAGAAGCTTTGAAATCGAATGAAGAAAATATCACCATAGGCTCTGAAACTGGAGCTGAATCTGACGGGGGGGGCACTGAGACAAGCAACTCGGTTGGAACGCCTGAAAGGACTCCAAGAGGAAGGAAGCCAGACTGGAAAAAAAGGGAGGAGAAATCGTACAGGGATGTAACAGCAGGAGTCCAGCAAACCATCCCGGATATGATGGAAACCAGATCCACAAAGAAAGGCAAGGCTTCGAAAGGAGCCACCCCCCCTCCTCCTAACCCTAATACAGTTCGTCTCTTGGAATTGCAGAGGGATGGGAAGCAAGTCCAAAGAAGAAGCAATCAAAGATCTAGTCAGAATGAATTCCCCGGAGATCCTTCTGATCCAGGAGACAAAGATGGAGGAGCCTAAGACCATCCAGGCCAGCAAAAAGTTTTGGAAAAAAGGAGAAGGAAGAGCAGTCAACTCCAGGGGAGCCTCAGGAGGGATAGCCACCTTCTGGAACTCCTCCACGCTAGATCTGCTCGAGGACTATGGTACCACCCATTGGCTTTTCACGAAATTGTAGCACCGAGACTCGGGGCAGCAGATCAACCTTTTCAACATCTACGCTCCGGTACTCCTGTCAGAAAAAAGAGAATGCTGGGACTCGCTGAACTTGTTCCTGACAGCAAACCGGCATGACAACCTGGTGCTCGCTAGAGATATGAATGTCACCCTTGCCCTCTCGGAAAAGAAAGGAGGCTCACCCGTAAGAGATCCGTCACGGGAGTGGGTAGAAGATATCATTTCAAACTGGGACCTGGAGGATATCAAACCCAGCAAAGGCAAATACACGTGGACAAATAAAAGAGTTGGTCCGGGACATATTGTTGCCCGCCTCGATCGTTTTCTTGTTCACTCGTCCTTCCTAACGCTTGGTCTATTTGCAAACTCTGAAATTCTCCAGGCCTGCACCTCTGACCACAAGCCTATCTCTCTTTCTCTGACCACTGGAGAAAATCTGGGGCCCATTCCCTTCCGATTCAGTCCCCTCTGGGTCTCCATGGAAGGTTTATTTGATCTGGTTTCGGAAACTTGGCAAAAGGCAGTCTCTGGTTCGCCTTTCTTCATTTGGGAAGAGAAGTTGAGAAGGCTTAAAGTTGCTTTGAAATCCCGGGCGAAGACCCAGCCCTCCCCTATCTCTAAAAGATTGCAAGCCCAACGAGCTCTAGGAAACCATCAGCTGCTCATGGAGGAGTCCACGATCATCCCGAAGCTGCTAAATGTGGAGATCGACCTTCAAAAGGCACTTCACTCAGTGCTGAGAAGAGAAGAGCAGTACTGGCGAATTAAGGCGCACTGTTTTTGGCTCCAAGAGGGCGATAAAAATACCTCATTCTTCCATAAGCAGGTAGAAGCTCGGAAGAACCACAATAACATCAGAGAAATCCATTTCCAAGACCACTCGATCAACAATTTTGAAGAGATTAAGCTCACGGCCCACACTTTCTTTAAGGATCTGTTCACTGAAGAAATGGATATGCCCCCTATATTGGATCGCTACCCTCTTTCTGAGATCCCCACGCTGATCAATGAGGAAGACAATCGTAGGTTGACGGCTCCAAATCTCGACCGAAGAGATAAGAAAATCTATTCACGGAATGAACCCTGACAAAGCTCCAGGGCCTGATGGCTTCACGGCAAGATTCTTCACAGCCTGTTGGGACATCATTCAGAAGGATCTAGTCAAAATGGTGAGGAAATCCCAGAATTGTAGCAAAATCGGAGGAAGCACAAACTCCTCTTTTCTGGCATTAATTCCTAAAGAAAAAGGTGCCCAAAATTTCTCTAGATTCCGGCCCATCTCGCTCTGCAACACGGGGTATAAATTCATCACCAAAGTTATTGCAAACAGATTAAAAAAAATCCTCCCAATGATCATACCGGAGAATCAGGGGGGCTTCATCTAGGGCAGACAAATCCAGGACAACATCATCCTGGTCCAAGAAGCAATCCATTCAAGTTGTCAACGGAAAGAAAAAGGTATGATAGTCAAGCTAGACCTTGCCAATGCCTTTGATAGAGTTCGTTTAAATTTTCCTTTTGTTGTTATGCAAAGACTGGGATTCCAACCCCAGTTAGTCAACTGGATCAAATCCTACATCTCGGGGCCCTGGATCGCCCCCTTGGTGAACGGGAGACCGGCCAACTTCTTCCAAGCCTCTAGGGGCCTAAGGCAGGGTTGCCCCCTATCCCCCCTGCTCTATGTAATTCAAGCCTTGGTCCTTAGCTTCTAGCTTGACAAGAGAACCCAACAGCATTCTCTAATGGGGCTCTCAATCTCCCCAAGAGTAAAAAGAATGAACCATGCCCAGTTCGCTGACGATACCCTTCTCATGGTCCAGGCAAATCTCTCCACGGCCAGATCCTTCAAGAATGAGTTGGATGTTTACACAGAGGCCTCTGGTAGCGAAATCAGTTTGAGGAAAAGCAAAATTTATAGCTGGAACTACCCCCCTATTGAAATGACAGAGATTTCTAGGATGCTGAATATGGATGGAACCTCCAGGTGGGATTCCATAAAATACCTCGGAATTCCTCTTGTGAAAACCACCCCCAGAAAGAGTCTTTGGATGCCCCTGATGGAAAAACTCAAGAGCAAAATAATGTCGTGGGGGGCTTCTTGGCTGAACAAAGCTGGTAAAATTGTTCTCATAAACTTTGTCCTAGCATCCCTTCCAGTCTACCAAGCCTCGCTCATTTTAGCCCCAAAAGGAATAGTGCAAGAAATTGACAAGATTTTGAAAAAATTCCTCTGGGAAGGGGGAAGGAATGAAGGAAGGAAAATGCATTTAGTAAGCTGGAATAAAATCAAAACCCCAAAATGGGAAGGAGGGCTGCAAATCAGAGATGTGGCCACTCAGAATTTAGCCATGGGAGGAAAGATTCTTTGGGAAATGATCAGGGGAAAAACCACTTGGAGCTTCAAAGCGTTAAGAACAAAGTACTTCAGAGGTCACAAAGAAAGGTGCCTGGACCACCCCCCAAGGACTAGGAAAGGCTCCCCAATCCTTTCTCTCTATCTTAAGTCCCTGAATATGATCTCTTCCAACCTCAGTTGGATTCCGGGAAATGGCTCCAAAATAAAGTTTTGGGAAGACTCCATTCTAGGACAGCCTCCTCTAAATGCCTTGGAGGGAATGGAGAACATTAAAAACTAGCTTCACTCAAATAGCAAGTTCACCCTATGGGATCTTTCTAGGTGGGGCTCGGATGACTCTTGGATCAAGTGGGACCTGGGGACTATCCCGCAACCTCTTGATTTTGAAGCTCGCTCTCTCTTAGATGCTCTCCAAGGTCTCTCCCCCACGTCTTCTAAGCTGAAGGATAAAAGAGGATGGGGCTCCTCCTCTGGTCTGTACTCTGCTGCTGCTGGTTATGCAGCCCTTAAAGCAATTCCTTGGGCTGCTCTGGATCCCACGGTATGGAGGAACCTATGGATTCACCCCTCTCTTCCCAAAATCGATCTGTTTTGTTGGTCTCTTCTGCATGATAGTATTTTAACCTGGGATAATCTCCTAAAAAGAGGTTGGGAGGGGCCCTCTAGATGCCCTCTTTGTGCCAAACATGAAGAAAACTCATTCCATCTGTTTTTGCAGTGCCCATTTGCTATATATCTCTGGAACATTCTTCTCGCTCAGCTGAACCTGACTCTCCCCCCTTCCATCTTCTCCCTGTTTGCTTTTTGGTCCGATTTAGCTCCCTTTCCCCTCTCTAGAATGAAGCTCATAAAAATGTGTTGGATGTGGGTTCCTAAAATCTTCTGCTGGAAAGTGTGGCTAGAACGTAATAACAGAATTTTTCGAGAAAAAGTAGGTACTCCGGCCCAAGTTGCAACCAAAGTGAAGGCCTTGATTGGGGAGCTGGTAACTTCAAATCCAAAAATATCTAATGAATCCACCCCTGACTATAAGGAGCACAGCTAGTTCCATGAGCTAGACCCCTCAATTCTCACCAGAATCAAGCTCTCCACGAATCATCAAGATCCGTGGGAAATCAGGTTAGAAGAGTAGGAGTTTATTAAATGGAGATCCTCTCTAAATGAGCACATTCTGCAGGTGGATGGGGCCTCGAAAGGAAATCCAGGGCCTGCGGGAAGTGGAGGAGTTCTGATAGACAATACCGTGAAGATTATTCTCAACTTCTCCTGGGGTATGGGCAAAAAAACTAACAATGCTGCTGAAATCCTCGCTATCTGGCAGGGTCTTAATCAGGCAAGAAGGCTTTCCATTAAGAAGCTCACTATAATGGGTGATTCTCAAATTACCATTCAATCTCTCACCCTAAAGAAGGCCCCTAATAATATGGAGCTGGCCCACTACTACAGGAAAGTCACATTACAGATGAAAGCTTTCGAAGAGTTGAAATTCTTCCACATCCTTCGGCACCTCAACCAAATCGCAGATCATGAAGCGAATTTGGGAGTCTCGTTGAGCAAAGGAGCTCTCAGTCTAAATGGAACCATCAATCACGTGCCCATACCTTAATGCATGTGGTGTTGTCCTTTTCAGAGTTGACCAGGAAAGCCAAATGAGAAACTCGTTTTCAAACAGCACAGAGTTCTCACTGCCGGCGGGTAGCCTGAGGAATTCGGGGAGCACAAAGTGCAAGAGTAAGACAAATATTGATCAGAGCTTGTATCATGACCACTGTTCTCCTTGTACTGGGTCTGATACCAATGGAAATGGCCTCCAATCGGTGTCCTCCAGGGAGACTCATCTCCAGCATGGTAAATCTACTTTCCAGCAAAGGAAATCTCAGGAAATCGATGAGAATCCTCCCAAAAATCAGATGAAATCAAAAGCTCGTGCCTATATCAGGCCGCATTCTCCAAATGATTCCATCAATCATCTCTGTATTTTGCTGAAGGATACGCTGAGCTTCTCTCAGACTGCGCGCAAAGGATTTGGAAGGGAGCAGATCGGGTCTAGCTATGGCATCCAGCTCGTCCTCCACTCTAGAAGCTCGCCTCACTCAAATTCAGGCCGATCTAAACGAACTCAAGTCCACAGTCAACAAGGTGGAGAACAACCAGGCCAAAATGCAAACACTCGGAACCAGTCGATGGGAGAGAATGAATCTGGAACTCAAAGAGCTGAGGGACGAAATCTTTGAAGACAAGTTGACAAGCATTAAGGATTTGGCAAATGCTGCAGGAGGAATTGGAATCCGGCTGGCAGAGCTGGAAAAAAAGGTAGCAGAAATGCTCAAGGAAAATGGAAAGGCTCCAAAACCAGAACTCTGAATTCCTACATCTCTGTTCAGTTTATTATCTGTTTTTCAAGTTAATCTCTACATGTTTAAGCTCTTAAGAATCCTATTTCCGTATCGCTCATTCCAGAACTTTTGTAATGGGTGCAAGTTATATATTGCCGCCCGTATCTCTGAAAATTATGTTTATGTTAGATCAGAAACTCTGGATGTAAAGCTTCTGGCAGCTGTTTAGCCAATTGATAAATAAAATAGCTCTATAACCATTTTAGTAAAAAAAATAAAAATTCATATATGATATGTCATTTAAATTGTATATATATTATATACTGTATCAAAAGAATGCATAATACATAATTTCAACATTGCAATCTATTGATTCTCCTTGAAGACTGGTTTACTTACGTGTGCTTATATGTAAATCATTCCGAGGATGTTTTGACATATTAGGATGCTAATAGTTTTTAATTACACTGTAAGGTGTTTTTCTCTGAAGTTCTTTTTGAAACCACTGTTCATATCATCGTCTATTCAACAAACCATATTTCTCCGCGTGTCTTCTTCGTGATCCACTGGTTTTGCTGGTTCTCTTGCGTGTCTTCTTCGTGATCTGCTGGTTTTGCTGGTGTACCTTCTCCTTACCTTTACAAAAGAAGAGGAATGCAAAGGCGGTGGAGGATGTCTGCGAGCGATTCAATTCCCGATGAGGTCTGGACTGTGTGATAGGGAACCTGGAGGATACAAGTGATTGCAACGCCGTTTCCTTGGTCTGCAATATGTGATACCGTGTAGATGCTCTTACTCGCAATCATGTTACCATTACGTTCTATTACACCATAACCCCTTTGTATCTCAGCGCTCGGTTCCTAGGGCTTGAGTCGTTGAAACTGAAGGGGAAGCCCAGGGTTGCCATGTTTAATTTGATTCCACCGGACTGGGGCGGATATGCGGAGTCGTGGATTAACCAGATTTCCAAGACATTTCTATGCTTAAAGTCTCTTCATTTGCACAGAATGATCATTACGAATGAAGATCTTAGTCTTATGGCTCGCGATCGTGAAAACATTCTTCAGGTGCTTAAGCTGGAGAAATGCTCGGGATTTTGAGCTCCTCGCAATCGCATGGTCCTGCAGGTAATTTTCGCGATCTTTTCAATCTTTAGTAGACAGAAAAGAAATCGCAATCTTTAATTGAAAGTCATATTTTGTGAATTATTCAACAAAAATCCAAAGCAAGTACTCTTTTGGCTCAAACTTTGGCGGCCATTTGATTTATAACAGGGTCGTTAAAGAAAGTGTTGGATAATTTGGAAGTTTGAGAGATAGATTCCAACTGTAGAGGTTTCTTTTTAATCTATGTGTTGTTTGGAGTGGAGATAACGAAAAACCCTAACCTCAGATAAGGGGTTTCAAGTTCAACTCCTCTTCCGAGTCAAACGGAGAATGGTAGGGGGGGCGAAATTCTATTTGATCGGACAGCAAAGCCTTTAATGTTCAACATTCACAAAAAAAAATGGAAGGTAACCTTGAATTGTAAACCGTAATTTTTTTTTATGAAGCGAGCAAGCCACATTTTTAAAGAAGTTGAGAGTTTCAAGGTAAATTTGAAATTCATACTCTTATTTTATTTAGAGATCTTAGCTTTTCTGCTCAAACTCCTGAATACGATTTGTTGTTGTTTTTTTTAATATAATTCCCTTGCGGTTTGCAATTTCTTATGAATTCATGAGCAATAATTACTCTCTTGACTTCTCTATGAAGCTCTTTACAAAAAATTAAGTGCTTCTTTCGCATGTTTAGTAGGACAAATCATAGCTTTCATGCAATTTCAAAGGCTAATGTGGGTAAATTTCCTACCGCCCACCTTGGCATTGAAAAGTATATAACTCAGAGAAATATTAGTTGTAGAACTACATATTTGTTTGACTTCGTGCAATGAATTTGGTGGGATATAGATGAGAAACGCATAGCAAATAGTACAACTCTTTTGATGAAACCTGAGGTTCGTAATCTCAGTATCCAATAGGTTTTCTTAGTTTTGAGGGTAAGAATTGGTTTTTTCCTGAGCAATTTTCATGTTTGGGCACAGAGGCCAGGCTATAAAAGTGGGATGTTACAAGTACAGGGTGATACTTCGGTAGAGAGACCAGTTTCTGAAAGTGAAGGTTCCTAATATGGATCTTAATATCAATCACAGCCTTGAGATTCTGAAGGAAGAGGATGAAGAAAAAGACAGGAGGTATAGAATTGTTGTAGTGGTTGTTGACAAGGGTATTAACAGTGAATATGTAGTCTGTTGGGATTTCAATCACTTGGTTTCTCGTGGAGAAAGTTTGGTTCTTATACATGCGCGACAACCAATTCTAACCATTCCAACTCCAAGTATGATATCTTCTTCCTGCTTTAACATTCTGTGTGGGGGATGGGGTGTTTCAAACATATGTCATTGCGTAGGTAGGTTTTTTTTCAAAGAATCTTTGCATAGAGCCTTCGGATCTTGGTGTTTAATAACTGTTTCTCCGATAGATATGGAGATTCTGCAACATCTTGTTTTGAAGGGTAGAATCACAAAATAGTATGTAAAGCCCTGTTTCAACTTGAAAATCTTGGCAATTTTTCAATTTTTGTGGTTAGCTTGGTTGTTGATTCTTGATTGTCATTTAATGAATATTCTTTTGTGAATTCTGATGGTTTTTTTCATTAGCAAGCTTTAAATTAAATTAAAAAAAAATAGAGTTGTAAGTTAAATGATTATTCAGAAGAGACTTGCAAAACATCTATGACAAGTTTGATTATCAAGTTAGGCACTGAAAGTGTTGGCCAATCTTGAAACAAGAATTTTGGATAAATAATCAAGCAATCTATTTAAAATGAAACATCAATCTCTACTTTTATATTGTAACATATTTCAAATCGATACATAACTAGAAGCTTATAGGTTTGCTTTGACAAATCAATACATGTTGACAATAACATGCTTTGAGTCATTTTGACATTGCAACTTAATTGTGAGTGCAGAGCATAGTGCCATTGGGTCAATGCATTATAGTTTTATTTGAATGCCTGGATATTATTTGTAGGACACGAAGTTGCTTGTACCATGTTGTTGATCTATATGTTTAGTCAATACCTTTTTAGCTCTGGATGCACTCGCAGAAAGAGTTGGAAATCTTTGTAGATATTTTTTGTATAATAGGCCATAAATATGTAAGAGGAAATCATCTCTCTTGTATGATGTCACAGCTAAATTGTGGACATATACGCAGAGAAGATAGTTGTTTCATTTGGTAAAGGTAGCTACAAGAGTTTAGTTGTATGTTTCTTTCTTTTTAAATATTAGAGCCCTGTACGACATTGTTAATTTCTACAGTGTTATGCAACAAATCAGGAGTTTCTTAGAAAATGATTTAGATGAGCACCATAATGCCAGCTATTGAAAACATGGAGTGTATTGTTATCCTTGCAGTACTCTCTGCATTCAATAGTACATTAATTAATTAATTAGTTGACAAGTTGAGTTGATCACATTAAGTAGAATTAGTGGTTCATAATATTTATGTCGTAAGGCGTTTCCTCTCAGAAGTTGGTTTTCGGACCACTGTAGCAGCGACGTCCCTTTGCCCAACCAACTTTCGCCAAGTGCCTGGTGTGGTGTTCCAACCAATGTTTGCCACGTGCCTGCTATGTTATAATTTCTTCAAGCTGTTCAGGTCCCATCATATGGCTTGCGTACATGCACAGCTTCACGATTTTGGACGTGACAGCATGACATAGGACAGTTTCCGAATAATCTCGGAGGCAGAAATATTGCTCGGAAAGAAATAGTTGAAGCGGATTTCAAAATTATTTGGGGAATAAATAGTCAACCATGAGTTCAGATTCCCTTCAGAGCGATGGGCTTACCTTGTCTTTAAATTCTCAGATTGAGAAGATGTACCTAGCAGATCAAGATAATGAATTCATAAGCCAACAAGAACATGAATATGATGGCGCAGCCTCTGCTTGAGTTTGAATTTCAAGCAACAGGCTAGGCAACTACAATCGTAAAGTTAACGGAAGGAGAAACTCCGAGCAAGTGTTTCATTGAAACATGCCGAACAATACTGCCCGTCCTTGGTATGTGTGGCTTATACTTCTTCAAAATCTACATTATCTTTTTCTTTTTTCATTCTTCGTAAGGGGATCCTAGTTTTATGTTTAATACTTCCCAGGATAGGGATTTTACAAAACAAAACAAATATCCCCAGCTGGTTTTATTGCTTATGAGTTTATTACTTCCCCTGTTAGGGATTTTACAAAATAAAAGAAAAACCCGTGTTGCAGATAAACTCGGACCTCCCATGGCCATTATAAGATCATACATTGGGCGAAATATTCAGGTAAGCAACCGTAGCATGGAAAGTATTTGTTTCAAACTTTAAATAAATTGATATGTGCAGATTTTAATGCCATCAGGTGTTTTTCTCTGAAGTTCTATTTAAAACCACTATTCATTTCGTCGTCCCTCCTGCCTATCAGATGATGCCACCTGTTTCCAATAAAAAATTGCCACGTATTTGGTTTTCCATGCTAATACTTTTTGCCTCCTTATTGTTCTCGAGCCTTTCGTACCTGTTAGCGCTCTGCTAATCCCCCACGGTCTCATTGTCTGAGCTTCCATCAAGGAATCCATGGACCCTCACACAGTCCTCCGCAACTACACAGCCTATGGCAAGGTGGAGAGAATAAGTCTCCTTCCGGGCTCCTGGATGAATTCCTCTTCGGGGGACGAATACCGGTTAACGCATAATCAGCATAGTTAACCCACAAAGGGAAGAATATGGAAGATTTATGAGACCGGGTTGTGGGGGTGTTCCAGCATTATGATGTACAGGAATTGGTAGAAGGTAGTTTCATCTGTTTTATTTTTGGGTTGAAGCTGGTTTTTGGGTTTCTGTTTTGAAATGGCTCAGGACGAGGTGAACAAATATGCCCACAGTCCTGTGCACAGTGCCTTTGCTCGGAGGGACTACACAGTGCTTCGCCAGGTTATTTCGGGGCTCCTGAAGCTTTGGAATGCCAGGGAAATCAAGACGGAGGTAGAGTCGATCTTGGAGGAGCAGCGGGTGGAAGATATTTCTAGTGTTATAGATTGGCGAGATGTGCTCGGGCAGGAGACGACGCTGCATCTGGCCATGCGAATGGGGGATGCCCAGGTGGCTGAGATGCTCATGTCTGCAGGCGTGGATTGGAGTCTGGAAAATGAGCAGGGCTGGAGTGCCTTGCAGGAAGCGGTATGTGCATGGGAAGAGGGAATTGCTATGATCATCATGAAGCGAAGGTGGGATTTTTATATGGAGATAACTTTTCATTTTGAGAGATCTGTGATACCCTTCATTGGCCGCATTGCGCCTTCGGATGCATACAAGATATGGAAAAGAGGGTCCAATTTGAGGGCCGATATGACCCTTGTGGGGTTTGATGGTTTTTGGATTCAGAGATCAGATCAGATCTTTTTGTTTCTTAGGGATGGGAGTGAGGATGGGAGGGTTGCACCTGGGTCTCTGTGTGTGTCATACCACAAGGATAAGGAAATTATGAATGCATTGGATAGTACCGAGTCTCAGCCTTCTAATGTCGAGATTGTGCAGGAAGTCACTGCAATGTCACAGACGAATATGTACAGGCCTAGGATTGATGTTACTCAGGCTGAGTTGGTTCCTCAGATCACTTGGAGAAGGCAAGAGAAGGCTGAGATGGTCGGGCCTTGGAAGGCCAATATCTATGATATGCACCATGTGATGCTTAGTGTGAAGTCCAGGCGGGTTCCCGGGGCGATGACTGATGAGGAACTGTTTGCAACCTCTACAGGGGATAGCTATACTATTGATAATGAGAGATATGAGACTGAGGAGGATTATGTAGGTCTGTTGACAGAGGAGGAGAAGAAGCAGCTAGAGAATGCCTTGAAGATGGATCATTTGGAAATTGGGGATGATGGGATGCAGGAGGATGAGGCATTGGATGTTGGACACCGCCATAGCTGCTATGGAAGGGAGGAATTCCTTCGCAAGGAAGAGAAACACAACGTGGGTTTTTTATCTGGTTCCAAATCTAATGGGGATGTTATTGAGGCATTGGGACTTAAGGAAGTCAAGGAAGAGAATAAGGGTTGATTCAGTTGGGGCAAGCGGAATGCGAAACAAGACAACAGAAAGATTGTGCCACCTAGGAGTTCTTTGAGTGTAGAAGGCAAACTTAGTGATATGCTCAGTGATTTGGCTATAAGTATTCTAATGAAAGATGGAAGATATTCACCTGAGCATGGTAGAAGGTCTGTTGATGCAAGGCCTACTGATTACAGGGTAGATGATTATAGGAAGGGAAAAGAGACAGATGGTAGAAAGTAAATAAGTATAGAAACAACTTGTAGGCATAAGCTCCCTGTCAATGATAGAAAATATGCAAGTGAGTACAACAAAGGATTAAGGCCAATCCTGTGGCTCACATCTCAGTTTCCTCTCCAGATTGATGAGCTATTGCCACTGCTCAAAATTTTGTCAAACAAGGTTAAGGCTATTTGTTGCTTAAGAGAATTGCTTACTACAAAGCTTCCACCTGGTACTTTTCCTGTCAAGGTATGCATCTAGCCGCACTTTACTGTTTATTAGAACAGTAGTTGAGATGTTGGATTCTGAAACATATTCCATTTTGTACATTAGCGAGGTCTAGATTTTCCTTGGATGCTCGTTTAAGAAATATCCGCTTTATAAGCATTTGACCAAATGGTTATAAAGAATGGATTGTACTTCTACCAAGCATAGAAATACTATTAAGAAATGGTTTAGCTTTCTATATGGAATGCCCTATGCTTAATCTTAAAAAGCCAAAAAAAACAAGACTTACTCTTATTTCTAGAGTTGGGATTCCTTTGAAGAAGCTTTACATACCCATTAAGAATAAGTTAGAAAAGGTCTTACTGCTCGGTGCTCACCAAGCCATTGATTTATTGTAGATAGTTGGTTTTTATAGTTGTAGGACAATTTCAAGATGCTTTGTATTTGACATATTCAGGCTCTTTTAATGAGCATGTGGGGATAGTATGGGAAAGGGTATAATAGAGTACTGATAGTTAAGGATTTTCACACTGTAACCATTCAACTCTTATGTTATAGGAAAATTACTATCTTTATAAATACTTTTATTCGCATAATTATGGTATATCCACAAAATTATGGTATATCACTACATCTGTGAATACTTCCATTGGCAGAATTATGCTCTATTGTGGATTAGTATGAAATAACGTTTAGTAATTTTTTTTATAGTCATAAAAGAAATTTCAAGATGCCATTTTGTATGTTATGTTCAGCTATTTAGATGTTTTAATAGGCATGTGGGGTTTAGCATGAGAAAGGGATACTATAAGCATGTGAGAATGCATCAGAAAGAGATACTATAAAGTATAGCAATTCCAGGATACCATTTATATGTTGTGTCTGGATGTTTAATAAGCATGTATGGATCAGTGTTGAACGATACCTCCTCACTTGTTACTTGTTTACAAAACTTCTCAATTTTATATAATTATTGCTCACAATTCAGAATGGAAACGAGTCCATTCTCCGCTTCCCATATGGTGTTCATTTATAGAAATGCTTTTTGCAGGTTCACTATTGGTAAGGAGATTGCAACTTTCCTTCTTTCAACCGGAATACTGTCCAAGGCTTGGGAAGAGTCACATCTTGCAAGCAACTCAGAGAGTTTAGTGTGAATGAATATGAAGGTTTTGCATATGTTGCGTTGCACTTTCAATGGGAGTGAATATGGATAAGGTAATATACAAACTGACAACAAGGTCTTCTCTACTTGCCTCAAAGGAAATAGTGATCAACCAGGCCTCGTCCATCAGGGAGCTCTTAAGTTGTTCCTCTATATTATGCATAATACCAATTTCCAAGCAAAGGTAAATTGATTTATTTAGTACAACTTTCAAGGTAAACTGATCTTGGCTTCATAAAAAAAGGTTTACTTCCAAGATAATATTTACGCTGTAAGGCATTTTTCTCTCAGAAGCTGGGTTTGGGAACACTGTAGCATCGTCGGCCTTCAGGAGAGTAGCTATCTGCCACGCGTTCTCAACCATGTTTCATGTCGTTTAAACTGCCAGGTTTCACATTTTTCTTTCTTCTACAGTCCGTCGATTTTTCGAGAGCCGTGAGGTGACTCTTGAGTTGGTCGAAACCTCAATTGTCCGGCGATTTCTGGAGTGCTGTGAGGCGATTTCTAGAGAGCCTTTCTTGTGATTTCTATAGAAAGAGCCCGTCTGACGATTTCTGGAGAGGTCAGAGCAACAACTGTAGAAAGAGCCCTGGTTTTTGTTTAATGGTCGATGTTGAGAGATAACTAAACTCGGAAGGTAACCCTAACTCCTTTAGGGTTCTCAACAGCTTAGTCATGTGTTGCAGCACATTAGTACCGGAGAACACAGCACATTATGAAGACATTTAGGGTTTATCACTCATAACACTTTCTGATTACAGTATTCCTTTTTCCCTTTAGTTTACAATCCTCGTTGAGCTTTAAGGAAACGTGAAGTGACTCTAGAGTTGGTCAGATGATCAGAGGATGGTGTGTGTTTTTTTCTTAGCTTTCTCAGTTTGGCATTTATTCTGAATTTATTAAACCCCATAGATAGCTTGCTATTCATGGAGGAGGTGGTTGAACATCTTGTCATGGCGACCGCCCCTCCCTCCTGCATAAATGGTGTTTACTGGTCACATTTAGTTTGCGGTTTTAAAGGATTTGCACTATTTGGGTTTGCACAGAGAAGTTGCATTGTTTCTAGGAATACCTTTGCAAGAATTCTAATTCAAAGAGACAAAGAAGAGTAAAAAAGCACAGGTACTTTGTTTTTCCACTCCTCCTGGATTTCATTATGTGCAGTTTCATTTCTATGCAAATTTGTTGTCTTTAAAGCATGGAGTGTCCATCACATTTTTTTAATAAAATTATGCAAACTCTCTTGCAGTGTTCTGTGGTTTGGTAAATTATATATGATGTTATGTTTTTATAATAATCCCTGGAACATTATCAGTTACAGTTGTTTGTAAAACCACTCAGTATGCCCAATCTGATCCATTCTTTTAGTATAACGATATTTTTTTAATCTATTGGTGGATCAGGAAGAATTATATTGATTTTGAATTCCCAGTGATGCTTGCACGGTGATTTATTAGTTGTGTTGATTTTGAATGCCGAATATTGTTCAGGATTTTTTTATTATCATTTGTTTAGATTTGTTCTACTTATTGCTGAACAACACTAAGAATTCTACGAGATTGGGGCAATTTGTGGAATAGTTTCATAACTTGTGTAATTTTCCATGAGATTGGGGCAATTTGTGGAATAGTTTCATAACCTGTGTAATTTTCCATTAGATTATGGCAATTTGTGGAATAGTTCCATAGCCTATGTAATTTTCAACATGGTATGGGAGCCAGCTGCTGAGGTTGATTGACAATAGGTAAAACACCCGTGCCAAAGTGAGGCTTGAAGGGGCTGCTGGAAGTAGCAATCCCTTATTTTCCTTATTTTCGGGATATCAGTTGATTCCCAGATTGTACCCATTTAATGTCTCAAACTTTACTCTACTACCCTACTTATTTTTGTTTTACACTTGTTTCCCCATCTTCTTCCTCTGCAGTCTGCATAGTTTAAGAAGAGGAGGAATCATAAGTAACAAAAACAATCCATTCTCTTCTGTTGTTCTTGCTTCTGCAAGAACCAACTTTTACTGGACATGAATTCCTAAATAGCATAAAATGTAGATGAATGTCTATGTTCAATGCATGGAATACATCTTTTAGATTTCATGAACCTTCTATAATGCACATAAATATATGCATGTAGACACCAGACCAATGGAGTGCCCCTGTATTCTCTGGGTGCATAGTTATTAAAAGGTGCGAGGGAAATTGCATATGTAATAAGCTTTTGAAGACTTTCTTAATAGGAATAAAATAAAATAATAAGCTACGGAATAAAAATGAAAAGGTGAAAGTATTTCATGGAGTTTTTGTAGATTCCTTAAGTCAACCGGCATTTTGACACACGTTGAAAACTTTTTATCTGGAAATGTGTAACACAAGTTGTGATAAGTCTTTATATATTCCCTGACGGAACCAAAATTTTACACAGGAGGAGGAAGCCTTTTTTTATTTGGGGACTTTAGAATCCATTCAGTGCAGAGTGCACTCTGCAAGTCATTTTCCCTTTTTAATTAATGGATTCTAAAGTCATTGCAGTCCATAGACCTTAAAGTTATGTTATCACTTTCATGTGAATCAAAATCAATGTCCATAGAGTTATGGCATGTCGAGGATAAATGATAAATGAGTAAGGCAGTTTGCCTATCCAAGAGGGTGCAAAAAGCTATTTGAAGATGGAGAAAGTAGAAATTCTGCAAAAATTTGATGTTTGGCATAGTTTTATAAGTTAAAGTTTCGAAGATAGCTTTTCATGTCCCAGAGGTTTTGAGGGTCTCTAAAAGTTTCAAAAATCCTAAAACAATCTAAAAGAAAAACTAAAACTGTGTCCCCTTTGGATTTTTTTCTTCACCAAACTCTAGTAAAAACAAAATTTTCTAAACTGTTTTGGATAAAGCATTAAGTCATAAGTACTGAAATGTAACAGGAGAGATGGATGATTCCATAGGCAAAGTAAAGAATAAGCTTAAATATAGACAACTGTACTAAAACTTAGAATTGAACATATTTTAGAATTTGCACTTGCATCTTCAATCAAATCAAATCACAGACTTCAATGGAAAAAAAAAGCATTCTCAATATGCACTCTATAGTTCACTTCAAGTCATGAAGAAAAAGTGTTTTTCAACATTTCCAATCCAAATACCAGTATGAACTAGAAAGTACTTTACATAAGACCAGAATGAACTAAAAGGTACTTTACATAAGAGCAACTTGCGTTGGTTCTTGTGAAGGTCCCTCCTATGTTCTAGGCCGCTATAGTTGCTTGGTGAGCTTAAGGTATAAGAGATGCTGAAAAAATAGGCCTTTACGTTGAAGTTAAAGTTGGCTTTTCAAATTATGAATAAGCAAACAAGAGGGGTGGCTTGCTTTTGTGAGAAAATGGGCTTGTAAGATAAGAATACGAAAGATCAAGAGAGACTCAAAGTAGGGTAACAATGGCCCTTTGAATAGCAGTAGTTTACATGTTAATTTTGTTCAAATGGACACTATGCCTCGACACAATCATGTACCAAAAGTTTGGTACCATTAATGGCTAAAAAAATAGGAAGTGTTAGAGTTTATATCATTGCCCTGTGTATAAATTGTGAGATTAAGTATGGCACAAACTTACAGTTATATAAAAAAATATGGAGTTCAGACGTCCATGTAAAGAGAATTCTTACCAAAATATTTTTATGATAATTTTAAAGTTTGTTGGTTGAAACTATGTAATACATGTACCGGTCCAACGGAATTTGCAGTCATTGTGAAATGGAAATTAATGTAAACAAAATAAAGATAAGATAAATTATACTCTGAAAAGGATAGCACCATCCAATTTTAATCGTAACAAATTGGAGTTGTCTCATGCTTCATCAAACTACGCTATGTTCATGAAGCATCAGGTTATACGCTACGTTGTTTCAATTTGCCAGTCAAAGGGCATGCAGAATGTGTTTGATTTCTTTGGTCATTTACTGTTCCATTGGTGCTTCTTGGAGGCAGGGCTTACACTATTCACAATGAGGTTAGTATTCTTTTCCTGCTGTTGGTGTTATGAGGTTTGGCTTATCTATTCATATCTTTCTTCAAGAAGTAGCACATATTATCTGTAGGTGTTAAACCCCAAGATAAGTTGCCTCATAATGAGTGCTTTGAATAGTTTGGGCCATATTATACCCTTTTATTGCATGCAAACCCTGCATCCCAAACAGTCAAAAATTCTACAACCGAAGGGCCTCTTTAGTTTTTCTTCAACAATGTTGCTTTTATTTACCTTCCTTTTCTTCACTTCAATCCATTTCACCTGCATCAAGAACTAGCCATTGGCAATTTTATCATCCTACAAACTTTTTGGATGTTCTTTAGCTTCCAGTTCTAGAGGACGAGTTGCCAACTGCCAAGTATTGTCTTTTGTGGGAGTTTCTTGTGCAATCTCATTATCTATATGAGGACTTAGACAGTTTTGAGAACCATCATTCATATTGTTACCCAAAGTGTAGGTATTACCCTTGCACCTTCTTGATGCTTGGACTCTTTTTCATCCTAGAATCTCCAAGATGGATGGTTTTGGAAAATCACAAGGAATTATTGAAACTCTGTCAATCTACAATCCTTCATATCATGTGAGTATATATACAGCTGTACTGTTAAATCAAATGATTTTCAGAGTTGTAGATGTTGAACTCCCTGGAACATGGGAATTGCTTGTGGAGAATGGAGGAATTGCATCAATGCACACTACAATGACCCATTATGGAATAGTGGTGTTGCTAGATAGGATAGACATTAGAGAGAGCAATATTAGTTTACCAAAAGGGAAATGCAGAGATAATCCTAATGACCAAGCCCTGCAGCACGACTGTAGTGCACATTCTATGCTCTTCAACCCTGCCACCAATGAGATTCGACCGTTGAATATATTTACAGACACATGGTGCTCTTCTGGCCAGATTCTCCTTGATGGAACTTTGTTGCAGACAGGAGGGGCCATGGATGGCAACAAGAAGATCAGAAAATTTGCCCCTTGTCCTCCTGAGGAGCTCTGTGACTGGACTGAGTTGGAAGATGAGGAGCTGAAACAAGGACGTTGGTATTCAACTAACCAAATCCTTCCCGACGGGAGAGTTATTATTGTTGGAGGAAAGGATACTCACACTATTGAGTACTATCCCCCAAGTTCCGAAGAGCCTGTTGCCATGCCATTTCTAGCCCAATCCGGAGATGACCAGTTGGATAATCTATATCCTTATGTTCATTTTCTACCCAATGACAATCTATTTATCTTTGCAAACACGGATTCAATTCTCTATGATTATAAAGGCAACACTATCCTAAAACAATACCTTGCATTGGAGGGTGGTCCTAGAAATTACCTCTCTGCCGGGTCATCTGCGATGTTTCCCTTGACACCAGAGGATAATTATGCAAAGGGGGAGATTGTTATATGTGGAGGTGCAAGATATGGTGCTTACCTTGAAAGGATTCCTCTTTCTGCCAATGGCAGTTGTGGAAGAATGGTGGCAACAGATGATGCACCTTCATGGGCTATTGAGGACATGCCATTTGTGAGGATTGTGGGAGGCATGGTCATGCTTCCTATAGGCGATATTATGATTCTAAATGGTGCACAGGATGGTTCATAGGGTTTCGGTTTAGCATCCATCCCATGCCTGAATCCAGTTCTGTATCAACCCTCTGCAGCTCCTGGCGTGAGGTTCATGACTTTCAATCCTACTACTATACCGCGAATGTATCATTCCACTTTGGTTTTGCTTCCAGATGGTAGGATAATGGTTGCAGGTAGTAATCCTAATTATAATTATAATTATACTGCAACATTTCCTACAGAGCTCAGAATTGAAGCCTTTTCGCCTAAGTATCTCGGTCCTGATAGGGATAATCTGCATCCTAGAATTACCACAGCTCTAGATGTTATTTCCTATGGATCTGTCTTCACTGTTAAGGTCTCTGTTGAGCTTCCTCTTATGGGAATTATCGAAGTAAATATGGCAAGTGCTCCTTTTTCAACACATTCATTTTCTCAGGGTCAGAGGTTGATTAAGTTGGAGGTTTCATCTGCTATTCCTGATGGTCTTGGTGCATCAGCATATACTATAACTGCAACTGCTCCGTCGAGTGCAATTGTTGCTCCTCCAAGTTACTACATGGTATTCGTCGTGAATCAAGGTGTTCCTAGCATTGTTGCTTGGATTCAGCTAGTAAATAAATAACATGATTCAAATAAATCATTAGCATCAACATCTTCATCTTCTGTTGCCACTAATCAGACTCGGCCATTATCTTCTAAATTTAATACTGTATATCTTCATTATCATTTCTCAATAATTTATTGCTCTTGACTGGCTAGAAAAAAAAGGGTTTTAATCAAATTGGTATCTAGTCAATAACCATCAGCAATAGGGTTTTAACTGTAACGCCCTATTATTGTAAGGTGAGAAGATCTGATCTTCAAAGCAATTTGAAGGATATAATTAACTATCAATATAGGAGCTTAATGATACATCTTCATTGGTTTGTATGCAAGCATTTCCCTTCAGTTTTCTATGGTACTTAACTATGAATTGTATATGTTTATTATATTAACTTTAGACGTCCTTGGGTTTTCAAGATGCATTATTAGGAATGTTTCAAGCAATCAAGCTGAATGATGTAATTCTTTAGAAACGAAGAGTACCAGGAGTTAGGCCTGGCATATTCTGGAAAAGATTTCTTTTTAATTTATCTTCAGAGTAAAATTCCAATTTTTCTCTCGAATTAAGTATTAGTTTATATCCATCTTAACAAGCACTAAAAAATAAAAATATAAATTCAAGTTACAGACTTTTGATACGGAGGTAATGAACATAGCACCTAGCTTGGATTCTCTATTTGTAATTATACTTGTTTCTCGTACACTGGGTTGGGAAAATGCTATTGCATGCAATTATACTTGTTACTCATACACTGGGTTCTCAGAATACTATTGAATGCAATTATACTTGTCACTCATATGTTGGGTTTTGAGAATGCTATTGAATTCAATATTAGCTGGATTTCCTTTCTGAACAGTGAAGGGATGTTGGCATAATATTTTCCCTTGTTGTTCATGATATTGATGGTTTCACACACTTTGATAATGGTATGATGGTTGGATAGCTATTAATGAGTCTGTTAAGAAGTATGAAGTAATGTTTATATATACCATAAAAGTCAATTATGAATCTGATGGCAGTTTGAACATAAGGTCTGTTGTTTTTTTGTCATAGTCATGGTCCAGGATATGCTGGTATTGTTGGAATTGCGATATTGATATCTGAACATCTGGTCGAATCACTGGTGATTACTATGACATATTATGCTTATTGCTATTAGTAGGGCATCCTTATGTTTACAATTTAAATGTACTGTTTCGTTCAAGTGTAGGGATTTGTGTTGACATTTTGTCTCAATTTTTGTTATGGTTCTGTTATAGCAAAGGCTTCACAGTTAGTTTGTTGTCATTAATTACAGTTGGAAAAATGACCAAGTAACTATTCAAGATGTATGAAAGGTGCATAAATTCCAGAGTCAGCTAAATCAGAGTAACAAAGCAAATTATAATTATTCCATTGATGGTAAGAAGTACTTAGGAAGATTGAAAAAAAAAAACTCCATAATCAAGCTAGCCCTAGGTCTGAAAATAAAAAACTCCATACTTTTGAACTGTCATATTTAGTTGATGGCCTTCTAAAATATCAAAATTTGTCATATTTAGTTGATGGCCTTCTAAAATATCAAAATTTATTAGAATTTAAGATCCAAATTCTATTGGAGGCCCAAGATGGAATGAGGAAAGCGTGAATAGCAAACTCCATACTTCCGAACTATCAGATTTAGTTGATGGCCTTCTAAAATATCAAAATTCATTAGAGTTTAAGATCCAAATTTTATTGGAGGCCCAAGATGGAATGAGCAAAACGTGAAAGTCACTAACATAACTAGAAAAAAAAGACACTTTATGCCTATATGTTTAGCATAATGATCACCGTTGTTTACATCCTACTTGGATATTAGATGATATTTTACATCCTGCTTGGATACTAGATGATCTTTTACTAGATGATACTAGCTTGACAATCATTTGTTTCAAATAAATCGGATTCATTTTTACAACCTGCTTGGATACTAACTCGACAATATTTTTCTTAAAATGAATGAGATTCATTTTATTTTTTACATTCTGATTGGATACTGACTTGACAATATTTTCCTTGTAATGAATTAGATTCATTTGTACCTTAATAATAAAACGAAGTGAAGTTAGAATAATTTCACCATGGAGGCTTCCAAGAAAGAGGACCAATCGACTAAAACTTCAAGTGAGTAGATGAATAATTTTCAAATTTAATCACCTCATGTAATTGTGAGACAATGGGTGTCTATAAGAAAAGTGCCAAGGTAACATCTGTGTAATAAAGTTAGGTCATGCAGAAACTCAAGCCACCATCCAATTAAATGTCAAGGAAAACAGAAGGACATTCTCTGCAATCAACGAATGTGTTGGTGTGAAGTTAGAGTGTTTAGGTGGCTTAAAGGTTAGTAACACAGAGGCCTTTGAGAGCAAAATGCATCTTGATTGAAAGAGATTTGACAAATCATCCAAACACTGAGAACAAAATCATTTATCAATATTTAGAAATGGCCAAACATTGAGAGCACATTGATAGTTATAAGTTAGGAAATAATTTAGTCCAAAGAAATAAGCTCACATTATGTAGAAACTTATTAACAAACTTGCAATCATCCCCAACCTTCGTACAACCCAAAACGATCTCATTCCTGAGAATATTTTATAAGCCAATAAATTTTACATCAAGGTGTGAATGTCCAAGGATGGTCATTCATCAAGTCAAGAGCTTGAAGAGATAGGGGCAGACCTGTTAATTATCCAAAAATGCTCGGAGAGCATTGAGAAGAAGAAGAAAAGTTTCCTCAGCATTGCAAAATGCAATTTGGAGTAGATTTTGAATCGGGATAACATACTTCTCATATGATAGTGAACTTTGGTCCAAATTGACCCAAACCAATTTTATAGATAAGTGTTTCTTTCACTGCTAAATGTTCCTTGTCACATTCAAGAATGACAATAATTCATAGAATAAAACTAGTTACAATTTAACTCGTTCCATCACTTAAGAATTATTTTCATGGGATTAGATTTAGATGGAAAGCATTCCAATAAAATGAAATTGAAACATATTATTTGAAGAAAAAAATATTAAATTCAAATGAATTTAATGTTTATACTTTTAATGAAATCTTATTGGCTATGAGTTTAATTTCAAAAAACGTTCTGACCAGTGAAAAATTACCTATAAAGTATAAAGCATCTTTATAATAAATTTTCAAACTAAAACCATTTAAAAGAACTAGAAACTCAACATGCTACTTAAAACGAGACAGTCTTATTAGTCAAGTATAAACCATCTTTGTAATAAATTTTCAAACTGAAACCAGTTAAAAGAACTAGAAACTCAACATGATACTTCAAGCCAGACTGTCTTATTAGTCTTCACCAAAGTCATCTAAAGTTCTCTAACACGTGAGTATTCAATGTGACAAGCTTAATGAAAACTTAATTTGGGAAGTCCTTGTTTATAATGATGCAGGCCGAGATTGGAAATCAAGAGTTTGAAGCTTCATTGCAAACTCTTCGTGGCTGTGATACCGATATCTCCTGTGAAGTAGTTGAAGTCAAGGTTATAAAAAGATTTTGCTATAGCATCTATATTCCGTATTCTCGTTCAGTTCTAGTTTCTTGGACATATGCAAAAAGAACTCTGCATGGTGATTTGGATCTCTGAAATTGTGCTTTTTGTTGAAATTGTGTGACTTTTAATGGTATATGTGATTTTTGAATCTGCAATATCCTGATATAGGTGGAATGAAATGCAATAAGAGAGCTTGGCTCAATCATGTGTGATATGCATCTTAGACTAGGTTTCATCTTACAAGTCTCTTTTTTCACAGAGTTCTGCTTGCTTGAAATAAGAAAATCTATCCTTCTCATCAGCAATTCTTTTTATATTGCATTAGCCTGGTCGCTTATTTTTACTACATTAATTGTCTTCTCAATTAAACTTCTACATGTTCTGATGAGTAAAATTATAATTCCTTTAGGTGAAAAATAAATTATCTGGATCATTTGGAGCCTCTAGCCTTTTGAGTATTGAGGATAGAAGAAAATTGATACTTTTATTTTGGTTTTGCAGATATTAGAGGCCAGGGCATTGTTTTCAGAGGAGTCAAAGAAAATAAACAAGGCTAGATCAACCAATGCTGGAGGAAGCTTGGGCAGTCCAGAAAGGAACATTTTCTTGATTCCTCCAAGAGCAGAAATTTGAGCATTTTTCACCAGTTACAGACAGCAGCGAAAAGGAAGATTCTTTCAAGTCTGTATCTCTAGAAACAGTGTCACCAGAAATTGCCAATAACTCTGAAGGTGATTATCATATTTCTAGGCAAAACGATTTGTATAATCACACAACATCTACTGAGGATGTGGAGCATAATGATGAGGATGCAGATGTAGATAATTGCCTGCAAGCACAACCAGGTAAAAGTGATGCATCTATACATTCTGCAACAGGGTTGTCTAATGAGGAGGATATTTCTTTTTGTGATCTGGAAGATGATGATGATACACTAGTGCAAACGGATTCAACGAATAATGGGTTCACCTCAATACAAGTTCCAATCAATTAGCATATAATTATAATCAGTTCAAATGCAGACAAGCTGTAACGATAAACAATACAACTCCTTAATAAAATATGCAAGTGATAACACTCCAAAGGTTTTAAGGTTTACTTTGCACAATTTCTCAAAACCTGATGGACTGAAGGCAATCCTAACTCTTGGAAGTGATGATACTTGCAATGGTAAACAGATACCTGTGGTTTTGGCTAGAGATGTAATTATTGATAAATACTTTGTTTGCAATTGTTTCAATCATCTATTGATGGATTGGATGATAATGAATCGTGGCTGGCAGCTCATTGTATCATCTAAAACAGTATCATGGGTACTGATATTGTCTTCAATTGTGTCAATTGATTTATGATGGATTGATAGTGGTTAGTTTGGCTACTTATCATACTGTGTCAAGAGTGTTCACTAATACCGTGTTATTACCTTGAATTATCAAATATATATATATACTGAAATCTTTGCTTTTACTCTTCTTGATGTTCTTTTCTGTATTTATGAAGTGCAGGAAATGTCTTCAAATTTGTACCATTTTTGCCAAACCATACAATGCTATTATGTCTACTCTTTGAACAGGACTTTTGTTAATGTGAGAAGTTAGAACTATATAAACCGTCGTCAAATGTTTGTTTTCCAAGTTGCTTTGACAACCTATGCTAGCACAATTATGAACTTTGGAACCACATGGACAACAAGTAATTTCAGATTATGACTACACATTGCAATGGCATGTTCACTATATAATGTGATGTTAAACTGCTCATTTTCTGATTTTTCAATACATTGAAGTGCTCCATTATTTTTTGGTATTACTTGCAATCGCCCACTACTTCACTTTAATGTTACATTTTTTTCGCTTTAATGTTACATTTTTTTCCTCGTTTACCGACTAACAACTACCTTATCAACGTATTATTGCACCTTCCTTAGGGCAATTGCTAGTTGTATATGTTTCTTAAGATTGACATATCTAAATTATATAAATAATTTTAATTCTCTATATTAACCAGTTATGTTTTTTTCAGTGTGAAAAAATACTATAATGGTGCCACAATTATATTTGAGTGGGTTTGCAGAAGCCAGAAATGAAACTATTGTTGAGGTGGCCGACCGAACTACGGAAGGAATAGATGGTCGGGTAAGGGAAGGGTGATCCGTGGAGGCCAGAAGGATGGATGACACGACAGAAAGGAGATTAGACAGGGCAATCTCTTGGTCGTTGGTTTATAAAATTTATTATTGCTATTATTTTAAGGTATTTATATATAAAAAGATATTTAAAAGGTTTTATTTTTTTGAGAAAATAGATTTTTTTGGCATTTAGATATTATCTTAAATTTAAATTTGTTTGAGTTTATTAACCAGATCAACTCAAATGTAACAAGTGTATAGATTCATTTCATAGTAATAAGTGTATTGTTATGTTTAAATGATTTAAACAACTTTAAATGATTTAAACAACTTTAAATGTTTAAATGATTTAAACAACTCAAATGTAACAAGTGTATTGTTATGTTTAAATGATTTAAATAACTTTCTGTAATAATTTGTTTTTGTCTTTTGTTTTGTTTTATTACAATAAAGACTAGACTGCCCAGTGTGCTCCTCTCCCCTTGGAGAAGCCGCTGGAATAGAAAGTAACTTCCTGCCAGCTGTAAACGGGAAATTTAAAACACCCATTTCGCTGGATACCATCTTAAAATCTCAACAATTAATGAATTAATATGTCCCTCCCCTGGAGGCTGGAATTTGATGACTCAAGAGTGTTGGATGGGAGAAAACAAAGATTAACAACAATGTCTAATGGAATGAGGAATGAACGAAGAGCAGAAACTGGATTATGAGTCCGGGCGGTTTAGTCTTTCTATTTATAGATCTCCTCCCCTGTGTTTGACCTTAAGCCCAAATAACGAGCTAATGCTACAATGTTTTACGCTGATGTGTCACATTGGTATAATTGTCACTTCAATGATTAATATTATCAAAGTCGCCATGAACTCATAACATTCAGTTACTATCAGAGAGTTAGGCAGCTGTCGATATCTTTAGCAGTGTTATTATTGCGCATCTCTATCACTAAAAGATCTAAAAGAATACTTACAATAAAAAAAAATAAAAATAATATGATATTTTTCTATCTTCCAATAAAATTAGCCACCCGCACAGCATGTGTTTTCATTGCTCGTCTCTATCACTAAACACAAGAAATATGTGATTTTTCTATTTGACACTAAAATTGAGCCATCTGTCAAAGGCATCGTATATAATATGAGATTTTCTATCTTCTAATAAAATTGAGCCATCCCGGTACACGCACTGTATCATAAATGACTTCGTTGCGTATAAACGGTACCATATCTACGCGTGTTTGGAGAGTATCTTGGAGTATCCGTAGTTATGAAACCTTGGGCAGCACATGCTTTCTCTAAAGATTTTAAATAATTGAAACTATGGGCAGCACATGCTTTCTTTAAAATTAATATTAAAATGTTTGTTTCTCTAAAGATTTTAAATAGTTGAAACTATGGGCAGCACATGCTTTCTTTAAAATTAATATTAAATAGTTTGTTTTGATATGCGTTCCATATCAAAACATTTAATTATTATTAAATCTATTTTTTAACAAAATCCCGTATCTAAACTTTAAAGTAGGGAAAGTACATATTTTTTTCTTTGAATGATATATCACTCGACAAATGGTTAAATGTAATATTCGAAGAGGGACAGTACATACTATTTTTTGTTTGAATGATATATCACTTCACAAATGGTTCAATGTAACATTTTCGAATAGATAATCCATTTTATAATAGATAATCCATTTTCGAATAGATAATCCATTTTCGAATAGATAATCCATTTTGGTCCAACCTTTTATTTCAGAAAGATCCGTATTAAAAATAATAAATGCATAACATGATATCATCTACTTTAAAATATATATATATATATATATATATATTCAACTATAGGAATTTAGCAATACATACAGAAGGAATGTGCAAAGAATTATCAAACCTTCCCCAAGATGTGTCATGCCCTAAATATATTCAAGATTTCATTAAAGATATGTCATGCACTATATAAATATATTGAAGATTTCATTAAAGATATGTCATGCACTAAATATGTTAAAGATCTTAGGCAATCTCAGCTGCTCCTCCTTAAATTTAAATATATCTAATAAATATGTTTGAATATTATACCTTGAAGTTGAATTTACGGCCATCATAAATTGAAAACCAAAGATTTTACGTAACCTCCGTCTTAAA
>LPNX010574032.1:12589-31930 GCA_001517045.1 Pseudotsuga menziesii
AAGTTTATGCGCAATACTTTATTTATTTATGAAGAAGAAGACTTGAATGCACACTGATGGGGATAGCCTATCATCAATGAAGCTAGCAACACTCACAGAATCCCGCGTGTTTTGAATATTTAAATAGAGATATGAGTGGGGCGTGTAGGTATTGCGCAGGCAGTACTGAGTACTATGTTTAAAAGCTGTATTGTTTGCAGCTGAGGTAACAGTCAGTGACGGTAACTTTACCACCGATGGCTGAGTCGCAAAGGGCAAAGATGTTCTTACGAATTTCAATAAGGCAGATACCGCAAACATTCCACGGGCAGGTTGATTCTTGGATGTTCTTGGATCCTGGATTTTCCTCTAGAACCAAGAGCACCTTTTCCAGTTTAACCGTGGTACAAGCAGAATTGATTGCCAGTTCGCCTGCATAACTGCTTGGTACCACCACCACGCCCAGTACCACTACCGCTAATGCAAAGCTAAATGATCTGATCTCCATGGCTGCCTTAGATGAAATAGTTTCAGCTCTAATAAAGTATGAACTCTTCAAATGCCAAATGTTATTCGAATGCATACGAACGTGCAGGGGAGCCTCAATTTTATAGGTTGTGTGGTGGATGATCTTAAATCGCATGACGCCTTGTCTGATGTGTAGTCAGTTCAAACAAACAATCCACTCTGAGACACGACATACTTAAAATTACGATTTACATCATTCTCATCGTAATCCTTGACGTACCCAACACAACAAGAGTCCAATTTTATGACATTGACATGTTTCATTTCAATGTACTGGAAACTGTTTTGTGGAGAAGCAGAGTCACACATAAAATTGAAATATGTTCATTTTTCATGCAGTTTCAAATTCATGATTTGCCATTGCATGAAACCGTGCATATCCAAACACCAAAATACTGAGGAAACATATCTCTGGCTGCATTAATCAATATCTCCATGGAAAGAGAAAGAGTAAGGAAAAGTAACTCTGGCTGCATTAATCAATATCTCCATAGAAAGATAAATACTTAGGAAAAATAAACTAATGCAATATTAACGCCATGAGGTAAAGAGAAACTGAAAATAAACGCCATAAGGTAAAGAGAAACGGAAAATACAAGAGTTTTATATTAATTTACGAAGGAGAAGAGGAGGTAGATACAATCCATCAAGCTATGAAGCTAGGTATTTTGAAGCTCTAAGAAGTTTATGCGCAATACTCTATTTATATATGAAGAAGAAGTGGTAAACACTCATTGGCGTGCATAGCATATCATCAATGAAGCTAGCAAGACTCCCAGAATCCCACGTGTTTTGATTATTTAAATAGAGATATGAGTGGGCGTTTAGGTATTGCACAGGCAGTTGATGCTAATGTTAAAAGCTGTACTGATTGTAGCGGAGGTAACAGTCAGTGATGCTTGGCTTTCCGTTCCTTTCCTTTGCATTGTACGCAAAACTGTGATAAGATTTAGTTTCGTCGCAATGCGGACCTAACAACCACTACTTCCCAAGCATTGTGGACTTTGTGGTTACAGTAACTTGATGTGCAATCTGCGTTTGTCCTGGAGTTCCTACGTCTTGTTCTTGTGCACAATTGTCCTCTGCCATTCATATCGAGGCCAGGCAAGCGGATTCAGGCACAGTTTAAGAGTTGGATCTTTGTCTTCTTTAGTGTTCTGTCAAATTGATATTTATTAATGTAGTCCTGAATATCTTGAATCCCGAATGCTGACCGTTTCTTTGCCCTCAAGACTTGCTATGTCTAGCCGCATGGAGCATTGGTGCCTCCAGGTTATATAGAGTCTAGACGCATATCTAGGGCTTGCCGATCGAAGCCTCTGAACCGCGTTTTAATGGAAAAGATGCTAATTCGAAGGACTAGAACGTTTACTTTCTTTCTATTTGCAAGCATTCTGGTTTCGATCCAGCTGAGCATGACTGGCGTGGTGGCCGCTAGAATCATCCGGACATGAAATTTAACTTTAAATTGAATAATTATGCGAGAGACGATCCTGGTTTCGCCAAGCTTCCCAGCGTTCTGCTAGACCGGCTGCATATACCACGCCGATCGTTGACCCTGCCGATTTTCCAAGAAGCTCCGGCGTTTCGAAATGGTAAAGAATGCATCGTCTCGGCACCTTCGTCGTGGAGATCAGGCTATTCTCAACTTCAAGAAGAAGAAGATGATGATACAGAGCTATGTGATAGCACGGCCATGCATATAGCCATGACGCTGGATGCTGCTTACATGAGAGGATTGGTCACCGGAATTCTATCGATTCTCCAACATGCTGCTTGTCCCCCGAGAATGTAGTCTTCCATTTCATGGTGTCCGAGGGCCAACGTGATCTCAAGGCTACGCTTCAGGCGACTTTTCCATACTTGCGCTTCATATTATATCACTTTGACTCGGGAGAATCATTTACTTCAACTCCGATTTAGTTGTTGTGGATGATATTGCCAAGCTAATGCACCCTCGTCTCATGACCCGAGGTCTGAAAAAAACTAGAACAGCTGGCTCCGATGGTACCACTTGCTATAACAGATAGCAATAGGATATAATTTTTATTTTTTTAATTTTATTATTATGATGTCATGTTGCCACATGTCAACTCAAATCCAGATACCAAATTCCAAAGTTTACATCATCTTCTATCCACCAATAAGTTGTTTACAAAATAGTTTTTTAACAAAATTAAAAAAAATATTTTACAAATCTCTTAGTTATACTTTACAAAACAGATTTTTTTTTTTTGAGAGAGAGCAACTAATACAAATTCAAAAGAGTTTGACTTGCAATCGATTACAATATACCTGATTACAATATACCTGCTGAGGCAGGTATAAAAATGACACTGGTGCATAATACTTATACAAGCACCGATGTGTTTTTAGTTTATACCCACCAATGCGTCTGCAATATATGGACACAAAAAAACCTCTGCTGAAACCTCCACCCGCCCAAAATTTATTAGTTACAATTGAATTCTGCAAAAACCTCTCGTATTAACTAGAGAGGTTGTATCTCATGCTTTTGAAACTTTTTCCCAATCTTATAACATTAGAAACCTTTCAAAAAACCTCTACTAAAAGGTTTTTTCCTTGTAGTGCACTAGCTCAAAAACCTTATTCATAAATGCAACCACGATATTTGGGATGTTTGTAGATTACTTTTGAGATAGTTTGCATCCCACCCAAAGATGATATTTCATTAGAACAAAGTTTAAGGAGTGTGGCATATGTCCAATACATCAAAGTTTCTTACTCTATTGAGAATTTAAAGAAGGATTTAGATTTAATGTCTATAAGAAATCATAAGGCACTACAATGAGAGAAACTTAAGTTGTGGTACAATGAGAGAAACTTAAGTTGTTGAAACAACCTATCCTCCTAGACTTTCTTGAGGATTTCCACATAGAAGGGGTCAACTCCGTTGACCGCTCTAATCCTCTCATGCAAATATGCATCAGTTTGACTCAAAGTCACATCATATATCATATGATTTCGTTAGTTCAAAGCATTGGCAACCTTATTCTCATTGTCCTTAATGTGATTTAGCTCGAAATGGTACTCACTAAGGAAATCCAACCACCTGGCTTGCCTTGCATTCAAATCTGATTGATCAAATAAATATTTCAGACTCATATTGTCTGTCTTCAGAAGGAACTTCCTTCCCATGAGGTAGTGCCTCCACATCCTCAATGCATGGATAATGGAAGCTAAATCAAGATTGTGCATAGGGTAATTATTCTCATGTTTTTTTAACCTCTGAAATTCATAAGAGATCTCATGATCATTCTGGAAGAGGACTCCTCCAAGTCCTTCCTTGCTTGCATCTGTGCAAACAACAAAATCCCCATCAGGATCAAAAATCCGTAACACCGGTACGGTCATCAAAAGATGCTTAAGATTTTGAAAAATTTCTGCACACTTAGGGGTCCATAAGAACTTACTTGCTTTCTTCTGCAAAGCGGTCATGGGGAAATGGATTATCGAGAAGTTCTCAATGAACTTTCAATAATATCTGGTTAATCCCAAAAGGGACCTAATCTTAGTGACACTGGTAGCTCCACAACTATCAACAACTATCCTTGTCTTGGAGATAATATGACCTAGATACTGTATTTGTGGTTTGTAAAAATCACGTTTACTAAACTTAGCGTAAAGTTGGTGTTCTCTCAACACTTGTAGTACTATGCGAAGGTGTTCTTCATTTTCTTCTTTATTCTTTGAGTAAACCAGTATGTCATCTATAACGACCAAGATGAACTTATCCATATACCTACTGAATATGTTGTTCATCATCACATAAAGCTTGTGGGTGCATTGGTTAACCCAAACGACATCACTACATACTCGTAGTGTCTGTACCTTGTACAAATGGAGTTTTTGTGAATATCCTCATCACGAATCCATACCTAATGGTACCTGAATCATAGGTCAATCTCTGAAAATATTCTGGCTCCTCCCACCTGATTGAACAAGTCATCGATCCTAGGGAGTGGATAACGATTCTTGATAGTCATTTTTTTCAACTGTCAATAATTGATGCACATCCACATCGTACCGTCCTTATTTTTGACGAACAATATCGGTGCTCCCCAAGGAGACACACTCGGTCAGATATACACTTTCTCTCTCAATTCCAGCAGCTGTAGTTTGAGTTCCACCAACTCAGGTGCACTCATATGGTAAGGGGCTTTGGAAGCGAGAACTGATCTCGGGGTCAGTTCGACAGAAATTCTAGGTCTTGTTTTGGAGGTAATCCTGATATTTCCTTGGGAAACACACCCTTGAGTTCTTCAAGAACTGTGAAGTATTCTATGCGTTTCTCTCTATCAGACTTTATGTCTCGGATGTTTACTACAAACAACTTGCACCCTTTCCTAATGCATTTATTTGCTTGTAAGGAAGATATTTGTCTTACAGAAACTTTCTTTCAGATGCTTTGAACCTTCACTTGGTTCCGTATGCTATCAGTACACAAGATAGACTTGTGCGCAAAATCGAGCATGACATGGTGTTGTTCTAGCCAGTCCATGCCGATAAGTACATCATACGATCCTAAAGGTATGATGTTCAAGTTTACTTTCATAGGAAAACCATTCAGGTTTACCTCACATTCTTTAAGAATTTCTGAAACTTTATGTTTCGTACTTGTGGCTAAATGAACCAGCCAAGGTTTATCATGTTTTACTTTGCCTATTTTGTATTCATCAACAATTTTAGGCAAAGCATAGCTCTGACAAGAACCGGGATCAATCAGTATTGAAATAGACGTGTCCAATATCTTACCTTCTATCTCAACCATTGTAGCTTGATGATCTACCTGTCAACCATCCAATACTGCATAGATCCATGGTGTTCTAGCTATGTCCTCAATAGTTGGTTCCTCTTGTAAGTTGTGCAAGACCCCACCGGTCTTATTCTTACAATCTCGGGCATAATGAGGCCCGCTGCATTTCCAACACTTTATCTGTAGCGGGATAGAATTGGTTTCATTTGCTACTGGCTTGTTAACATTAGCAGCTGGTACATAAGGCTTCGTACGATATTTATTAAAGTTCTTGTTCACTTGGAAGCTATTATTCTGCTTTATGTATGGTTGTGGGTTGGACAGACGTTTGCAGTTATTAGAGAAGTTCCTAGACTTGTCTCAGTTTTAGTTCATGTTCTCCTGCCTTAGCTGTCCATGCTCATAACAGAGGCTAGCTTTGTGGAGTGTGGTATCTAAGGTCTTAGGCATGTCAAATTCAATCCTGTCTCGAAAAATAGGAGGAATACATCCTCGGAACTGTTGGATATTTCCCTTTTCTTCTTTGATGTATGGTACATAATGCAACATATATAGAAATATGTTAACAAACGCGTCCATATTCATGGATCCCATGAGTAGTTCATGAAACTCTTCCACTTTTCTATCGAAGAACCCTTTCAGCATATATTTCTCTTGGAAACATTTTTGGAAGGTGTCCCAGTGTATTTCTCTTAGCTCATCTTTCTTGGTGTGTTTTAAATCTCTCCACCATTTTTCTTCCTTTCCATTCAAGTTATAGATGGCAAGACAAGCCTTCATCTCACATGAGTAGTTATGAATTGGAAATTATTTTATCTGGACCAACAACCACTCTTTAGCCTTCTCCCCAGTGTTTACTTCACCTTCATAGGTCGGGGCTCTTATTTTTCGAAATCCCCCCTAAAAAATGTCATTGATTCTTTGTTTCTTTCTTCGAGGAGAAAGAGAGTCATCACTTGAAGGACTGTGATGATCTCCTTTCGATGCTTCAGGGGCACGTTCCTCTTTTTCTCCCTCTCTTGGGTTGCTTTCCCGTCTATGTTAAGGTTCTTTTTTGGACTTTTTTGTGGACTCGGTAGGTTTATTCTGTGGGATTCCTCCTATCATATTTCTTAGTAATGCTTCATTTATAGCTTACTGTTCTTTTCGTTCATTCAGACTGTCTTCTTTGAGATTTCGTAATTCTACGTGAAGACTGTGTATAGTCTTCAAAATATCAGAATTCAACTCCACCACTAGTTCTCCATCTAGGGTGGGGGTGCTCATTCATCCTTGATGGCTGTTATCTTTCTAGTGTTCATAAACTGAACTATTCAGTAAAAGTTTCCTGAAATGTCAAAAAAATTTAAACAACATAAAAGTTTCTTGTTAGTAAAAAATTTAATATCATACTTTATTTTCTTGGAAGTAAATGCTTGGTGCGCCCATAGGGCTCTTGCTATTGAAACTGGGCTCCAATACCACTTGTAATGTCCCCAAAAATAAAAAATAAAAAAAACTTTATTAGGCTACTAAATACTACCTATACGGAACATTATTTGACTTGTGGAAATATATTGTACATTACATGTACCACTATTTACTCACAAACTCTTCTTATATTCTATCCTTTTACTTTCAGTCATTATTATTATTGTATTTTACTCACAATGTTGTACTGTTGTTTTAATTCTTTGTTCTTATGATTATGCATTTGTCACATATGTGTAGATACTTGTTTATTTAAAAATTCCAAACTTAACTTTGTTTGTGGAAATAAAGTGGGCGTAGTGGCGGGACTCGTTCTCCCATGACGGTCTTAGAGGTAAAGGTGTTTACTTATTTGCAGGCCTACTTCGTTCTTTGAACTAAGGCACCTTTTTTTATTTCATATGCAGATCATACTTTGTGACGGAGGCTTATTTAAAGAGCACTGAATATCTCAATCCTACAAGAGCTACTAGTTCTTGCTAAGCTTCCTTACCGACTCAAATTTATAACATGGTAAGTGTTATTTTTGTCAATTTAGCTATCACAGCTAAATTTCCTATGTACTACTTACACTCCATTATGGTTTATATTTTGTCCTTTACATCTTAGTATATTTACATTCTATGTTTATTTATTAAAACTATTAACGTATCCTACATTTTCCTATGTGCAATTTATGGTCTTGGCTTAAAAACCAGACCTCTGATTTTTATAAAGTGTAAATAGCATGGAATATATGGCATATTTCATATGCCATGTTTACTAAGCATTAAGCTTAGGAAAAGCATATTATGTTAAGGCTTTAAGCCTATGGTTTACATGTTATCTATATACTTTATGCCTTGTAGCTTTGACTTTGGACTAGCGCAAACCATGCATGGACTATGCACTAAACATAACTTTGCAATGTATTAAACCTTGTGATATGATATGGGGTGGCGAATATACCATATGGTCAAACCATAAACGTTGGGGTTTTACGAATTGCATGGTAGTGGAGATTATCATTTTGCAATGATATCAAACTATAGCAAAGTGGGTTTTGGCTTTGATGTTGGAAACCAGTTGGTGCCATTAATGCACCCTAGTTTTCGTGGTACCCCAAAATTAGGCTTGGATCACGATGGACTTGTCATTTCAATTTTTCATTTGGAGTTTGGTATTGGCTCTGCACAAGGGAAAATGGAGGCGACGTCTAGGCTTGGAAGGTAAGCTACGACTTCGATTTCATGCCTGCAATTTCGTTATGTTTTGAAGCTTCTATCATGTCCATACTTCTCACTTTTGGTTTCTCTTGGTGTTTGTAGGTGCCGACGTATTATGAAGAGCAGTGTGGCTCAAGATATGTCGTTGCTTTGAATGTGGTGCCAAGTGCAAGGTAAGCCTTTCCAAACAATAATGCGCTCGTTGTCTCTCGGTCTGTCTGCATTTTGTTTCATCATTTGGTTTGGCGCTTCCGTGTGGGGTTTTGAATTCACTTTCGGGCTGGCGATGAACAAAATTGGGTTTTGTAAATACTTTTATTCCTTTAAGTTGTGGAGTGAATCTTATGCCCTTACAGGCTCTGTGTATAAGTTATGTTGATTTGTAAATCATTATTTATGATTTGAGATTTTTAAACCATGGGCTGCACCATTGCTTGCAATGGTGCCATAGCCCATTGGAACGCGTGTGTGGACTTGACTGCGATGATGTCACTATTGTGTAAATACTATACTTAAAATTTTTGCATTCCTATGCATAATATGTATACTCAACATTTATGAAAAGGCCATGGTTATTATGCGTATTGTGTATGTGTTGATTTATTTTCCGTGCTATTTTTTTTCTATGTGGCTTAACATATGGCATTTAGCCTTCGTTAATGGACTGTGTATAATTGGTTTAATGAGATTTTGACTATAATAATTGACAGTACATGGGTTGAGGCCATGACGTGTATGGCATGAGCCCTCCCATAATTTCTGGAATAGCTTAAGATGGTTGTATTGTTGTTAATACTTTGTTGATTAAAATTTAAGGTGAATTGGGACAGAGCCTTGGGTACAAACCCATGTTGGCTTTCATCATTTTATGGGAAAGCATTGATAGTGCACATTGGTTGTTTATATATACTGTGAATTTTATTCTTTACAAGCCATGGCTTGGGATAATACTGCGCAGAGGCAGAGCTCAATTCTTACGACTCAGCTATAGTGTAATGGTTTGTTATTGTAATATTATTGGGTTTATTTATGTAGCCCGCATACGTTGTATGTATAGCATAGCCTTGGTAAAAAAAAACAAGGTTTGAATCATGTTCGTGGTTAATGTAATGAGTTGTATTTTTAATTAGACGAGGGAAGGGCTTGTATTCCCACAAGATTCGACTCATGTTCACCATTGTAATTATTTGGTTTGTAATATGATTTTGATATGGTTAATACATGAAATTATTCCTATGTGTGATATGGTGTTTAAATCATTATATGGAATGAAATGTTTGTTATGTAATTGGTTAATGTTTATGCATATATGATATGGTTTAGTTAGGACTGTGGGTTTTATATATGTGAACAATCATTCGATCTTGGACTAAATGGATAGTCACAATGCTTACTCTGTTCATTTATTTATGATGATGTACTTTTAAATGGAATGTTTTACTATTTAGTTTGTATTCAATGAGACACACCTTGAAAAGTCTTTAGTGGTTTATTATCTTTGATTTAATGTGAACATTCAATTTGTACTTTAGTTTATATTTAATGTATTTAGTAGATTATTTTATAACACTATTTATATAATTGTTTGTATATATATATATATATATATATATATATAACTCTTACTTCTGAACTAGTCTTTAATTAATTTAAAGCAAGCCTCTCACAACAAATGAAATATGTGAGCAGAGTAATAAAGCCTAAAGAACAATTTTATAATAGCTGGAAATAATACCTAGTTTACAGTAAACACGGTCTAAGTATTGAAATAATAGAGAGGAAAACTTAGATGTACAAACCCTATTAAATACAACATAAGATATAATTTACATCCTAAAGTTAATATTTAGAAATGCAAACCGTGGCATATTTCAACCAAAAAAATCAAACACATAGGGTTAGGACATGCATTGTAACTATTTACCTAGCTTATCTAGCATTTAATTTGGAAGAATAGAATAGAAAGTCTAGGGCTTCATACCTGTAACTTGAAGCTCTGTTAATGGCTGAACATACACACTCAAATAACCAACATTAACAATTCAAGACAAACCTCATCTCTATTTTTGATGACCAAATCACTTGGGAACTACCACGTTCCTCCCAACCATGACTTGGAACCATTCCCGGTTTGAATCCAGATCCTGCAAGCTGGACTCTAACATGCAAGTAGCTTAGAACTCCTAAGGTAGGGTTTCCTATTTCGTATATCAAATTTGGTTCAGTTCCCCTTTTTCCTTCTAGGAAAATGTTCTCCAAGAATTACTTGAGAGTAAAACAGGTAGAAAATGATTCCTCCAATGATAGATCAGAACCCCAAGCCTTTCCTTGGTTTGACTCTTTATAAACAGACTTTTTAGCCAAAGAGACATTTAAATAAAAAAACCTTGGTTTATTGATTTAACCATTTTCAATTACTTTGGGTAATTATTAATATTTTAACTTAGGAACTTTCAACTAGTTCCTAATTAGACTTTGTAGATTTTGGACTATTTATTATCTTTACATAATAAATAATGGATGGATCCTTTCTTTGTTTCTTTTATCATTAATATTATAAATATATTTAATTCTTTATGCATACCATGTATAAATTACATAATAATATAAAACTTGTTAACATTTGTCTTTGGGCATCATATACCATGATTTGTAGACTTAACGACACTTCTTCATTAAGGTCAATTAGGTAGATGGTTTAGGTCTACTAGGCTAGGAAACTCTAAACATCCTTGCATGTTGGATTTCCCTCGTATAATGTGGTATCTCTTCAGTACTTGATGAGAATACATAAATTCGGAATTTGATTTAATCACTTATAAATAAGTATAATGAGTTCAATATTTTTCTCGAGTCATTTTAATTCAGAAGCTATTAAATTCTTTTCAGTAACCCCTAGCACTTACTAGAGCCCATACTCAATGCTTTAACGTGGAGTTACAATTCAGTGCAATACCATAGCTTTTTGCTCAACACTAATGTAGGATGTACTTGTATGATACACCTAGGGATGTAATGGCCAAGCATCTGATGCTCCAGAGCTTATTCTCAACATCAACATGGAAGGCTCAAGGGGTTATGCCCAACACTTCCAATTATATTTGAATGTGTTCCATGTTGATGTATTTGTAACTTCAGAATGTATTCATCTATTTATATTATGTCTTGTAACTCGATGTTTATTCCAGGATGTATCTATTATGTAATTGAGTCATTATGTCATGCCCCAATGTTTCGATCGGGAGGATCTATAATGTAATCAAGTCATGTCAAGTCATTCTGGGTAACCCTCCTATTGTCTAAGGGCTAAAGTCCCCACAGTTCCCGGTCACTAGGGTTATTAGACTCACTTGGTTAAGTCAACCCTAGTAGGGTTTTAGTCATGTCGAGAAGCACTATAAATAGAGAAGTGACTTCTCTATTTAGCACACATCTCATACACACTCAAGTGTAGCGCATAGTTGAGGAAGGAGAAGACATTGGGGCTAGATAAGAAGAAGGTTGATGCTGCCGGGAGATCACTTACTGTTTTGGGCTTTTCTATTTTGGTGTTGATTCTATCTATGAGGAAGTTGCGGGATTTTCTCCATTTATATTTTCCCCAAGGAAAAACACTGTGTTCATTGTCTCTTGTGTTTGATTGTTGTGCTTGTTATTCTCTTAATTAAATATACTAATAATGCTAGCTTAATGTTGTAAAACTAACATGGTATCAGAGATAACCTGAGAAGAAGACACTGTGCAGCTGCGGGAACTAGGGATTCCTAGTTTGTGTATCTTCCTCCACATATTTTCAGCAAAAGTAAGGTGGAGTAACTCTCCTCCTTAGGACGCATCTTTCTGTCAAAGCAGAATCCAATTATGAGGTTTTTCACTTTTGGACCCAGTAGTGTTGCCAAAAATTAGGGCTTTTCATAGAAGAGGAATTTTTCAGTGAGCCTAGGACTAGATTGATCTCCTCCCCAAAATCAAAGTTAGGGATCAATTTCAAAGCATTTGGTTGGACAGAAATCCAGAAAAGAAAAACCCTAATTTGCTCGTCATCCAGCACTACACGATTTCAGCTCCAAATCCAGATCCAACATCTTGACCTGGTAAGATCTAAATCTTTTGTACTTCCATTTGAAGTTATTAGTTAAGATGTCTGATCATACCAAGCTTGATGAAAAGCTTGAGGGAGTTGATAACTTCTAAGCTTGGAAGTATAAGATCTCCCTAGTTCTGGAGGGGAATGAGTTGGACTCCTACATCCATGAGGAGGTTCCAGTTCCAGAGGGAGATGAGGCTAAGGCCTTGCATAAGACAAAGTTGGTTATCGAAGAGAGCATCATTGGTGATTCTATCAAGGATCACCTTATCCCATAGGTGTCCTCTCTCAAGACACCTAAAGCTATGTTTGATTCCCTAACCAAATTGTTTGAAGGGAAGAACATAAACCAGAAGATGACTCTGAGGAATCAACTGAAGAATGAGAAGATGTAAAATGCAGACACCATCCTATCTTACTTCATAAGGTTTTCTCATATCAAAGAACAATTAGAAGCAGTAGATGAAGAAGTGGAGAATGCAGAAATTGTGATGACCATTGGGACTCCTTCATTGAAGGGATTTGTAATAGAAAGAAGTTAGTCAAGTTTAGCATACTGTGGGAAGAAAGTTCTCAAGAAGAAGCTTGGATATCATCTCGAGAAGAGAAGATGGGAAGTGAAGATCAAGATCTCATAGTACAATCCAAGAAACCCAGATCCAACCATCACAAAAGTAAGTACTCTCATCATAGGAATAACTCTAGAAAGCCTAGGGATAGGTCTAAGTACTTTTTCTATACATGTGATGAAAAAGGACACTTTGCTAGAAATTGTCCTAAGAACAAAAGTAGCTCTCACAAGAACAAGGGAAACAAAATAAGACATCACGCTCATGCTGCAGAGGATGATGAACCTTCATCAAAGAGAACCAGATATGAAAGTGAAGATTCTTCAAGCGAGGATGAATAATTTTTTATCTCTGCTCTCACGGGAAACATTACTCATGGAAGTGACGATTGGCTTATAGACAATGGGGCTTCCAAACATATGACTGGATTCAAGGAATCCTTTGTGAGACTGTCAGAACATGAATCACCTTAGAAGGTGAAGCTAGGATATGACTACCAATATCCAATAAAAGGTACCGGGGAATCTTCCTATAAGCTAAACTCTGGAAAGTCTATAACAATGACGGAAGTTTTGTTTGTGACAGGACTCAAGAAGAACCTTCTCTCCATATCCGCATTAGATGGAAAAGGAATGAGGGTTGGATTCATAGATGGTCAAGTTATTATGTGGCCTAAAGAAAAGACTATTGATGATGCAATAGTGATTGGTGAACAAGAAGGATATGTGTACAAATTGAAGGGCCATCCAAAACAAGACTTGGTCCATGATATAGTAGAGCCAAATGAACTATTGCATATAAGACTTGCACATGTGCATTACAGAGCACTACCTCTTGCAAGCAAATATGTTGAAGGTCTTCCAAAAATACAAGCAAAACATGATGCCTTCTGCAAAGGATGTGCGAAAGGAAAGAACACAAAGAAGACATTTCCAAGTAGCAAAATCAAACAAAAGCAATCTTGGAAATCATCCACTCCGATCTATGCGATCCTATGTCATCAAGCTCACTAAGCGGGTATGCATATTATGTTTCTTTTATTGATGATTTTTCTAGGAAGACGTGGGTTTACTTCATGAAGAACAAATATGAAGTTATCACCAAGTTCAAGGAATTCAAAGCCTTGATCAAGAATTACACTGAAAATAAGATCAAGACTTTTCGATCAAAGAATGGCGAAGAATTCACTTTGAATGAATTCAAAGAGCTATGTAAAGAATCAGGGATTAAGAGAGAGTTGTCCACTCCTTATAATCCACAACAGAATGGGATTGCGAAACAGAAGACCATAACTATCATGGAAGCTGTAAGAGCTATGCTTTGTGATCAAGATCTTCCTATGCATCTTTGGGTGGAAGCTACCAGAACAACGGTGTATGTAGAGAACCGTACTCCACATAGAGTACTTAAGAACAAGACTCCTGAAGAAGTCTTCTCCGCCAAGAAACGAGAAGTCAACCATCTCAGAATATTTGGCTGTCTTGTGTACATATACATTCCAAAAGAGAAGAGAACAAAATTAGATCCTTCAGGAAAGAAGGGTATATTTGTGGGATACTTTGAAAGCTCGAAGGCTTACAAAATATATTTCGCAAGATACAAGAAGATTGACATCAGCAGGGATGTGATATTTGATGAGGACACAACTTACAACAAATCCAGAAAGAGACCCGCTGAAGAACCTAGAGAAGCAGAAGCACCCAGAATTAATGATACAACAATGAACGAAGAAACTCAAGAAGAAGATCGAGAATTTGAAGAACCACAAAGACCTATAGATCCACCTCTAGAGAAGAATCCTCGTAAGAGGAAACCTGCTTGGGTATGTGAAATTATCCAAGGTGCAGAAAGATATGGGGCTCTAGAAGAGAATCACAGAGAAAGAAAGAGGACCAGATCCTGTTCCGGGTATGTAGCTTTACTATGTGATTTCATTGATAAAGAACCTTCCAGTTACGAAGAAGCCACAGAACGGAAAGAATGGAAGGATGGTATGATTGAAGAATACCAATCGATCATGAAGAATGATGTTTGGGATGTTGTCCCAAGACCAGAAGGGAAGTTAGTTGTAACTTCCAAATGGATCTATAAGATCAAGCATGCCGCGGACGGCAGCATTGAAAAATATAAAGAAATATTTGTGGCTCAGGGTTTCCTCAGAAAGAAGGAATAGATTATGAAGAAACCTTTGCACTTGTAGCCAGATACACTTCCATAAGATCAGTACTAGCTCTGGCTGCAGTGATGAAATAGAAGACACACCAGATGGATGTCAAGACTGCTTTCGTAAATGGTGTAGTAGAAGAGGAAGTGTATGTAGAACAACCACTCGATTTTGAGACACATGATAGAGAGTCTCATGTATGCAAATTGAAGAAATCCCTGTACAGTTTGAAATAGGCACCCAGGACTTGGTACGACAGAATTGACATATTTCTATCCAGTTTGGGCTTTACCAAGAGTAAAGCAGATTCCAATCTGTACTACAAGGTTGAAGATGATAACCCAGTGTTTCTCCTACTATATGTAGATGATCTATTTGTGGGAGGCATGGATGGATTGATTGCTGATATGAAGAGAAAGCTTGCTGCCGAGTTCAAAATGAAGGACTTGCGTATGATGCATTATTTCCTAGGCATGGAGGTGTGGTAGAGTGCAGATGGAATCTTCCTTGGACAAGGGAATTATACAGTAGATATCCTGAAGAGGTTTGGGATGATGGACTACAAATCCATGGCCACACCTACTGCATCGAATCTGAAGCTATTGAGCGATGCTTCATTAGAGTCGATTGATGCTACGATGTATCATCAGATGATTGGGTCCTTGATGTACCTAATAAACATGAGACCAGACATTTGCTTTGCTGTGAGCACCTTGAACCAGTTCTTGACAGATCCGAGGAATGTTCACTTGATTTCTGCAAAGCATATTCTGAGGCACCTGAGGGGTAGAGTTGATTATGGGCTCAAGTATGAGTCAAATTAGAAGATTAATCTAGAGGGTTATGTTGATTCAGATTGGGTAGGCAGTGCCATTGATAGGAAGAGCACTCTAGGATGTTGCTTCAGTATTGGATCAGGTGTGATCTCTTGGTTTAGAAAGAAGCAATCCTCTATGGCATTGAGTACAACTGAAGCAGAGTATGTCGTAGCTTGTTCAGCTAGTTGTGAGGTAGTATGGCTACGGAAGATACTGTCTGATTTATTTGAAATCTAGATGGATGCTATTTGTATACATTGTAACAACCAGAGTTGTATGAAGTTGTCAAAGAATCCAGTGTTCCATGACAAGTCGAAGCATATTGAGATCATGTATCACTATATCAGAGATATGGTGCAGAGGGGAGTAGTGAAGCTCCAGTATGTTGTGACAGATGATTGTATAGCTGATGTATTGGAGAAGCCATTGGCTAGGGTGAAGTTTGAGTACTTCAGGGAGAAGCTTGGTGTTCTCCAGATCGATGTTCCCTCCAAAAGGAAGTAATGAGTCCGTGAGCCATTCTGACATGGGAGAGGATTAAGTTCCTTCCACGGTCAGATGTAAGGGCTGAGCCATACTATCATGGTTAGAGGATTTATGTTCCTTCCATGTCAGATATCAGTGCTATTGCCATTCTGGGAATGGAGGTGCCTGGTCAGTTACTAGGAAAACTCAGTCTAGGACTGAGAATCTATTCTGATGTGAGAGAGGGATGTGGTCCCACTTGATCAAATGTAAGGGCTGAACCATTGTGTGATGGATAAATGATTAAGTTCCTCCCATGTCAGATGTGAGTGTTGGCCATTTTGACGAGTAGGTCAGATGTAAGGGCAACTGCGATTCTGGGAATGGAGGCGCCTGGTAAGTTACCAGGTAGCTTAGTCTAGGACTGGGGGCCATTCTGATGCGATGGTAGGATTAATTCCTCCATGATCAGATGTGAGTGCATGGCCTTCGAATTCGGTGCTTTCGAGCATGGTAAGATATAAGTGCAGAGCCCTTTTGATGTGGTGCTTTTGAGCATGGTCGATTATAAGTGTTAAGCCCTTTCGATGCAGTGCTTTCAAGCATGGTCGACTGTAAGTGTTGTGCCATTCTGACAGGATGAGGTTCGATGTAAGTGCAGAGCCTTTTCGATGCGGTGTGCTTGGACATGGTCGGATATAAGTGCTGAGCCATTCTGGCGCAATGTGTTTACACATGGTCAGATGTTAGTGTTAGGCCTTTCTGACAAGATGAGGTCAGATGTGAGTGCTGGGCGTGCCTTTTTGACAAGATGAGGTTAGATGTAAGAGCTAGGTGTGCCTTTTTGACAAGATGAGGTCAGATGTAAGGGCTGGGCGGGCCATTCTGACTTAAGTGTTAGATATAAGCGCTGATGAAGACCTACATGAAGGGTAGGCCTACAGAATTTACTCTGTAAAACTTCCTATGATGAGAAGAGTCAAGATAGCACCATTATGAGATAGCATGGCGATCCAGACATGATGATGATCCAGATCAAGTGATCCATATGTGATGATCCAGACTTGATGACGATCTCGATCAAGTAACAATCCAATTATGATGATGACCAAGACTCGATGATGATCCATATCAAGTGATGATCCAGGTGTGACGATGATCTAGACTTGATGATGATTAAGATCGAGTGATGATCCAAATGTAATGATGATCCAGCAATGATGAGCTAGTAGTCATGATGATGCAGATCTTGTGATGAAGAAGACTTGAAGAAGAAGATGACTTGAAGACTCGAAGACGAAAAAGAATTGAAGACGAAGAAGACTTGAAGACTTGAAGACTAAGAAGACTTGAAGATGAAGATGACGAGACGATCCAGTTGATGCAGAGAAGAAGACTAGTGCTGAAAATTGTGTCGAAAGAATACCTTCCTAGTTAAGAGGGAATGTTGATGTATTTGTAACTTCGGAATGTATTCATCTATGTATCTTATGTCTTGTAACCTGATGTTTAATCCAGGATATATATATTATGTAATTGAGTCATTATGTCATGCCTCGATGTTACGATCGAGAGGATCTATAATGTAAACAAGTCATGTCAAGTCATTGTGGGTAACCCTCCTATTGTTTAAGGGTTAAAGTCCCCGTAGTTCTGGGGCACAAGGGTTATTAGACTCAATTGGTGGAGTGAGCCCTAGTAGGGTTTTAGTCATGCTCGGAAGCAGTATAAATAGAGAAGTGACTTCTCTATTTAGCACACATCTCATACACACTCAAGTGTAGTGCAGAGTTGAGGAATGAGAAGACACTAGGGCTAGATAAGAAGAAGGTTACTGCTGTTAGGAGATCACTTACTGTTTTGGGCTTTTCTATTCTGGTGTTGATTCTATCTCTGAGGAATTTGGAGGGTTTTCTCCATTTATGGTTTCCCCAAGGAAAAACACTTTGTTCATTGTCTCTTGTGTTTGATTGGTGTGCTTGTTATTTTCTGAGTTAAAGATCCTAGTAATGCTAGCTCAATGTTGAAAAAATAACATTCCAGAGCTTCTCACTCAACACAAAGGTAAGTACTCATGTGCTCTGGAGCTTCCCGCTCAACACAAAACATCTCATTAATCATGTGCTTCACGGTCCACGCCCAACACAAACAAACATATATGTATTATCAATAATTGGCTTATGCCCAATATATAAAAAAAATCATCATGTTCATATACAAATAAAACATCAAGATAATCATCATAATCAATAGGCACATGCTTATAAGTGTTAGGTCCAAAATTCAGGATATTACAAATATGCCAATTGAGAATTTAACATGCTAGGATTTGCAATCCAAATGAAAAAGACAACATTAAGTGGGTATATTATTAAGCTAAAAAAAATTGTTATAAATGGATGAGTTGCATTCCTAATTTAGTTATAAACACCGTTGCAAATGATTTTCCCTATGAGACAACCCTATTCTTTTGAGTCATTTATGAGACAACCCTATTCTTTTGACTCATTCATTTTTTATTAGGGTCCTCTTTCATTTTCTCAAATTTGCCAAATGGTTTAAATGCTCTCAACTTTTTCAAACCAATTACATCCTCATTATAAAGTTTTCTATTTTTTTTAAATTATAATCAAATTTAGATAAAAACATCATCTTTTATTTCATTACCATGAGTTAATGAATTCATTATTAGTTTTGATACAATTTTTTTTGTGTTTTACACATAGCATATTTCACTTTCTAGTAAGATGAAGGTCATGGGAGGGTGGGAAAAGAAAGAGGTTCACATCATGTTCAGCTCAGAAGGGGAGTGGGAAAAGAAAGAGGTCCACATGAGGCTCCAATATTATTTTGAAACCACTTAAATGCTCATTTCAAAGTTTGCTAGTTTTTTTAACTTATAATCCAATTTACATAAATCCATCATCTTTTATTTCATTACCATGAGTTAATCGATTTATTATTGGTTTTGATACAAAATTTTGAACACATAGTACATTTCACATAGTACATTTCACTTAGAAAGACTAAGGTCATGGGAGGGTGGAAAAAAAAAAAGTCCACATCATGTTCACGAGTTAATGAATTCATTATTAGTTTTGATACAAAATTTTGAACAAATACATTTCACTTATTTCACTTACTAGGACGACGAAGGTCATCCGATTACTACGAACACAAAGGTCATGGGAGGGTGGGAAAAGAAAGAGGTCCCCATGAAGCCCCAATTTTATGAGTGGGAATGGTCGGCAAAGGAAGAAGTCAAGGGGATGTGAAGAT
>LPNX010574032.1:32128-87360 GCA_001517045.1 Pseudotsuga menziesii
TCCAATGGGAAATAGTCTCAGAACACGAAACTATTGCGGGCAACGCAATACAGTTGGTCCTGTACTTTCCATTGAGAAAGAGAAAACGGTCGAGGTGGAGGTCGATGTCAAAGCCAAGCATCGCTGCTTCATCGGAGCTCACCATTACAAAAGAAGCAATCGTTGGGAAGCCTATATATGGTATGTTATTATGTTTCATTATCTGCATTTTCAATTTTTCTCTTCTGTCCTTATCCTATGTTTCATTATTTGGGAATTTCATCTGAATTGGCCATAGCAACTTTTACCTTTTTTTTGGTATTTTGAAACCCTAGATCGACCTAACAAAGAAACCCTCAGCCTAGTGAAACTTGGCTAAGAGAACTTTTCATTTCGGCGTTGTGTATATGCTATATATATATTTATATTTCTGATTGCACCCTTGTTTCGCTTTTCTGCAGGAATTCCAACCCGCGTAAACAAATATGGCTCGGTGAGTGTTTTTCATTTTTGAATTCTTATGTCCATATGTTTTTCACCACCATGTTCTCCCTGCATTGACATCATTGAAACGTATGTGCGCGCACCGTGCAGGTCGGCATTCCTGCGCCGAAGCTGCTGCGAGGTCAATTTGTAATAAGCAGTCTACTCTGGTCTACATGCAGGACTTCAGACAAAGCCCCACTCGCCCTCCGGGATCGTTCAAAGAGAAAATTGAACTATCCGGCAAAAGTTTATCGTCAAGATTATATAGAATACGTAAGTACGATGTTTCAAAAACTCATGAAATAAGTTGTATACGATGTTTCAAAAACTCAAGAAAAATAAGTTGTAGCATATGAAGTGCTGTCATTGAGGAAGTGAAGTGATATATATATCTCCTATTTGTCTTTTGCAGTTGAAAAGCCTGGGCACTAGAGATTTGTCGCGTGAACTCAGAGAACAATCCAAAGGGAATTCTGAAGGTTGCTTGATGGTAAGATTATACTTTTCCTCAAAGTACAATAATATATGCAGCCAATTTAATTGGTAATCTGATATGATATTTCTTCAAATCTCAGGGTCTTACAGAACCTGCCGCAAACAAACTACGTGAAGCAATATCCAGGGCCGAATTAGGTATTTAGTGTAACTTTATCTTTTTTGGGAGTCTCATCGATTTGTATACCAGTTTGTCCTTTGATTTATTGAAAATAAGAATAATTTGTGTTTTACCTTTCCATGTTTTAAGAAAAACAAAATAATTGTATTCACAAAAGCATCAAAGCGTAAGTACCAACTAAAACCAAATTTTGTTTTGGCAATTATGATATTTATGGTGTTAGTGGCTTAATATTGCTGGTACACTTTAAGTGTCAACAATGGAATGTACCAAGGGGGAGATGGTACAAGTCACATGAGAAAAGGCTTAATATTTATCCTAGATGATATAAGCCACAAGCAGAAAATGGGACAAGCTACAACATAAAAAGGGTTAATATTGGTCATACACTTTTGTTTCAACAAATGAATGTACACTACATTAACAATAAATGATGCGACACAAGGAGAAGATTGTACAAGTGATATATAGATGATACAATCCACAAGGAAAAGATGGTACAAGCCAGCACATAAAAAGGCTTAAGATTATTCATACACTTTCAGTTTATGTACATTACACTAGCAATAGATAATACAAGTCACATAAGAAGGCTTAATATTGCTCATACACTTTTTGTTTCTACAATGTACACTACACTAGCAATAGAAGATACACACCACAACAAAAGATGATCAAGTCACTCTTTAAGGTATTATCATGTATGTGCTCTTACCATGCTTCTTTTAATAATGATTGAAATTATTTGATTGTTACATTTATATCTATTTATGGTCATTTAAAAAGAAGTTTTGTGGTCATTCAAAAAGAAAAGGTCAATTACATTGTGATGTTAAGTTCATGAAATTGATAAATTACATTTTAAATTGTCTCAACATTATCTATTTCAAATTATAATATTTTTGAGAATATAATTTTAAAGTTCAAAACACAATGGTATTTGAATTTTTATAGAAGAATTAATGACTTATTTATAAATATTAGAAAAATATTTTCATTATTAATTTTTTAATCTAATAAAATTTAACATATAAAAAAATTATAATATATATATTAAATATTTATATTAAAATTTTATTTAACTAATAAAATAAAATATTTATATTATTTATTTTGAATCTACTAAAATTTAACATGACATTAAATATAAATATATACATTTTATTTTATTTTTAGTAATAAATACATTTTAAAATATCTAGTTTCATAAAAGAAAATAATCATTTGTGTAAGCATTGAAGATTATAAAAATAAAGCTCATTATGTTTTGGCATACATGTAGTTGGAAAATTAAATCTAATGGATAATACTATTTTTAAGTTTTAGTTAAATAATGACTTATGGATTATTTTAGTTTGGGTGTGTGAGATGAGTCTCGTGAGGTTTTTATTTGATGGAGGATTTTCCACGAGAACTATGCCCTCAAAATACTTGAAAGGAATGCCAACACTAGTAGGGATTAGGAAGCCAAATTTATTGGGTCGTTATGGCTCCATTATTTGGAAGAGAATGCTTAAGGATTTTTCCTTATTGGGCTATCAGCTTAGTTGACCAATAGGTAAAAATGTTTAATCCTTTTAGGAGATTGATCCTATTTTGGGGGTTGAATAGGATTATCGTATCTCTCGAGAGCATATTCTTCAACTTCAGAAAAGGAATATCTATGTATTGGCTTAGGTGAGAAGAATAGATTGTGGAATAAGGAATGAATCCTATTGGTATCTAGTTAGGAAATAATTGAATGTGATCATTTAATTCTTGCACTGAATAGGGCGGGGATTAGGCTTACGGAGAAAGAAGACGATCTAGTGTAATATCCCGAATTTTGGACCTAACACTTATAGGCATGACTTTGTTGATTATGATGTTATCTTGATATTTTATTTTGATATATTGGGTCAAAGACCACACTACATATGAACATGATGATTTGTTTTATATATTGGGCGTAAGCCAATTATTGATGATATACATATGCTTGTTTGTGTTGAGCATGGACCGTGAAGCACATGATTGATGAGATGTTTTGTGTTGAGCGAGGAGTTGTGGAGCACATGGGTAATTAATGTTTTGTGTTGAGCGAGGAGCTCTCGAGCATACAAGTAATTAATATTTTGTGTTGAGCAAGAAGATCTAGAGCACATGAGTACTTACATTTGTGTTGAGCGAAAATCTTTCGAACACATGAAAAGATAGTTGGAATTGTTCGGCATAAACCCTGGAGCCTTCAGTGTTGATGTTGAGCATTTAACCTGTGGAGCATCAGATCTTTGGACATTGTATCCCTAGGTGTATCGTACAAGTACATCCTAGAATTAATGTTGAGGAAAGAGCTCTGGAATCGTAGTAAGTTTGTGACTCCCTCTTTAAGTGTTGTGTATGGGCTCTTGTAAGGGCTAGGGGTTACTAAAAAGAATTTAATAACTTCCGAGTGAAAATGCCTCGTGAAAAATATTGATCTCATCATAGTTATTTTTAAGTGATTTCATCATAGTTATATTCTCAAGTACGAAAGATCTACCATGTTATATGAGGGAATCCAACATGCAAGGATGTTTAGAGTTTCCTAGCCTAGTAAGTGCCATTAAGTCTAGGGATCATGGTATATGAAAGACAAATGTTAACAAATGTTTATATTATTATGAATTTTATACATGGTATGTATAAATAATACGTATAGTAATAATATTAATGATGAAAGAAAGAAAGAAAGAAAGAAAAGTTGCATCCATTATTATTTATTATTAAAAGATAATAAATAGTACAATAACTACAAAAGTCTAATTAGGAACTAGTTGAAAGTTCCTAAGTTAAAGTATTAAAAATTACCTAAATTAATTAAAAAGGGTTTAATCAAGAAATCAAGGTTTCTTGATTTAACTATCCCTTTGACTGAAAAGTCTATCTATAAAGTCTCAAGCCAAGGAAAGGCTTGGGGTTCTGATTTATCTTTTGGGGAGTCATTATTCTACCTGATTTTATTCTCAAGTGAATTCTTGGAGAACAATTTTCCTGCAAAGAAAAATGAGAACTCATCCAAACGTGATATGCAAGATAGGAAACCCTACCTTAGGAGATCTAAGTTACTTGCTTGTTGGAATCTAGCTCGGGGGGATCTAGATTGAAACTGGGAAGGGTTTCGAGTAATGGTTTGGTGGAACGTGATAGTTCCCAAGTGATTTGGTCATCTAATAGAGAGGTCAAATCCGCCTATGAATTGTTAATGCTAGTTATTTGAGTGTGCAGGTTTAGCCATTAAAAAAGCTTCAGATTACACGTATGAGATCCTAGGCTGTCTATTCTATTTTTCTAGAATAAATGGTGCCTCATTTAGGTCAAGATTTACATTACATGTTCTAAACCTATATGTTTGATTTCTATTTAAATATTCTAGGGTTTACATTTTAAATTATAACCCTAGGTTGTACTTCTTATGTTAGATTTATCCGTGCTTTATTTCTTTAGATTACTTGTGCAATTTAATTCCTGTATAAATGTTTATCAAGGGTTTGCACCTTAGTTTTTCATTCCTATGATTATATTTACTATTGAAAATGTTTTAATTACAAACTAGGTTTTATTTCACATCTTTTACCTATTTGTTCTTTTGTCCTTTATAACTCTACTCACATATTCCATTTGTCCACAAGGCATGTTTTGGATTTACATAGACTAGTTCAAAAGTAAGTTATATATATATATATATATATATATATATATATATATAAAAGCTTACAACCTAGTTAACCTAAGCTTTATCTACAACCGAACTACCATATATATAAATATATAATCAACAGATATAAAATAGAATCATAAATCCAATCTACTAAGTACAATATTTACAACTAAGTACCGACTACTTGAAAGGAACACCAACATTAGTGGGGATTAGGAAGACAAATTTATTGGGTGGTTATGGCTCCATTATTTGGAAGAGAATGCTTAAGGATTTTTCCTTATTGGACAATCAGCTTAGTTGACCAATAGGTAAAAATGTTTAATCCTTTTAGGAGATTGATCCTATTTTGGGGGTTGAATAGGATTATGGTATCTCTCAGGAGCATATTCCTAACTTCAGAAAAGGAATATCTATGTATTGGCTTAGGTGAGAAGAAAATATTGTGGAATAAGGAATGAGTCCTATTGGTACCTAGTTAGGAAACAATTGAATGTGATCATTTAATTTTTGCACTGAATAGGGTGGGGATTAGGCTTACGGTGAAAGAAGACGATCTAGTGTAATATCCCGAATTTTGGACCTAACACTTATAGGCATGACCTTGTTGATTATGATGTTATCTTGATATTGTATTTTGATATATTGGACTGTCAAAGACCACATTGCATATGAACATGATGATTTGTTTTATATATTGGGCGTAAGCCAATTATTGATGATATACATATGCTTGTTTGTGTTGAGCATGGACCGTGAAGCACAAGATTTATGAGATGTTTTGTGTTGAGCGAGGAGCTCTGGAGCACATGGGTAATTAATGTTTTGTGTTGAGCGAGGAGCTCTGGAGCATATGAGTAATTAATATTTTGTGTTAAGCAAGAAGATCTGGAGCACATGAGTACTTACATTTGTGTTGAGAAAGAAGCTCTCGAACACATGAAAAGATAATTGGAAGTGTTGGGCATAAACCCTGGAGCCTTCCGTGTTGATGTTGAGCATTTAACCTGTGGAGTATCGGATCTTTGGCCATTGTATCCCTAGGTATATTGTACAAGTACATCCTAGAATTAGTGTTGAGCAAAGAGCTCTTGAATAGCACCAAGTTTGTAACTCCATGTTTAAGCGTTGTGTAAAAGTTTTAAATAACAAAAAAGTTTCCTGTTAGTAAAAATTTAATATCATACTTTATTTTCCTCAAAGTAAATGCTTGGTGTGCCCATAGGCCTCTTAGTATTGAAATTGGGCTCTAATAGAACTTGTAATGTACCCAAAAATAAAAAATAAAAGAACTTTATGAGGCTAGTAAATACTACCTATACGGAACATTATTTGACTCGTGGAAATATTTTGTACACTACATGTACCACTATTTACTCATAAACTATTCTTATGTTCCGTCCTTTTACTTTCAGTCATTATTATTATTGTATTTTACTCACGATGTTGTACTGTTGTTTTGATGCTTCATTCTTATGATTATGCATTTGTCACATATGTGTTGTTACTTGTTTATTTAAAAAGTCCAAACTTAACTTTGTTTGTGGAAATAAAGTGGGCATAGTGGCGGGACTCGTTCTCCCATGACGGTCTTAGAGGTAAAGGTGTTTACTTGTTTGCAGGCCTACTTCGTTCTTCGAACTACGGCACCTCTTTTATTTCATATGCAGATAATACTTTGTCACGAATTCTTATTTAAGGATCACTGAATATCTCAATCCCACTAGACTTACTGCTTCTTGCTAGGGTTCCTTACCGACTCAGATTTATAACATGGTAAGTGTTATTTTCATCAATTTAGCTATCACACCTAAATTGCCTATGTACTACTTACACTTCATTATTTTTTATATTTCATCCTTTACATCTTAGTATATTTACATTCTACGTTTATTTTATTAAAACTATTAACATATCCTACATTTTCTTATGTGCAGGTTATGGTCTTGGCTTAAAAACCAGACCTTTGATTTTTATAAAGTGTAAATATTAACATGGCATATATGGCATATTTCATATGCCATGTTTACTAAGCATTATGCTTAGGGAAACTGGCTTTAAGCCTATGGTTTATGTGTTATCTATATACTTTATGCCTTGTGGCTTTGACTTTGGACTAGCGCAAACCATGCATGGACTATGCACTAAACATAACTTTGCAATGTATTAAACCTTGTGATATGAAATGGGGTGGCGAATATACCATATGGTCAAACCATACATGTTGGGGTTTTACGAATTGCATGGTATTGGAGACTATCGTTTTGCAACCATATCAAACTATAGCAAATTGGGTTTTGGCTTTGATGTTGGAAACAAGTTGGTGCCATTAATGCACCTTGGTTTTTGTGGCAGCCCAAACTTAGTCTTGGATCACGATGGACTTGTCATTTTGTTTGTCATTTGGGGTTTGGTATTCGCTTTGCACAATGGAAAATGGAGGCGACTCCAAACTTGGAAGGTAAGCTTCGACTTCAGTTTCATGCCTGCGATTTTGTTTTGTTTTGAAGCTTCTATTGTCTCCATACTTCTCGCTTCTCGTTTCTCTTGGTGTTTGCAGGTGCCGAGGTATTGTGAAGAGCAGTGTGGCTCAATATTTGTTGTTGGTTTGAATGTGGTGCAAAGTGTAAGGTAAGCCTTTCCAAACGAGAATGTGCTTGTTGTCTCTCGGCCTGTTTGTATTTTGTTTCGTCATTTGGTTTGGGGCTTCTCTGTGGGGTTTTGAATTCACTTTTGGGCTGGTGATGAATAGACTTGGGTTTTGTAAATACTTTTAGGCCTTTAAGCCTTGGAGTGAATCTTATGCCCTTACAAGCTCTATGTATAAGTTATGTTGATTTGTAAATTGTTATTTATGATTTGGCATTTTTAAACCATGGGTTGCACAATTGCTTGCAATGGTGCCATATCCCATTGGCACTCCTGTGTGGACTTGACTGCGATGATGGAACTATTGTGTAAATACTCTACTTAGGATTTTGGCATTCCTATGCATAATATGTATGCTCGACGTTTATGAAAAGGCCATGGTTATTATGCATACTATGTATGTGTTGCTTTATTTTCTACGCTATTTGTTTTCTATGTGGCTTAAAATGGTAAAATTTGTTTATGAATACAAAGAGAAAGTATAAATATTGGAGAAAGAATCCAATGATCTAAAACTGGATAGTTATAATTTAATATCTGCAAAGGGAACTGCACTCCATTCATCATCTTTAGCCTATCCAACTGATTAGCTTGTAAAAATTTTATGAGATATGAACTTCAAGAAATTAGAACTTAGCAAGGTTAAAGAATACTTACGAAAAATGAAGATGAGGTAGGGCTCCTAAGAGATTTGGCTCAAAAAATACACTCTGCCATCACTGACTTATATGAGACCAAGATCAAGTTGCAAAAATAAGTAGATCACATTATAAATAAGCTCATATGGAATCCCCTTTTAAAAGGAGAAAAACACTTGGTTTGGGATCAAATAGCCATCACCCTCACCAAGCATTGGATCTATTTCACTATTGTTGAATATAAGTGACCCTAGCTTCTACTACTATGAAATATATCAAGAGTACATTGGCTTAGTTGGAAAAAACCCAGATATTTCCAAATATATCATAGACATCCTAAACACTAGAACCAATGAGGAGTTGAAAGAATTGACAATAATATATACAAAAAATACCAACATGGATGTCTCTAATTTGATTAATAAAAGGAATATATCTCAAATAAAACAAGGAAAAGAAACCCAACTAGAAAGGGATGCAAATTCATTCAAATCCATCTTTGACAATATTGTAAGTCAAGGTCTCCCATCCCCTTAGGATGGTAAAGGGGATTTATATCCCAAACAACATTATGAAAATCTGATTGCATTTTGCTAGAATAAAAACTTGAAGTTTTAAGATGTATATGGAATTATTAAAGGGAAGAGTGTACATGATAAGCTACAAGAATATTTTGGATATGGCCCTTATACAAATTTGGATATGGTACTTACAGAGATGAAGGAATATGAATATCCCCTAGGAAATACAGAAGAACTGAACCATTGTAAGGATCTAGTAGTCAAGGGGCTCTCTGTCTAGAAGAGTGAATGCAAGGAAAAACAGAGATACAACAAAATTAGGATAAACAAACAGATAAACAAGACCATCATGCAAGGAGGCTTGCATGGTATCAAGAACTACATCAAGAAAGTTTAAATGTTTTTATTCCGTAAGCTATGATATATAAAAGCATTAAGAACTATTCAAAACAAAGGAGTGATATCAATTTGTACACAACCAAGATGCAAGAACTTGAAACCTTTGATTTATATGACAGGATATATTTCTTCTTAATGAACTGTAAATAATGATGGTCTAAATGGGTATACTTGAAACCTTTGTATTTATATGATTGGATATCGTTCTTCTTAATGAACTATAAATAATGATGGTCTAAATGGGTATCTTCAATAGATAACTCATTCTAAAAAATATTAGCGTGTTTTGGCATGCAAGAAAAAATGAGATAATTTATACATTTTTGAAATATACAATTTAGGAAGATGCCACTTAGGTAAAGGATCTATTTCTTCTACAGATACTGTAGATGCATTGACTTTTGCAACCAAATATTTCAAAGTGACTAGATCATCCATACTACAAAGGCCAGATCTTCCACTGGTCTATGAGGAGACGCACCTCCAAATTCAGTATACCTAGAAAACCAGACATAATGTTTCATATTACTATAAGTTGGAATTACATTTAAAACTGACAATAAACATTGCTGCATATTTTCGTTTTTCAATTTTTCACAATAAAATTTTTACTGCAGAGCTTAGAATCCTCAAAATACCAGTTTATCAAAGGAGGCATTGCTAGGATTGCCTTCAACTTCCTACTTCTCTTGAACAGAATTTGAAGTTCAAAATATATTTAAGCGTGAAATAAAGTAAGTTGTTATTCCATCAATTGAAATTAACTACAAACTAATCGCAGTACCAGTCACTCCAGGATTCTATCCACATTGTTGGCTTATAAGGATTATTAGGTACAAAGTTCTCATAGTAGAAACCATTGCAAGTGTTTATCTGTTTCAAATATTAAAGAAGAAATAAGGTAAAACAATGGAATCTTGGATATCTCAACATTGATTATTACAAGACTAAGAAAAACAGAATGCAGAACCCTGAAAACCCCACAATCTATTAAATGGAAACTATTTTGCTTTCAATTACACTCAGTAGTAGTCATTCATCAAAATGAAAAATGACAATTTATTTGTGTCTACACTAATTACTTATTTTAATGTCCATTAGTATGAATTGTACAGAATATGCAAAGGTAACTAATTCAATTGATGCAACTGGTGCAATATTTTGATACAATTTGACAATTTCATCCAGAGACAGGGGTCACCAAATGCCCAGTTAAAGATATTATCATATAAATATCTAAGAGGGTGTCCTTAACAAAGCTCACCATAGGGTCTATGCATCACCCTGTTTGCACATTACCCAGGGTACACCTGTATCCATTCCCACAGCCATCTGGGTAGCCCAATTCATGTAATTCACTCCAGCAGGACCAAACAACGTTTCTTCAGGTTTATACTCATTTTCCACCTGTAAGAACACTTTGCTATTAGTCCTAATATTAAGAAATCAAACCAGAAATCAAACCAAGTTTACATAGAAATTTCAAACACATGCCATATTTCTCTTTTCTGCATCAAGAGATTGCCCAAAATCACCTAAATCACACTCAAACTTGGTTTATAAAGTCTGAAATTAACTCAGTTCTATTTTTTTTAGGTTTGTTTGCACCCCTTTTGTGGAGAAAAAGAGCCCAGAATTCAAAAACCCTTAATACATGTTGTCACTCAATAGCTGTCTCATTAGTGCAAGAAGGCCATTTCAAATGGTTGGGGCCAGATGCAATTTATGGGTAACTTTGGCATAATAGATACCCTGGACATGCTTTCAGCACTATGAGAAGAGGAGGATTTTTTTAAAATATAATAATAACACCAATCCATATAAAATACCTCTAATCTTTCTCAAATGAATATCCTCCAAGAAGCACGAAAGAGTGATGCACAACCTCCAAACCAGGTACGGAGATCCTCAAAAACTAGACACTGTCATGACAGGGCCATGAAGAATGCACAATGTACACTTAAAAGGGTGGATGTCCATCAAACAAATGGAAAGGATCCCACAAGGTTCAATGTCTTCATCATAACTATTCCCTACAGGTTGATTGCAGCCATCATTATGGTGAATGCTGATCAAGAACAGGCCCCTTTAACACAAAGAAAATGCAGATTTAGAGCTGTTGCTATGGACAGCCAATACATATGTTGTTGAAAAATACACCTAGATCTGTTAATACTCCTTTTACTGCAAGTTTGAAAGTGAAACATTCCACAAATTGCCCACTGAATTCTGTGCTAGTGCTGCCAAGGATAATTCTACTTATACAGAGCTTGTTTTTCTGAGTTTAAGACTGATTTAAGGCTGCCATGAATGCCCTTGGTCAATTCTGTTAGTGCCTCATTCCTGCTACAGGATCCTCTTAAAAGAAGGAGCAATTTACATGCCTTCTTTTGCCAGACCTGAAAGTTCTAATAGACTGGTCCATTATTAACAGGCCAAACATCAGGTGAAGATGCGAATGACTGTAAGCGACACTGAATATAGTTATCAAGTTTGCTGGGTTTTCAAACTACTGAAATTGGTCACCACAAATTGACCATTGGATGTAGTAGGCATAGTTGAGCTATCGTTCATTGGAAAAAACCGAACAAATTGGCCTGTAAGTGATACAACATGTTTTCTCACTATCATCAAGTTTTTTGACATAGCTTTTAAAATTAGTCCTTTCAATAACAACTTCCATATTCCTGCCAACCATCTCACCTTGACTCGTAATTCTAAGCCCTTCAATCGGTTGCCAAAATTGCAACAAAGAATTTCTTACTTTGGGTGTTATGTTAACTCTTTATGACTGATTACCTCTCCATGACTGAACTGCAATGCTCTCGAAAGTGTCTGATTTTGACCAGAATGTCCATCATGAATTTGAGCTATAATTTCCATCCATCATCATGCTAATTGCAATACAAACATTCATAAACAGGCTACTCCAGAGTTATCTCACCATCAGGAATATATTCAGCAGATGGACCAGCAAATCTCTCCACCCAATGTTTAAGATTCTTAGTTTCTTTGTAGCATAGACCTTTCTCTACAGCCATAGAAACAGGAGTTTTGGCACTCCACTCGTCATTCGACCCTGTTGCTGTGCAAAATCCAGCCGTGCCATAGGAGTTGAAACCCCAAATTTTGGTTGGCTGCTTGCAATTGAGTTGGCATGGTAGATTTAGGAAAATGTAAGTCTTCAATCACACAATCACCAATATGCCATGAAGATCTCATGCTAGGGCATCATCATAATATGCAAAATAATCTAAACATCAAACACCTAGGCCATCCATGTTTTTCAAGACTTTAAGCTTTAAAATCTAGAATCTCAATATCAAATGAATCTAATAAATATTCAAATGTTTATTTGTACAGACAATCTATCAATTCTGCAAACTTCCCCCTTCGTTTTTTATTGAGTAGGAAAAGCTCAAGGCTCAAAGTAAAATCATGCTTACCAAGCACCCACATTCTCACAGTGGATACAAGACCCACACTTATGCTCTCAACATAGCTTGGGAGGTTCATACTTATGTTGTTTCTGCAATATACTCATCTAGAAATAGCAAGACAGCATGTTGGTCCAATGAAATCTATAAAAGATGGCAGCCAGATTTCTAGCTTAAATAAGGGTGAAAAATGAAAGACTTTTTTAATATGGTTGATGAGATTGGAAAGGGACAAGCACTTGAGGCTGGGATACCTACAAAACACATTACAATTCCATCCCAATCCTTTGGTGTTTGATGTGAAATATTTAAATATGTTACAGCTTGAACTAGCATGTGTGATTAAAGCCCCAAAGGACAATTTTACCCCAACTATAACTTAGAGGTGTTACCCACTATCACCTCGATAACCACCTCTTTGTACTTCTGGTTGTCTCTTCTCCAAGACAGGTGTGGAGGGGGCTCTTCCCTAGGATACTAGACTATGAAAATGAAGCACAGCGATTGTAAGAGTTAGTCCTAGCAAAAATTGAGGTCTTCTTTGTAGTATAGGTGATGGGAGGGTTATGAACATTGAAGACTAGTGCCAATCCTCAAGGCATATGGAGTCTCAAGATAATTCCCCCTTGGGCCTTGTTTGAAAGTGTTTGACTGGAACCTATTCATAAAACACATATTCAAAAACACATATTCATAATGCTGAGAAAGTTGAAACATCATTCATACACCATACTAGATTATAGGAATGGGTAGCATATCCAAATAAATGCACTGCAAACTCGAAGCCACCATTTACATTGTAAAAACTATAAATATAACCTAAATAGGCACAGAGGTGAAAGGGTGTACTCTTCTTTCTTCTCTATCGCATTTGGCATGCGAGGCCTTCCCAGAACTCGGCGCACTAAAACAGATGTATTTTTTGGTAGCCGCATTCCTTCATCAAGATATTCTGAAATTAAAAAAAATACATAAGCTATATCAAAACCTACACTAACCATTGGAATGGAGATGTCTTCAAGCCGCTTCGAAGCTTTAGGCCTAAAAAAAATACAACTAGGGAAAAAATATGGGATATATGCCACCCAAACACCCACTATGGCAACAACAGTTCATCAACATACACCATATATCAAACACCTAAAACACCCACTATCGCAAACTGCGATGGGGTAGCCAAAATATTAGTCATATATTTGTAGAAAAAAAATGGATTTTTTATCATTGAACATAAAATAGTAAAACATGGCTCAAATTATAGATCTTGAAAGTCCAAAGAGTTCTTACCCACAAACGCAGAACAACAGAGAAGGCACTCCATGGGAAGGCATCCGAAACCTTCAAACCACATGCTCTCCCACCAAATCACGGACTCTTGTAGCTAAAGAAAGAATATTTACCAGTTAATTGCAAATGTTGAACACCACATAAACTAGGTTTCAAATCACAAGCTCTCGCAGCAAATCACAAGCTCTGGCGGCTGAAGAAAAGACCTACCAGATACCGAAAAAGGAGGAAATTAGGTACATCTGATTGGAAATTAAGAACTCAAGACAAAACCTTAACAATGAAAAACGGATGGAGGGGCTATCCATACTCTTTTTTACAAGTGTTTGTTCACCATACTACTTGGATAATCCTTTTTCCAAGTTAGCATAATCTTTATCTTGCATTTGAGCAATTTCTGAAGCAATTTTAGAGTTCTAGGGTTATACACAAATTTTAATTAAAAAAAAGGGTGATCAAATTCAACCAAAAAAAAACATTACAAACTCATACCAAAGAGAAATTGTTCCAATTACAAAAATAACAAGAAAAAGAACATTTCAAGACTAAATTGGCCTATTGAAATGTACCTTGAGATCTATTCATACAGTCCAGAAACAAGACCGAGAAGATCAAGCTTCATTTAAAGTAGATTCACCCTTCATTGTTAATCCCTCTGTGCTATGATTAATTCCAAGATTATTTGGAACTCTAACAGCAACTAGTACCCAAAATGATATCATCATCTAATTCCTAAGTCATAACCCCAAGGGATCCATTAGATCCCTTCCTTCTTACAACTCAAAGTCGTCTTCCAGCTTCAATGTTTGGGAAACAACCTCCTCTTCATAATTGTTGACCACAAAATAGGGATTGTGCTCAATCGGATCAAACCTGTAACCAATGAACACATAGAACGTAAGGGTTACCAATTCTCCAACCATGACACTAGTCCAGGCATACCGGTAAGCAGTTATGGTGATCAGAGCATAAACTACAATGCGAGTGAAGCAAATATAGCAGACCACCATAATGTAATACTGTCTGAACAGAGTCAACTTCATCAGATTCACAGCTTCCTTGTCGTCAGTATGTGTAGCCTAGTGCAAATTATTTATAGACTAGATAATGGGGAACAAGACAGCACAACAACAGATCATGTAAACTAGGAGAAACACCTGGTTCCAGGCAAGCCAATCCTTGGCATACGGCCCAGTATCATCGATCACCACAATAGCAATATTGTCTAAGACTTGCAAGGGAATGAAAACAATGAGAACTTTCTTCTCCTTTCCTTGCAGGTAGGGTTTAAAGAAGGACCAGCCGGTGCCAATCAAGACAATCAGGGTAAAAAGCATAATTCCCTTCAGAAAACTAAAAATATAAAACAGATCATCCCATCCATGGGTTTTTTCGGTTCTCTTAATGAAATACTTGTCCTCTTCCTCGCAGAGTAGATTTAGAGCTTTCAAATAGACGAGGGAGGCCATGAATACATGGGTCCGGTAAGTCGTAAGACAGTTTTTCATAACCACGTAGATCCAAACCCCAACTAGCGCAAAAAATATCAAAGACAGTGAAAAAAAGATTCAATAGAAGGGTTTCACTGGCCAAAAGATAATGCCTGGTGCCATCATCGCTCCCCTCAAGATTATAAATAATTGTAGTTACATCCATTGAAACCACGATGTCACAGATACAATTTGCAAAGACTAGAGTAAACTGGTTTGCTTCAAGCTCTTTGAAAGTTTTGTTGAAGGGAAATGAATTCTCCAAATCCTTAAATGTAAGGAGGGGTGTGATGAGCTTACTCTTGAGTACACAGCGAATTTCTCCATGTTCCAAATCTTGCAAGACGTGAAGCCAGACATCTCTGGTGCTCAGGAAGAACCCCATGGACTCCAGGTCGATATCATTCTCCTTGATGGCCTTGTATAAGGAATACTTCACACAGATTTCCGGGAGGCCTTTTTGTGTGAACCCGAATTCCTCAAAGGGAATGATGAAATGGTAGTTGGATCGAATCTCTAAATGTTGGATTTCACCTGAACAAAAGGGAAAGAACCCCTCAAAAATACCATGATTTCCATTGTAGAAACCCTTGAATTGGACTCCATCCTGAAGATCTGAGATGAATATTTCATTGCATTGCAGTAGCGTCCTGGTAATCACCAAAATACTATGCGGAGGAAAGAACATAGGGAAAAATGGCCATAGAGTGAAACACACCTTGTGCCATTGAAGCCTTGAACAGGGTCACCTTGGGCTTGAGCTTGAGTGAAATGTAAGATTGTTCTACATTGGCACCCACCACTTCACATTGGCGCCAAAACCCAAATTATGAAACTACACTAACATGATAGAATGAAATTTGTATTTGTTTAACTTGAATTCTGTCATATTTGTATTTGTTTAATTTAATTTTTTTATATATATTAATAGTATCTAATAAAAAATTACTTATCATATTTATATTTGTTTAACTTAATTTTTTTATATGTATTAATAGTATATAATAAAAAATTACTTAGTATATTTTTTTAAAATTTTATATGTATTATTAGTATATAATAAAAAATACTTAGTAACATTTTTTTTAATTTATAATGTAAATAGTTTAATAATTAACATTATTTATAAATAAAATATTTAAAAACAAATGTATATAGGTATATTTGTATAGTTATTTTCAAATATATAAGTAATAGCTCACCGCTAGGGCATTGTCATAGTTAATTTACCGCTAGGACATTGTCATAGTTAATTTGGTGTTAACAGTGGAGTTGTAACACATGAGGATCTGCAATTTACTAAGTTCTAGGGTGTCTATGAATCCATTTGTAGTCTCAGAATTTAGTAAAATATACAACATTGTCAAAATTGTAATTTTTCATTGCCGAACTGATCCACAACTAAAAATGACCAAATAAACGACCAATTGTTATGTGGTCATTCTTTTCTAGATACCTTGTAACCAAAATTGGTCATTTATCTTGGTCTTTTTTAGTTTAGTTTTATCATGTGACCAAAATTGGTCATTTATCTTGGTCTTTTTTAGTTAGCCCACTTAAATTTATCAATTTTGGTCATTTATCCCTTGAAAAAAATTATGGTGACCAAAATTTTTGGTCTCCTCGTCACTAATCTCTCATTTTGCACTAGTGCTAGGATCTGGTTCTTTTTATTTCTCTATGATTCTCTTCTAGAGCCCCATATCTTTTTGCACCTTAGGTAGATTCTTGTACCCAAGCAGGTTTCCACTTGTGAGGATTCTTCTCTTGAGGTGGATCTACAAGTCTTTGTGGTTCTTCAAATTATCGATCTTCTTCTTGAGTTTCTTCATTCATGGTTGTATCATGAATTCTAGGTGGTTCTGCTTCTTCAGGTTCTTCAATAGGTCTCTTTCTGGACTTGTTGTAAGTTGTGTCTTCATCAAATGTTACATCCCTCCTGATGACGATCTTCTTGAATCCTGGGAAGTATATTCTGTAAGCCTTCGAGCTTTTAGAGTATCCCACAAATATACCCTTGTTCCCTGAAGGATATAATTTTGTCCTCTTTTCTTTCGGAATGTGTCTGTACACTGGATAGTGGAATATTCTGAGATGGTTGACTTCTGGTTTCTTGATGGAGAAGACTTCTTCAGGAGTCTTGTTCTTGCGTACTTTGTGTGGAGTATGGTTCTGTACATACACTGTTGTGCTGGCAGCCTCTGCCCATAGATGCATGAGAAGATCTTGATCATGAAGCATTGCTCTTGCGGCTTCCATGATAGTTCTATTCTTCCTTTCTGCAACCCCATTCTATTGTGGATTATATGGAGTGGATAACTCCCTCTTAATCCCGGATTCTTTGCATAAGTATTTGAATTCATTTGATGTGAATTATCTACCATTATCTGATCGAAATGTCTTGACCTTGTTTTCTGTGTGGTTCTCAATCAGGGCTTTGAATTCTTTGAACTTGTTGAAAAATTCATCTTTGTTCTTCATGAATTAAATCGATGTCTTCCTAGAAAAGTCATCAATGAAAGAAACATAGTATACATACCCACTTAGTGAACTTGATGACATTGGTCCACATACATCGGAGTGGATGATTTCCAAGATTCCTTTTTCTTTTCTTTCACTACTTGAAAATGTCTTCTTTGTATTCTTTCCTTTCACGGATCCTTTGCAGATTCCTTCATGTTTTGCTTGAATTTTTGGAAGACCTTCAACATATTTTCTTGCAAGTGGTAGTGCTCTATAATGCACATGTGCAAGCCTTCTATGTCAAATTTCATTTGGCTCTATTGTGTCATGGACCAATGCTTGTTCTGGATAGCCCTTCAATTTGTATAATCCTCCTTCTTGTTGTCTAGTCACTATTGAATTGTCAATAGTATTTCCTCTTGACCACAAGAGGACTTGGCCATCTACAAATGAAACCCTCATGCCTTTTTCATCCAGTGCCGATATGGAGAGAATATTCTTCTTTAGTCCTGGTACAAACAAGACATCCTTCATTTTCATAGACTTTCCAGAGTCTAGCTTGTAGGAGGATTCACGACTATCTTTTATGGGATATTGGTAGTCATCCCCAAGTTTCACCTTATGGGGTGAATTATGTTCGAATAGTTTCTCAAAGGATTCCTTGAAACCTGTCATGTGTTTGGAAGCCCCACTTTCAATAAGAAATATTTGCTTCCATGAGTGACAGTTCCCATGAGAGCGGAGATCAGAACATATTTTTCTTCACTTGAAGTGTCTTCACTTTCTTGTTTTACTCTCTTCCTGGGAGGATCATCATCCTCAGCAGTGTGAGCATGATGTCTTCTTTTGTAGTTCCTCTTCTTCTTGGATCCATTCTTATTCATGGGACAATTTCTAGCAAAGTGTCCTATTTCATCGCATGTATAACATCTGAGTTTAGATAAACCTTTCTGATGAGAATGCTTACCTTGGTGATGATTCTTTTCCCTTCTTCCTTTCTTGGAGTGTACTGTGAGAGCTTCATCTTCACTTCCCATCTTTTCTTCTCAAGCTGCTATTCGAGATTCTTCTTGTGAACATTCTTCCCATATTCTACTGAACTTGACTAACTTCTTCCTAGCATAGAATCCTTGGATGAAAGAATCCCATGACCTAGGGAGCCCATTCAAGGTTGTCATCACAATTTTTGCATCCTCCACTTCTTCATCTACTACTTCTTGATGTTCTTTGATCTAGGAGACCCTTGCGAAGTATGACTGGATGGTCTCCTCATTTTGGATCTTTACATTCTTCAACTGGTTCCTTACAGTCATCTTCCGATTGATGTTCTTCCCTTCAAACAGTTTGGTTAGAGCATCAAACATAACTTTAGGTGTCTTGAGGAAGGACACCTATGGTATGAGGTGATCCTTGATAGAATCAACAATTAACCTCTTTTCCATAACCAAATTCTTCTTATGTAAGGCCTTGGCCTCATCTCCCTCTGGAGCTGGAACCTTCTCATTGATATAGGAGTCCAACTCATTTTCTTCCAGGACTAGGGAGATCCTATAATTCTAGGCTCGAAAGTTATCAGCTCCCTCAAGATTTTCATCAAGCTTGGTATGATGAGACATCTTAACTGAGAACCTCAAATGGAAATACAAAGATCTTACCAGGTCAAGATGTCGGATCTGGATTTGGAGTTGAAATCCTGTAGTGCTGGTTCGGGAGCATATTAGGGTTTTGCTTTTTTGGAGCTCTATCCAACCAAATTCTTTGATTTTGATCCCTAACTTCAATTTTGGGGAGGATATCAATCCAGGCTTGGACTCACTGAAAAATTTCACTTCTGTGAAAAGCCCTAATTTTCGGCAGGAGTGTCGGGTCCAAAACTGAAAAACATCAGAATTGGATTCTTCTTCGATAGAAAGATGCACCCTATGGACAAGAGTTATTCCAACCTTATTTTGCTGAAAATCTATGTAGAGATATCCACAAAGTAGGAATCCCTAGTTCCCACAGCTGCACATTGTCTTCTTCTCAAGTTAGCTTCGATACCATGTTATACTTTTAACATTAATCTAGCATATCATTAGGATCTTTAACTAAGGTAATGTAACAACCACAACAATCAAACACAAGAGACAATGAACACATCGTTTTTCCTTGGGGAAACCATAAATGGAGAAAACCCTGCAACTTCCTCAGAGATAGAATCAACACCAAAAGTGAAACCCAAAAATAGTAAGATGATCTCCCGAGAGTAGTAACCTCTTTCTTCTTTGCCCCAATGTCTTTCTCTTCCTCATATATGCTCTCCAACTGAGTGTGTGTGAGTGTGTTTATAAATAGAGAGGCTAGCTCTCTATTTATACTAATTCTTGACTTGACTAAACCCAACTAGAGCGGACTTCACTAGGTAAATCTAATAACCCTAGTGCCCCAAAACTGTGGGGACTTTAACCCTTAGACAATAGGATGGTTACCCACCTTGACTTGACATGACTTTTTTAGATTATATAAACTCTTGATAGGAATCTCGAGGCATGACATGACTCAAGTACATTACAAATACATCGCGAAATAAAAATCAAGTTACAATACATAAGAAATATAAGTGAATACATTCCAAAGTTACAATTACATCAAGATTTCTAAGCATTGTACTAACTATTGGACTATTGATAATTTACATTCTTTGTTACATTGATCTCTTGATTGGATTTCCTTTTATGCATTTTTCCTTCCCCATTACCATTTCGTTGGGTCTTCCACTATCCGACACTATAAATTAATTAGTCACCCTTGCAATCCCAATGGGATCATTACTAACATTATACTATTATATTTAACATCGTGTTTGCTTATTCTAAGATGTGTTAGGTCACTTGTTAGTTACAACTTGATAATATGATATAAACGGGTTATTAAAACTAGGGTGATAAAAATGGATACCTACAATATCTAGTGAAACTATGGGTTTTATTAATTGGGAAGGTATATTGGGAGAGGGGTTCAATAATATCATTTTAGGAGGAGTTTTCCAATATTGAGTGAAATTAGAGATATTCATTAATATCCTATGAACGATCGTGCTATGTAACAAGTTTAGTGATTAACCCCCCTGTGGATAGATCGGACAGGGAAAGGTCAACAAGACTCAGTTGTTAACGCCTTGCATAAGAAGAAACCGAAAAGGAGATGAGGATGAACATCCAAATTGGTGATTATGATGTGGATTCAGTTATTCTAGATCTAGGCTTATATCTCAACATTCTAACAAAGCATACATGGGAGAAGATGGGGAAACCACAACTGGTTTTTCCCCTGTCTAGCTGTGACTTCCCAATCAGGACAAGGTGTCACCAATTGGGCGAGTACCACTCTTAATGGTGGAAGTCGAAGGGATGAACACATATGTGGATTTTGATGTTATCGAAATTTTCGATGAAGGAAACCCATATACCACACTACTGGGTATTGCATTGGCTAATGACAACTTGGTGGTGATTAAATTCAAGAAGTGAGTGATGAAGCTTGGGAATAGCAACATAAGAGTCATAGCCCCATTAGATCCGATTGAAGGAAGAAAATATGTTGAACCAGTCAAGGAAGAAGTTGTAGGAGGATGGAACCATGCATACAACATTTTGGAGGATTATGTCCTTCCCACTGTAGATAGAGATATGGGTTGGCAAAGGTCAAGCTCTGCATCATCGAATTCTGATGATGTACTGGAAAATTGGCAGAATTGAATACATGAAGTATCCATCTAGAAGTGTGGATGGGTCAGTCAATCACTACATTGGGTCGCAATGGAGATTGTTGTGTTACCAAAATATGAAGGATTACCCAATTCGACTGATTTCATCAGTGAGTTTGAAGACAAAGTTTCAGAACCACGAATACTGTTATCATTGGAGGAAGCGTTGAACGCCACTCTAGCTTGATGGTGGGTGACACATAAGAAAGTGATCGATGGATGGTCGCTATGTCACAGGTTGATGGTAGTTCTCTTTGGTGAAACAAAGCACTATCCACTCGAGAAATATGATAGCCAAAATGATCCCAATGCTCATTTGATTGCATGGCGTAACACGTGGGTTCTAGGACCGAAGGACGAGTGGGTATATTCTTTTGTACACACACTCAAAAAAATGTCGCGGTATTGGTATGTACCAGTAGAGATATAAAGGGAGATCATGACATGGGAGGACTTGACAATCTATTTCAGTCATACTTTAATTTTTGTGGATGTTGATCGACAGATTCATAACCCGCTACAACATATCCGTGATGTTGTATTGGAGATAGTTCCCCTCACATTTCCTAAGGAATTGCATGAGGTACTAATGATGCAGTCGATAATGGAATGATACAATGTAATAGGAGGACTTCACAATGGGGATGACCTAAGGAATATCAATATCCCAGAATCTGGAGGAAGTTGGGATATCACAGCACCGGAGATGACGACAAACAAATTCCACCAACTGTTGAAGACACAGAAGGTCAAGACTGGGACAGAGGAGGAACCAAAACTCTCCAATATTAGAGATTATTTGGATGAAGAGACTATGGAAAAGATTATCGATTCTCTACATGAGTTGCAAGAATTATTTCCAACCAAATTATCTGAAATGAAATGGATTTTAGGATATCTCAAAGAAATGAAAATCCCACTAAATCTAGACGCAAATCTAATGAAGCAACGTTCATATCGACTGAATCTACGATACAAGGAATGAGTGAAGGATGAAACTTACAAAATGTTAGATGCAAGTATCATCAAACTAGTCAAAGAATTAGAATGGATCAATGCAATAGTTGTGCAAGATAAGAAGATAGGTGAATTCCGGATCTATATTGTTAGATTTTTAACATTAAGCTAGCATAACATTAGGATCTTTTAACTAAGATAACAACAAGCACATCAATCAAACAAAAGGGACAATGAACACAGTGTTTTTCCTCGGGGAAACCATAAATGGAGAAAACCCATAAATTCCTCATAGATAGAATCAACACCAAAAGTAAAAACCCAAAACAATAACATGATCTCCCGACAGTAGTAACCTCTTCCTTCCTTGCCCCAGTGTCTTTCTCTTCCTCAGTTATGTGCTAAAACTGAGTGTGGATGAGTGTGTGATAAATAGAGAGGCCAACTCTTTATTTATACTAATTCCTGACATGACTAAAACCCTACTAGGTCCGACCTCTCTAGGAGAGTCTAATAACACTAGTGCCCCGAAACTGCGGGGACTTTAACCCTTAGACAATAGGAGGGTTACCCACAATGACTTGACATGACTTTGTTTACATTATAGATCCTCCTGATAGGAACATCGAGGCATGACATGACACAAGTACATCCTAGAATAAACATCGGGTTACAATAGATAAGAAATACACGTGAATACATTCTGAAGTTACAATTACACCAACACTCCCTCTTAACTAGGAAGGTATTCTCTTGACACAATTTTCATCATTGGTCTTCCTCTCTGGATCATCTCGTCATTTTCATCTTCAATTCATCTTCATATTTGGATTTGGATCATCACTCGATATGGATCATCATCACTGGATCTGGATCATTACTCGATCTGGATCATCAATAGACATCATCACTGGATCTGGATCATCACTCGATATGGATCATCTCTAGACATCATCACTGGATATGGATCATCATTGCTAGATCATCATCACTGGATCATCATGGGTGCTATCTCATGATTCTTCTCATCACAGGAAGTTCTACAGAGCCAACCCTTTTTCATACTGGTTCTAGGCCTAGCCTCAATGTAGGTCTTCTTAAGTGCTTATATCTGACAACAAGTTAGAATGGACCACACAACACTTACATCTGGCCTACTCATTATAAAGGCACACCCAACACTCACATCTGATCATATAGGAACCAATCCTATAATCATATTAGAAAGGCCTAGCACTCACATTCACCAGCATGATAGGACACAACTACTATCATCTGTGAAAAGGATCAGCACTTACATCTGACCTACTCATAAAAAAGGCACAACACTCACATTTGACCTACTCGTCAGAAAGGCACAACACTCACATCTGACCTACTAATCAGAAATGCATGTACTCACATATAATACTGTAGGAACCAATGCTACAGTCACATTAGAATGGCCCTCAGTCCTAGACTAAGCTACCTGGTAACTAACTAGGTGACTGCATTCTCCCAGAGAATGGAAGTAGCCCTTACATTTGACCTAATCATCAGAAAGGGATTCCCAACACTCACATCTGATCATATAGGAACCAATCCTATAATCACATCAGAAAGGCCCAGCATTCACATTCACCAGCATGATAGGACACAACTATTATCATCTGTGAAAAGGATCAACACTTACATCTGACCTACTCATCAGAAAGGCATAGCACTCACATCTGACCTACTCATCAGAAAGGCACAACACTCACATCTGACCTACTCATCAGAAAGGCATGCACTCACATCTAATATTGTAGGAACCAATGCTACAGTCACATCATAATGGCCCTAAGTCCCATATTGAGCTACCTGGTAACTGACCAGGTCCTTGCATTCTCCTAGAGAATGGCAGTAGCCATTACATCTGACCTACTCGTCATAATAGCCAGCACTCACATTTGACATGGGAGGAACCTAATCCTTTAACCATGACAGAATGGCTCAGCCCTTACATCTGATCAAGTGGGAACACATCCCTCTATCACATCAGAATTTCCATGCACTCATATCTGATCATGTGAGAACACATCTCACAGTCATATCAGAATGGCCCTCAGTCCCATACTGAGTTTTCTCGGTCCCTCACAAGGAAGCTCCATTCAAAGAATGGAAATAGCCCTTATATTTGATCATGTAGGAACTAATCCTACAGTCATATCAGAATGGATCAGCACTCATATCTGACATGGAAGGACCTAATCCTCTCACCATGAAAGAATGGCTCAGCCCTTACATCTGACCATGGAAGGAACCAATCCTCTCACCATGTCAAAATGGATCATGGACTCATCACTTCCCTTTAGAGAGAACCTCGATCTAGAGAAAACCAAGCTTCTGCCTGAAGTACTCAAACTTCACCCTAGCCAATGGATTCATCAACACATCAGCTATCTGATCGTCTGTCACAACATAATGGAGCTTCATTTCTCCCCTCTACACCATATCTTTGATATAGTGATAATTTATCTCGATATGCTTCGACTTGTCATGGAACACCGGGTTCTCTGACAACTTCACACAACTTTGGTTGTCACAATATATACAAGTAGCATCTAACTAGAGATCAAATAAATCAGACCGTAGCTTTTGCAGCCATACTACCTCAGAACTAGATGACCAAGCTACGACATACTCTGCTTTAATTGTACTCAGTGCTACACAGGATTGCTTCCTGCTAAACCAAGAGATCACACTTGATACCATACTGAAGCAAACCCTGATGTGCTCTTCCTATCGATGGAATTGCCTGCCCAATCTGAATCAGCATAACCCTCCATGCTAATCTTCTGATTTGACTCATACTTGAGACCATAATTAATTGTACCCCTCAGATACCTCATAATATGCTTTGCAGCAATCGAGTGAACATTTCTTGGATTTGTCAAGAACTGACTCAAGGTGTTCACAACAAAGCAAATGTATGGTCTCGTGTTCATTAGGTACATCAAGGAACCAATCATCTAACAATATATCTTAGAATCAAATGAATCTTATGAAGCATCGCACAATAGCTTCAGGTTCAATGCCATAGGTGTGGCCATAGCCTTGCAGTCCATCATCCCAAACCTCTTCAGGATCTCTACTGCATACTTCCCTTGTCCGAGGGATATTCCATCTGCATTCCGCAACACCTCCATGCCTAGAAAATAATGCATCATACCCAAGTCCTTCATTTTGAACTCAGTAGCAAGCTTCTTCTTCGTATCAACAATCAACCCATCCATACCTGTTACAAACAAGTCATCTACATACAGTAGGAGCATCACTGGGCTGCCATCTTCAACCTTGTAATAAAGATTGGAATCTTCTTTACTCCTCATAAAGCCCAAAATGGATAGAAAGATGTCAATTCTACCATACCATGTCCTAGGTGCCTGTTTCAAACCATACAGGGCTTTCTTCAATCTGCACACATGAGACTCTCTGTCATGTGTCTCGAAACCAAGTGGTTGCTCTACATACACTTCCTCTTCTACTACACCATTCAAGAAAGCAGTCTTGACATCCATTTGGTGTATCTTCCATTTCATCACTGCAACCAAAGAAAGTACTGATATGATGGAAGTGTATCTGGCTACAGGTGCAAAAGTTTCTTCATAGTCAATTCCTTCTTTTTGGGAGAAACCACGAGCAACAAATCTTGCTTTATATTTTTCAATGCTACCATCTGAAGCATGCTTGATCTTGTACATCCATTTGGAAGTTACAACTGAATTCCCTTCTATTCTTGGGACAATATCCCAAACATCATTCTTGATGATCAATTGGTATTCATTGATCATAGCATCCTTCCATTCTTTCCATTCTACTGCTTCTTCATAATTGGAAGCTTCTTTATCGATGAAATCACATAGTAATGCTACATACCCGGAGCAGGATTTGGTCCTCTTTATTTCTCTGTGATTCTCTTCTGGAGCCCCATATCTTTCTACACCTTGGATAATTTCTCGTACCCAAGCAGGTTTCCTCTTGTGAGGTATCTTCTCCTGAGGTGGATCTACAGGTCTTTGTGGTTCTTCAAATTCTCGATCTTCTTCTTGGGTTTCTTTGTTCATGGTTGTATCATGAATTCTAGGTGCTTCTGCTTCTTTAGGTTCTTCAATAGGTCTCTTTCTAGATTTGTTATAAGCTGTGTATTCATCAAATGTCACATCCCCACTGATGGAAATCTTCTTGTATCCTAGGAAATATATTCTGTAAGCCTTCGAGCTTTTAGAGTATCCCACAAATATACCCTTCTTTCCTGAAGGATCTAATTTTTTTCTCTTCTCTTTTGGAATGTGTATGTACACAAGAAAGCTAAATATTCTGAGATGGCTAACTTCTGGTTTCTTGCTGGAGAATACTTCTTTAGGAGTATTGTTCTCGAGTACTCTGTGTCGAGTATGGTTTTGTACATACACCATTGTTCTAGCAGCTTCTGCCCAAAGATGCATGGGCATATCTTGATCATGAAGCATAGCTCTTGTAGCTCCCAAGATAGTTCTGTTCTTCTATTCTGCAATTCCATTCTGTTGTGGATTATAAGGGGTGGACAAATCCCTCTTAATCCCCGAGTCTTTGCATAACTCTTTGAATTCATTTGACATGAATTCTCTACCATTATTTGATCAAAAGGAATTGATCTTATTTTTAGTGTGGTACTCGATCAAGGATTTGAATTCCTTGCACTTGCTGAATACTTCATCTTTGTTTTTCATGAAGTAGATCCATGTCTTCCTAGAAAAGTCATCAATGAAAGAAACATAGTATACATACCCGCTTAGTGAACTTGATGACATTGGACCACATACATCGGAGTGGATGATTTCCAAGATTCCTTTTGCTTTGCTCTCGCTACTTGGAAATGTCTTCTTTGTGTTCTTTCCTTTCGCACATCCTTTGCATACCCCATCATGTTTTGCTTGAATTTCTGGAATACCTTCAACAGCTTTGCTTGCAAGTGGTAGTGCTCTGTAATGCACATGTGTAAGTATTCTATGCCAAAGTTCATTTGGCTCTACTATTTCATGGACCAAGGCTTTTTCTGGATGGCCCTTCAATTTCTATAATCCTCCTTCTTGTTCCCCAATCACTACTGCATGATCGATAGTCTTTCCTTTTGGCCACATGATGATTTTCCCATCTATGAACACAACCCTCATTCCTTTTGCATCTGATGCAGATATGGAGAAGAGATTCTTCTTGAGTCCAGGTACAAACAATACTTCCTTCATTGTCATAGAATTTCCAGAGTCTATCTTATAGGAATATTCCCCAGTACCTTTTATTGGATATTGGTAGTCATCTCCTAGCTTCACCTTGTGAGGTGATTCATGTTCTGAAAGTTTCACAAAAGATTCCTTGAATCCTGTCATATGTTTGGAAGCCCCACTATCTATAAGCCAATCATTGCTACCATGAGTAATGTTTCCCGTGAGAGCGGAAATCAAAACATATTCTTCCTCGCTTGAAGAATCTTCACTTTCATATCTGGTTCTCTTTGATGAAGGTTCATCATCCTCTGCAGCATGAACATGATGTCTTCTCTTGTTTCCCTTCTTCTTGTAAGAGATATTTTTGTTTCTAGGACATTCTCTAGCATAATTTCCTTTCTCGTGGCATGTATAACATCTGATCTTTGAAAAATATTTTCTAGAGTTATCTTTATGAAAGGACTTACCTCTGGGGTGATGTGAACTTCTTCTGGATTTCTTGGAGTGAACTGTGAGAGCTTGATCTTCACTTCCTATCTTTTCTTCTGGAGCTCCTATCCTAGATTCTTCCTGAGAGCACTCTTCCCATAGTCTTCTAAACTTAACTAACTTATTTCTAGCATAGATTCCTTGAATAAAGGAGTCCCATGATCTAGGGAGACCATTTAAGGTGGTCTTTACAATCTCTGCATTTTCCACTTCTTCATTTACTACTTCTAGTTGTTCCTTGATCTGAGAAACTCTTGTGAAGTAAGACTGGGTTGTTTCTACATTCTGAATCTTCAGATTCTTCAGTTGGTTTCTCAGATTCATCTTCCAGTTTATGTTCTTCCCTTCAAATAATTTGGTTAGGGAATTAAACATAGATTTAGGTGTCTTGATAGAGGACACATATGGTATGAGGTGATCCTTGATAGAATTAGCAATGATCCTCTTTGCCATAACCAAATTCTTCCTATGTAATTCCTTTTCCTCATCTCCCTCTAGAACTAGAACCTCCTCACTAATATAGGAGTCCAACTCATTTTCTTCCAGGACCAGGGAGATCCTATACTTCCAGGCTCGAAAGTTATTAGCTCCCTCAAGATTTTCATCAAGCTTGGTATGATGAGACATTATAACTGAGAACCTCAAATGGAAATACAAGAGATTTAGATCTTACCAGGTCAAGATGTCATATCTCTATTTGGAGCTGAAATCCTGCAGTGCTGGTTCAGGAGTAGATTAGGGTTTTTATTTTTGAGAGTTTTGTCCAAGAAAATGCTTTGAATTTGATACCTAACTTTGATTTTAGGGAGGATATCAATCCAGGCCTGGGCTCACTGAAAAATTCCATGTATATGAAAATCCCTAATTTCTGGCAGCACTGTTGGGTCCAAAACTGAAAAACCTCAGAATTGGATTCTGCTTTGAGGAGAGTTATTCCAACCTTATTTTGCTGAAAAAAATGTGGAGAGAGATCCACAAAGTAGGAAGCCCTAGTTCCCGTAGCTACACAGTTTCTTCTTCTTAGGTTAGCTCTGATACCATGTAAGATTTTTAACATTAAGCTAGCATAGCATTAGGATCTTTTAACTGAGAGAATAACAAGCACAACAATCAAACACAAGAGACAATGAAAATAGTGTTTTTCCTCGGGGAAACCATAAATGGAGAAAACCCTGCAACTTCCTCAAAGATAGAATCAACACCAAAAGTAAAACCACAAAACAGTAAGATGATCTCTTGACAGCAGTAACCTCTTCCTTCCTTACTCTAGTGTCTTTCTCTTCCTCATCTATGCTCTACAACTGAGTGTGGATGAGTGTGTGATAAATAGAGAGGACAACTCTCTATTTATAATAATTCTCGACATGACTAAAAGCCTACTAGGGCCGACCTCTCTAGGAAAGTCTAATAAATCTAGTGCCCCAGAACTGCGGGGACTTTAACCCTTAGACAATAGGAGGGTTACCCACAATGACTTGAGATGACTTTTTTACATTATAGATCCCCCCGATAGGAACATTGGGGCATGGAATGACACAAGTACATCCCAGAATAAACATTGGGTTACAGTAGATAAGAAATACAAGTGAATACATTTTGAAGTTACAACTACATCAACATATATTGATCTCTGGAAGCTCAAATGCCTTCATGATATATTCCCAACACCATTTACGAACAAAGTGTTGGAAGGTGTAGGTGCTCAAGAGATCTATTCATTCATAGATATATTTTTAGGCTATCATTAGATCAAGATTCTGAACGAATATCCGCATAAGATGGATTTTGTGACTGAATGGGAATGCTTTCAATATATGGTGATGTGGTTTGGACTCAAGAACACACCTGATATATTCTCTAGGATCGTGGTATACATGGATGATTGGATGGTGTAGGGAATGGTAAAGGATTAGCTTTCCAATCTGCGACTGATATTGGAGTGATGTTGACAACACCAGATCACATTGAATTTGTGAAAATGTATATTTTTTGCACCATTTGGGATTCTGTTGGGGCACATTGTCTATAAGGAGGGGATGCTAGTTGATCCAACGAAGCTTAGAATAATTATTAATCTACCCCCACTAAGGAATGTGAAGCAACTTAGAGCGACATTGGGACATACGAGATACTATCGCAAGTTCATCAGAAGATATCAAGCGATCACCACACCAATGGAAAAGTTGTTTAATAAGGATATCAAGTTTGAATGTAGAGATTAGTGTCAAGGGAATATCGACACTCTAGAGAGGAAAATGGTTACTGCACCGATTTTGGTCTTTCTGGATTGGACGAAGGAATTTAATGTCCATGTTGCTGAATCATCGGTCACCTTATGAGCCATCTTGGTGCAGCTTGGAGAAGGATCAATTGATCATCGAATTTCTTTCACAAGTTGAAAGTTGTCATCGATAGAAAGGAATTACATGGGAATTGAAAGAGAAGGATTGGCGATGGTCTATGCATTACTGAAGTTTCTCCACTATTTGTTGGGATGAAATTTTAAATGTTCATCGATCATTCCACATTGAAATACTTGATCAACAAGCCTATGTTAGGGGGGAATATATTTCATTGGATGCTAATCTTCCAAGAGTTTGATTTTGAAATCATCATGAAGTTGGGTCGTTTGAATGAAGGACATGATCATCTATCGTGAATTTAGACAAGCGAACCCCCAACCAGCATTGAGGATAGTTTACCTAATGCGCAACTATTTAGGGTTGGAATGGTCAATGATCACTCTAAGAAAATTATCCAGTTTCTGTCGACGAGAAAAGTGGCACACAACTTCACCACCAACCAAAAGAAGCAATTGGTCATTTGAGCGACACAATTTCATCTTATTGTAGGACAACTATATAAGATGGGATCGGATGAGATTCTACATCGCTATGTATTACCACATGACCATGAGAGGATACTAACTGAAGTGCATGATAGCTTTGCAGGAGGACACTACTAAAGTTGTGCAACTACCCGAAAGATACTTTGCATAGGCCTCTAGTGGCCAACTATGCACAATGATACGATGGATTCTGTGAAGAGTTGTGATGTTTGTCAAAGAATGGGAAAACCATGGTGTCGAGATGAGATGCTACTAGTACCTCAGGTAATGCTCCAACCATTTGATAAATGGGTAGTGGATTTTGTGGGACCCATCAAGCCACTAGGAAAAATTACTGGTGTGTGATACATCATCACATCAACAGATTATCTCACGAGATGAGAAGAAGCAGCACCATTGACAAATTGCACTACTGTGACTACAACGAGGTTCCTGTTTGACAATGTTGTCACTCGATTTAGATGTTTGAAGATATCGATGAGTGATCATGTAATTCATTTCATCAATCACACTATCAGTGCAATGATGGAGGAGTTCCATATTCAACAAAAGAAGAGCACTCCCTATTATCCATAAGCTAATGGAATAGTGGAAGCATTCAATAAGGTATTGGGGAATGCGCTCACCAAGGTCTACAATGCAAGACGTGATGATTGGGAATTGAATATCCTTGAAATATATGGGCCTATAAAACCACCTACAAATGTTTGACAAGACAAATGCCATTCAAGCTAGTATATGGTCAGGAAACAGTAATGTCAATGGAGTATATCGTTCCAAGTCTACGCATTGCAACGACGATACATATGGATGATGAAGGAGTGATAGAAGAATTCATGACACATCTGTTGCAGCTTGAATAAGATCGGTTTGTCTCAAGATTTCACTAGCGAGTTGAAAAGGATCTCCTGAAGGCATGACATGATTGACAGATCAAAACCAAGCACTTCTAGCAAGGTGATATGGTGTTACTCTATGACAATAAGTTTGTGAAACACCCAGGTAAGTTGAAAATGCATTGGTTAGGCCCTTATGTAATAAATTTCATTACCGATAGAGGTGCGGCAAAGTTGTAGCAGCTAGATGGTGTAATGTCTCCTAAGTCAGTGAATGGAATATGACAAAATCCCTGTCGGGATATCTAGGTGAGACGCGATACTTAAGGAATTGTGCAAAAAAAAAGGTAAAATGTGTTATAGAGGAGACTAGCACACTGGGAACTAGTAGCAGTGGAAGGAAAATTATTTAGGTTGCATTAGGAAAGTAGTTTGGAGATGTCTGCGGGGATGCAATATGGTCAAATCATGAAATTAATGCAGTAATTAAACTAGTCCTAGGATAGTGCAATTCGACGGGACGCTCATTTATGAGGAATATGGCCATTACATCAAGAGGATCAACGATAGATTCAGGTTATAAGTGGCATATTTGGTTGTGATGATTGGAAATATTTTTCATAGGTGCTTCTGAGCTACAATATTTGGCCAGGTATGAGTTGGATGAACCATTGTCATTGAGTATAACATAGAGAGATCACTGATCACAGTTGAAAGGGTGCTAGTGATTGGCTTGTAGCAATGGCATAGGTGATTTCAAGTGGTAGTGTTGAAGATTCTCCATCAATCATAACACCAATTGTAGAGGAAATCCCAGAGGTGAAGAAAAATTCTCTATGGATTCCACAAAAGAAGAGGGGTGCAAACTAGACCAAATCACCCTCGAAGAAGAAACATACCACCAAAAGTTAAAGCAGAGCAGAAATAGAAGCAAAGACAGAGGCTAGACCATAGACAACCAAAGCTGAAGACTACACAACAAGAGATGGGGAAGCAACTGCATACATCCCTCGGTTTATCCCCCTGTGCAATCATGGTGCACCCCAAGAGCTAGAAACACCCCATTAAGATGTCAACAATGCCCATGGGAATGCATTGCATGCTGAACATTGCGCCTTTTTTGAAAAGAATGAAATACATTGATCATGACCTACTGGTGTACACTGAATGCACAACTGATCCATTCGAGTTGCAATGTCAAAGGGATGGCAGACCAGTTGTTCGTACACCACAGTAGTGGGAAATGGGACTACAAAGGTCGAGGTTGTGAGGCATCATGCACATTTCATACTTTGGCTGTCTAACAGAGCCAATGCATGCGTCAAGAAGTTATAAGCATGTTTTCATGGAGGTTTCTTATGGTTGGATACTAAGGTACCAGCCATTGTGGAATTAATTTCACAGATAATGGGGTTGCCAATGAAAGGGTCTGATCGATCGCAATAATTTCGTGGTAAGGATAATGACACACAATTGGTCATGAATTTGAAGAAGACATATGGAGTGGATCGTGACAATAGATCCTATGTTGTCAATACAAGAAATGGTCATGAAGTTTGAGTTGCGACGAATATTTTGGCTGTCAAAGTGGTAAGAAAAAACCGCCCTAATTAGTGCACATCTTGAGTGATAGCATGCACAGAGCAGTTCGTAGAGGGAATGCAAATGAATCAGTTATTGTTTTTGCTAAACCAGTTAACTGAGGATGCAATGCTCATCCAAGAAGGTAAGTAGGCATGCACCTATTATTCATTGTTAAGATTGATCACACTAGTTGGATGGATGGAGCCCCAAGATTATCAGGTGATGGAAGTCAATGTTGCTCGGGTATGTAGGGGTACAAGGTATCAAAATTTTTGGTACATCAATAAGAGGTTGCACTTAACTGATTGCACAATATAGTTTTATCTTTATTGGGATGCATTATAGATTGCAGCAAAAACAGTTCTGCACCTTTCTGTGGAGGCACTGACGAAGTATCGAAACATCGCAATATTTGTGATGGGTCTACATGCAATACAGATTCAAGCGTGTCGAGAGAAGGATAAGCAGTGGATTGCCACCTAGTATAAGTGGAAATATGAAGAAATTTAAATGATAATTTATTATTGGGCTACCGAATGGAAAGTGTCAGTTAGCAACGAAGAATTGTAAGATAATGAGGCAGGTCCCTCACCCGATGCCCTAGTAGATCATACACAAGCACAAGAAAGTGAAAAAGAGTCACAAGAGGAGTCATCTAAGACTCTGATAGACTCTGATATGGAAAGAAATTTTGGAGAAGGAAGAACAAAGAGAAGGTATGAACATGGAAAAGTTAGAAGGACTGCAACAATGACAGGCAACCAAGTGAATCACATTCTCACTGCGATCATTACAATGACCACTACGAGCAAGGCGTAGTTAAAAAAACAATCGATGGAATATTTTCATGAGGTAAAGAATATCTTGAAATACTTAACATATGCAATTCTAGAAAAGGTGCCACAAGCGAATGTCTTTGAGAGAGCCACAGAATTGAGCACATGAAAGAGAGTCAAAATTGTACAGACTCCACCGTGAGCATTGCACACAAGAAACAAGGATGTTGATGCGATGTTGCAGCAGCTTCATACAATTTTTCTTGATGTTAACAAGTTTCCAATCCACATTGTGGTACAATTGAAAAATACCATGAGCTAAGAGCTCGCCGATAGGGAGGAAATTATTGGCGACCATTTTCTCAAGTCCCAAGAATGAGAGGCAAAAACGAAGGAATAAATAGAGCACCCAAAGAAGGAATAATATGTCAAGATAATGACAAAAGAAAATATATGGGATGATAAGGTGCAGATAGAGAAAACTATTGCATTCACCTGTCAGGAAATCCCTGACATCACAGAGGAGATTCTTGTGGAGGATAAAGTTCTATGACTAGGACAAGTTATATCATATTTGAGACAAGACAATGAAGAATCGTAGGCCCACATGGCTCCAAGCATGCCTCCAAAATAGGTGGTAGAGTGAAAGACAAAGGTTGAATATGTGACAACATAATTGGAAGAGAGCGAGAAGACAGCCAAGACAGTCACAGATGAAACCTCACAATTTTGTATAAGTGTGGTCCATGATGAGAAACTATAACATTTAAGTGCACAACTACATGAGGTCGAGGCACAGTTAATAACAATGTGGGCATCCCTGAAAAATGATGCCCCCCGTAGTGCAGGTGACTAAGGCAACATAGTTGAAAGAAATGTAGAATAGATCCACCAAGGTAAGAGAGCGTCATCAATGATGTATGCATCATCTCAATGAATTCTAGGATGTAGGCGAGCAGCTAGCACTCAAGGTGGTTAACGTGCTTCAAGCCACGCAGGAGAGTCGCAAAAAAGTGGCTGAGAAACTTGTAGAGCATATGAAAGAGAAGGATGAAGAATAATGTAGAGAAATCAACATGAAGGTAAAGGACATTGTTGATGATTTTAAACAACAATATGAGTACTTCAAGATAAATATCAACAAATACACAATATTCAGTTGACGTCGCTCGAGGACGAGCCACAAGTTTGTGTTGGGGGCCTATTGGTAGGCGATATGGATGCGAATGGTATGCAAGAAACCAAATATGAAGAATAGTGTGTAAGGTGGAGAAATCGACAAAGATTCATTTTGGTCATAATTTTGTAGTTTTTTTTCCAAGATAGTTAGAAAGTAGTTAGAAATGGACCATTTTGTGAAGGCGCAAGCCTATATATAGATTTAGAAATGTGGTAGGAGATAATTAAGGACTCAATAGATCATGAGATTGTGGAATTTTGTCTTATAACATATTTTGACATCTACGGAAGATCGATCTTTGTATATGTTATTTTGGTTATGCCTTGTGAACCTAGAGATGTACGGTGAAAACCTTTTTTGATCTACAGAAGTAATATGACAAGTGTGGATGATGTTGGAAACTCTGTGTCTTGTACTTTGTTGATTTTATAGTTTTAATGATGTAGTATGAATGATTAGATGATGTGATATGGTTTATATTCTTGAATAATGTGATGTTTCTCCACAATGAATGAATATATGTTTGTCGATCTCATTATGAAGACAATGTGCTGACTAAATCTGACATGAATGGTTTTTGATGTCATTGAATATGAATAAGCGATGATTAAACCATCGCCTAAATCTATGGTTAATATTGTGGTAGTAAGAAAATAGTAGGAAAAATGGTGTGCAAATCCTCCTCATTACTACGGGAACATGGTTCCTGAAGCTCTACCTCGATCATCTCGGGTGAGACTTCATCTACTTCATAGGCGTTACTGGACAGGGTAAAACTTGTTTGGGGATGATGCTCAGGGAGATCGTGGTGTCTAGGGTGTTTAAAGAGTGTGAACCTTCGTCGAAATATATGTGTCAACACATAAATGACTAGTTAAGAACATGATGGGAATCCTCATGGAGGATATGCTGGGTATCTGGATTTCAACCCATGATATTGTCCTCTCGATGAAGGCCAAACAGACCAAGAAGGAAAACCAACTCAATATTATGGACTCATCCTTTGCGTGGAAGTGTATAGCGAGCTCGACAAGACAAGCTGGACACATGGAGGGCATAAGGTGCGGCAGTGCCATGAGTGGTAGGTCAATGGATACTGGTTCAGTTCTAGCACCAAAGATGGTTCATACTGAGCCCTTTTCTATCACTTCCACCATTGAACCATTGTTTAATAGGGTACAGGAAGGAGAGGGGTCTAGCAGCCATGAGCCTCCTCAGTCTGCAATGAACACCACCACAAACACCATTAAAAACTCTAAGGAAGGGGGGTTGGCATGCCCCATCTTGGAAGAAACACCCCCCCTTGACTGGTGCTCATTTCTTTATGAACGTCCCATTATGTCCTCGGTTCGGAATGTATTTTCATGTATTTTTGTCATACGTGAATTGTTTGGTTGTATTTACAACTTACATGTATATCGAAGAACAAATATTGTATATGGTTTTAGTCATGGTTCCCTCTGAATTCTTAAGTCAAAAAATATTTTTTTAATAGTCTCCCAACATAGCCTTGCATTTTTGAAAGACTTGGGTAGTGGTTCCACCACCTGCGGCCTCCCCTAGTTTGTGCCAGTACTGTAAATTTTTTTCCAGCTTAATAGATTATGCAAATTTACAAAAAAAAATATTGTTAATATATACAATTTTTAATCTTGTGGGTCCCTGATTCCTCTATAGGGGGTCATAATGTACCTAGTGTTATCAAATATGGGGTGGAAATAACCAACATTGAGGTCATATTTCAAGATATAATTTTGTTAATACATGTCATTTCATTCATACATGTTAGTTCATTAATTTGTTATATGGTCTAATATTTATAGTCTTTGAAGATGCAAGCACCACTTTCTCAACAAGACGTGGGAGACATTGATTTAAGTGAATTCACCACAGGTGTATTCTATGAGTTTTTTAAGGAATGTAAGTACATGGTTAATGACTTAGTCTTGTTCAATTGTTTTTCTTAATGTACTCCTTTATAGATTTCTAATATTTATAATTTTTAAAATTGTATGTGTTAGTTGGATCTGTAGAGGGGCAATAATTTGCAAGTAGAGATCCCTACCATGGGGTATATATGTCTCAGGTATATATAAGTATAGTTTTTCAATAAATATTATTTCATCCATTCATTTCCACGTCTAACTATGACTACACTCTGTGACTATAGTAATCAACACAAATCAGTACAACACATCTTTGGTTTGGCTCTCCCCATAGCCCAAATGTAGAGAAGGGTTTTATCTACACCAGATGGCTCTCTTCCATAAAAATAGAAAGTTTCCATGATCACAAACCTAGTGATTCCACGTATAATATCCCAAATCTAAATAAGATAAGAATATTATCTCCTACTGCTGATAATTATCAAAATTGAATAAGGTTTTTACAAATGATTGAGTATTTTCTTCAACAAGGCATAACACATGCAGTAAGGACATAAAATGAGAGTGGCAGAGGGTTAGTGGATGAAACCAAAGGAAATGTTTGAATACTTAAATTTCACATCCCTAAGCACATATATGTTGGTCACTTTTAGGTTTTGAACATCATCATACTCCAAGGCTTCTGGGTGTCCCAACTAGTGCAAACTGAGATTGAACAATCAATTCCAATAAACCACGTCTTATGGAAGGATTGGCTGATTTTTCAGTCACTTATTAGAAAAAAAATATCATTTGAACACATTTCTAATATATTTGCAACAGTTTGAGTAAGTTTGAGGGTGTTTGGGAAAAAACTAGGATTTTGGCCATGGGATATCCTACACATAGGAGGCCACTAAAACATTGTACGAACCCAAAAAATTCTTAATATGTAAGATATTATGGGTTTTAGGGTGAATATATAACCTATATAAACTTATATAATTCAATTCGAGTTTACAGATCTTACATAGCATCAAAAACTGTAAAACTAGTCAAAATGGACTAGTCAAGGAGAAGGGGTAAGAAAAAAACAATGAATTTCAGTAATTTAATTTATCAGACCCATAAATAAATATTATTAGTGATTTATATGACGTAACATCAGTCATAGAATGATGTTTCCCTTTTTTCATCACTCTACCAAAGTGTAAAATATTCCCCCCTCTGAGTAAATTTTCCTTCTTATGGATGATGATGTTTCCCTACTATCATCCTTTCATTAAAATGGAAACTACACCTTCCCTTGACCAAAGTTTCATGATTTTTCACTAACTATTTTTCCTGCACTTTCTACTTTTGAAACTACTTGCTTTTCCTTTCTTTTGTTACTTTCCATCTTTTTATGACACATTTCTTTTTCCAATTTTTTTGGATAGTTTCTATTTGTCATCCTAGGCAAGTTGACTTGCCTAATACACCCTCCTAATTTATGTTGAAGTTGGAAGTACCTTCTAGGTGGTCTTCTGGCAGAACAAAGATCAACCTCATTTCTACAATATTTAGGTAAACTCTTAGGGATCTTCATAGGATTATATTTATTCACAAAACCAAGCTCTTTCATTCCCTATGCTCTAATACCTTGTTGATGGTTGAAAAAAATTGGAGATGATTAAACTTTAAAACTTTTATCAAACAATTCCAACACTTATGAATTTCATAAATCAACCAGATATGAATCTTTATATCAGCCACATATGAATATTTATATACCCAAATATGAATCTCATAAATAAATCAGCCACATAAATAACCTTCATAAATCAGCCATATAAATCAATCAACCATGAGAGACAAGATATACCCTTGGAAAACCCTCCAAACACGAAGTATGAAAAACCCAAAAATGCTTTGAGTATGATATGTATATTTGTAGAGAATGGTTAACAACACATAAGAATATTTCCTAATAAGAGATATCACCTCAATAGTAGAGAAGGTACATCCAATGCAACCCTTCAAAAACACTATATGCAACTGTATTGAACTTTCTATATGCCTAACATATTAATAACAAGACAAAAACCTCAGCGTGCAGAAGGTAGCACACAGGAGGATCAGTAAACACACTGAAGCACCACATAGTGCACTTACAAGAAGGAGATAACTAGAACTCCCTCCATGCCAACATTAGCGCCCTTCCTTTCCTCAATTAGCTTTAACTGAATGTTCATTGTCTTGAACTAAAAGTGAATTGACTTGAACTAAATGTTCACTATATTGAAATTAATGTTAACCAACTTGAACTAAATGTTAAATTACACTAACTAAATGTTAACCAACTCAAACTGAATGTTAACTAACTTGAACTAAGTGTTAACCAACTTGAAGTAACTGTTAACTTTACTTGAACTGAATGTTAACTTACTTGAATTGAATGTTAATTGACTTGAAAGGAATGCTAAATTTACTTGAACTGAATATTGATTGAATTGAACTGAATTCAATCTTTGACTGACTGTTGATCACTTAGTTAGCAAGATAGATTAAGTGTCATTAGTGCTTCACTCTTAGTGTTATCCATTCACAATTTGTAATATTAAATTTTGCATGGATCTCTTTAGTTAACTGATGCATGTTGATTGATGAACATTAAGTTGTTCTTTACTTAATTGATAACATTCATTAATAGTTCAGTGGATACTTTGGCTGATTCATTTATTGAGGCATTGATTGATGCATTCATATTTTTTTGAATCTTTATAACTTGAGTTCACTCAGAAATTTGGATGGGAAATTAGAATTCTCTCATTATCATTAAATAATTATTGCATGGTCCATATGTGTATTATTTATCCATATTATCATATCATACTCAGAATAATTAGTCCATACATATTGATGATCATATATTACCCCGAGCCATATAGTAATATGCTAAAGTAATTCACTCTAGGGGTAGATATGTGCTAAAGGATACTTATATCACTCAGTGACCATGAATAGCAATATATCACATAATATAACAACATCAACAAATGGAGGTTCATAGTATTGATACAACACAAGATCATCTCCACAGTTTGAGATCCATTCTCATAGGGTATCTTATATGATAATACTTGACATGATATTAATTAGAAGACTTAGCTTGATATTACTCACAAGAGTTACAATACAACATCACCACCTCAATCATATGGAGATACATATGACTTGATATGACTCACAAGTATGAATTGATATTACTCACAAGTTCATAGAATGACGCATGATGTTGTAATATCAACACACTTATGTATGTATATTAAGCTAATGATTATTTATATTTGTCACATACCCCAATTTTGTAAAATTATATAAATTGTTTTAATTATATTCCTGAGACATTATAATAAATTTAATGCTAAGTAGGAATTGATGACTCAGCAGAGTCAACAGAATTGGAATGTAATTTAGAATATTTTTATTATTAATAAATAAATTGTGGAGACAATAGCATGGGAGAGCTACTAAAAAGAGGTTACTGGTCAAACTGGTGGATGGAACTAGGTGGAAGGAAAAAGACAAGTGGCAGCATCCTCAAACACTTCCTAAGTTGCAGGTGGCAACTTCCGTACATTCGGGGTCATGATCCCCCAAGAAAGTGGGATCAGAGCAGCTGGCTCATTAAATCACAGTTAACCCAAAAAAGACCTAGGCAATATTTCAAAAGTACTCAATGAAGACAGCTAAGGCTGCTCAGATATTTTCCTGAGAGAATTCATTCATGTGAATGTTATTCAGGAATTTCATTGAGGAAAGAGGGAAAAAGAGTAAGGAAGTGTTCTGAGTGGATTGCTGCAGTAACTTGATTTTATTACAGCTTTTAGCTGGGAGAACTTACTGATAATTTTTGGATTCATACTGAGTTTGAGGACTGGTATCTAACATTGCTGCACCTAGTTCTAGCCAGGGAGACAAGAGCAAGCTCGGGGGTCCCGAGAAGTCGCTGTCTGAGCACTCTCAAGGAGTTGGTAGGGAGGAACGGCCTCCCATTGCTGTTGTTGTCCAAAGCTTAAGCAGGTTCTCTCATTTATCTATTTCTGTTTTAATATATGTGAATGGATGAATGTTATGCTTGTATTATTTGACAGAAGAATTAGCTGGTTAGTGATGTAACTGTTCTAGTTTTTCAGTAGTTGAACTATTGATGAAAAATAAAGACCTGCTGTGTTTTTCCACATCTGGGCTACCAGACTGTACTCCAGCACAGAGGTAGAAATTATAGAAAGATGTATGATGAGATTATAAATTAGACCTTTGCTTCTTTTTATATCTTCAGAAAGAATGTTTGTTTTTACTGATAGCTGTTCATGCTTACAAATAAAACTAGTTTTTGTACAGTAATCATTTCAGTAGTCCTATTATCAAAGAAGATAGATTAAGGTTACTTTAGTTCATTCTACTGTATTGAAAACATTACTATTTCTTCCTTCTAGTCTAAAAATAATTTAACTGGTTATGTCCAAGTAACAGTACTGAATATAGAAGGAAATAAATGTAATTTAAACTCTATATCAAGAAAACTATTCATAACTGATGTGTCTCTTTAATGTTATCTTTTCCTTTACTTTTCCTTTTCTAGTTAAACCAGAATTGGTCAAGTTGCATATCAGTTAGCGTTACCACCTAATTTGAAATTGCATAATGTTGGAGTACTTTTAAAAGATACTTCACCCAGAAATTTCTGTCTGAACAATACTATGAAGAAAAGGCGAAAGAATTTTATGAGTTAAAGTTAGGGTCCATGACTATGAAGAATTTAAACAGTAAGTTTCTAAGTCTATTAAGGTATGTGCCTTATTTAGTTGATGAGAAACCTAAAGTACAGTGGTTTCTCAACTGCCTTCCATATCATATAAAGGACAAAATTGAGTATGATAACCCCAAAAATCTAGAAGAAGCCATGCGAAAGGCTAATTTCTGTTTTGAGCAGAACAAAAATAAAGAAGGAATAGCCAACAAGAAGGCTAAAAAGAACAGTAATCAGCCTAAGTTCAAGAAAAAAGAGTTTGTACCCAGAAAAATTTCAGGAATAATAAGAACAAAAATCATTCTAATGGTAAGAACTTCCAGGGAAACAGAAATGGTGCTCCTAATAATTCCAATAATTCCAATAACTTCAAGGGCAAGGAAGCTTCAAATAATCATGGAAATTTCACTAAGAATTTTGAACAGAAGGAGCCTGTTAAGTGCTGGGAGTGCAATGGCCCACACTATGCTTCAGTCTGCCCAAATCGGAAGAAGCCAAACAACAATATTCATACTATACAAGATGAAATGACTGTTGGAGATTTTGCAAGGACTATGCCCCGAATCAATGCAGTGTTGGAGAACCGCCAAGATGATTATCAAACTTCCATGGTGGAAGTAGAAGGTATGGTTAACCAAACCCCTGTAACTATTTTAATAGACCCAGGTGCTAGTCTTAGTTACATTTCACCTTAGATAGTAGAAAAGTGTAATTTGACTATTGAAAAGTTTGATAACTCATGGTTAGTTCAATTGGCCACAGGGGCAAAAAGGAAAGTAACCTGTTATGTCAAGAAATGTGCTTTAGTTATGAATGATTTTAAGACTACTGTTAAGTTAAATGTTCTACCACTTGGCTCGTATGACTTATTGATTGGTATGGATTGGTTAGAATAGCACAGGGTAGTCTTAAACTGTTATGATAAAACATTTACGTGTGTAAATAATAATGAACCACCAGTAAAAGTTAAGGGTGTTCCTAGGAAAACTGTAATTAGGAAGATTTATGCCTTACAACTCAAAAGAGAAGTCAGGAAAGGATGCAAAGCCTATGCTGTAACTATTACAGATGAGGCAAATAAATCTGAAAAAGATAAAATAAAAATAGAGGATATTCCTGTGTTAAACGAATTTACTGATGTTTTTCCGGAGGAAATTCCAGGATTACCTCCCAGGAGGGAACTGGATTTCACAATTGAGTTGGTACCAGGTACTGTACCTAGCTCAAAATCTCTGTATCGTATGAATATTTTAGAACTTAATGAATTAAAATCACAGTTAAAAGAGTTAATTGATAAGAATTATATTCGACCCAATGTGTCCCCTTGGGGAGCACCAGTAATCTTTGTTAAAAAGAAGGACGGAACTATGCGACTATGCATAGATTACCGTCAACTAAATAAAATGACTATTAAAAACAGATATCCGCTGCCCCACATAGATGATCTATTTGATCAACTGCATGGAGCTATGGTGTTCTCAAAAATAGACCTGAGATCAGGATATCATCAGGTGAGAATTAAAGATGAGGACATTTTCAAGACATCCTTTAGAACAAGGTATGGACATTACGATTTTGTCGTAATGCCATTTGGGCTTACTAATGCCACAGCTGTCTTTATGTGTCTAATGAATAATATAATGCATAAATATTTAGATAAATTTGTTGTCGTATTTATCGATGACATCTTAATTTATTCTAAAAATGAAACGGAACATAAGGAACACTTACGGATAGTCTTACAAGAACTACGAGAGCAACAACTCTTTGCGAAGTTTAGTAAGTGTGATTTCTTTAAGGATGAAATCCAGTACTTAGGTCACGTAGTGACTAAAGAAGGGATTTCATTGGATCCTGAAAAGATTCACACAATCGAAGATTGGCCAGTTCCAAAAGACGTAACAGATGTTAGGTCCTTCATGGGAATTACCGGTTACTACCGGAGATTCATTGAAGGCTTTTCAAAAATAGCTAATCTAATCACTTCCTTGCAAAAGAAAGGCAAGAAATTTGATTGGAACTTAAAATGTGAAGAAAGTTTTAAGGAATTAAAAACCCTGTTAACAACTGCGCCTATTCTAAGAATAGCAGATCCTAATAAGGATTTTTTTGTATGCACCGATGCTTGTAATGATGGCTTAGGTGGAGTGCTGACTCAGGATGGGCATGTCATTGCCTATGAGTCCAGGAAGTTAAAGATCCACGAAAAGAATTATGGCACTTATGATTTAGAACTTGCTGCTGTTATTCATGCCTTAAAGATGTGGCGGCACCACTTAATAGGAAGAAGGTTTATTTTAATGACTGATACTAAAGGTTTGAAATACCTTTTAGACCAGCCTAAGCTAAATGCAAGGCAAGCAAGATGGCTAGCCTTCTTAAGTGAATACGATTTCGAAATTCAACACATAAAAGGAAAAGAAAATAAGGTGGCTCATGCTTTGAGCAAAAATGCAAAGCTGAATTTTATAGCAGCAATCAGTACTTATGCTTCTGATTTAAATGAACAGCTGACTGAAGGGATAAAATTGGATGAAATTTATCAAAAATTACAAGTTACAGCTAAAGAAGAACCTACAGAAAGTTTAATAAAAGGTTATAGTCTAAATAAAGATGGATTTTTATTGTTTAAGGATAGACTGTATGTGCCTAATGTGTCCAAGGTTAAATTGCTGATTCTGGATGAAGTTCATAAAACCCCTTACTCAGGGCATCCAGGCTACCAGAAGACTGTCACCATGTTAAGAAAAAAAAAATTATGGCCTAATATGAAATATGAAGTAGCTGAGTATATAGCTAGATGTTTGGACTGTCAACAAGTGAAAACAGAACACCAACATCCAGCTAGTTTATTGCAACCCTTGCCTATTCCTAGTTGGAAGTGGGAGATAATCAGCTTAGATTTCATTACTGGATTACCCAGAAATCAGAATCAGAACGATTCAATTATGGTGGTGGTGGACAAGTTAAGTAAAGCATCACACTTCATTCCTATCAAGACTACCTACAAGGATGCCAATATAGCAGATATATTTCTAAAGTAGATTTTTAGGTTACATGGAGTACCTAAGGTAATTATTTCAGACAGGGATCCTAAATTCACAGGGAATTTCTGGAAATCCTTCTTTAAAGGATTAAACACAACAATGAATTTCAGCACCTCTTTCCATCCTCAGACAGACGGACAGACAGAAAGAGTGAATCAGGTGTTGGAAGATCTGTTAAGAATGTTTGTTAAGGATCAGCCAGGTAAGTGGGAGGATTACTTACATTTAGCAGAATTTGCGTACAATAATAATTATCAATCCTCAGCTAAGTTCAGCCCATTTGAAGTTCTGTATGGGCGTAAATGTAACACTCCTATCTCCTGGGATAATCCAGTAGATAGATTGGTGTCAGGGCCTGAATTATTGAAGGAAATGGAACAGATTGTGAAACAAGTGCAGGAAAACTTAAAGGTGGCACAGGATCGACAAAAGAGCCAAGCATATTTGAAAAGAACTCCCAAGGAGTTCCAGGTGGGTGAACACGTGTTCATAAAGGTAAGACCAAATAAAAGCTGCCTAAGACTGGGGAGCTGTGCAAGTTGCATATCAGTTAGCGTTACCACCTAATTTGAAAGTGCATAATGTTTTCCATATTTTTGTTCAGAAAAAGTATGTTCATGATGCTACTCATGTAATTGATTGGAATGTTGTATAGGTGGAACCAAAAGGAGAAGTTCTGGTGGAGCCGGACTGTATCCTCGGGAGGAGGAAAATTACTCTGCAGAACCGCACGATTGGACAGCTGAAGGTGCAATGGAAGCACCTTAGTCCTGAAGAAGCTACCCGGGAACTGGAAAGTAAGATGTGGGAAGCATACCCGAATCTGTTCCAGGACGTTGCAGAGGATGAAGAATAAGTAACATCAAGGACGATGTTACATTTTAAGGGGGTGTGTATGTCACATACCCCAATTTTGTAAAATTATATAAATTGTTTTAATTATATTCCTGAGACATTATACTAAATTTAATGCTAAGTAGGAATTGATGACTCAGCAGAGTCAACAGAATTGGAATGTAATTCAGAATATTTTTATTATTAATAAATAAATTATGGAGACAACAGCATGGGAGAGCTGTTAAAAAGAGGTTACTGGTCAAACTGGTGGATGGAAGAAGGTGGAAGGCCAAAAGACAAGTGGCAGCATCCTCAAACACTTACTAAGTTGTAGGTGGAAACTTCCGTACATTTGGGGTCATGATCCCCCAAGAAAGTGGGATCAGAGCAGGTGGCTCATTAAATGACAGTTAACCCAAAAAAGACCTAGACAATCTTTTAAAAGTACTCAATGAAGAGAGCTGAGGCTGCTCAGATATTTTCCAGAGAGAATTCATTCAGGTGAATGTTATTCAGGAATTTCATTGAGGAAAGAGGGAAAAAGAGTAAGGAAGTGTTCTGAGTGGATTGATGCAGTAACTTGATTTTATTACAGCTTTTAGTTGGGAGAACTTATTGATAAGTTCTGGATTCATACTGAGTTTGAGGACTGGTATCTGACATTGCTGCACCTAGTTCTAGCTAGGGAGACCAGAGCAAGCTCGGGGGTCCTGAGAAGTCGCTGTCTGAGCGCTCTCCAGGAGTTGGTAGGGAGGAACGACCTCCCATTGTTGTTGTTGTCCAAATCTTAAGAAGGTTATCTCATTTATCTATTTGTGTTTTAATATATGTGAATGGATGAATGTTATGCTTATATTATTTGACAGAAGAATTAGCTGGTTAGTGATGTAATTGTTCTAGTTTTTCAGTAGTTGAACTATTGATGAAAAATTAAGACCTGCTGTGTTTTTCCACATCTGGGCTACCAGACCGTACTCCAGCACAGAGGTAGAAATTATATAAAGATGTATGATGAGATTATAAATTAGACCTTTGCTTCTTTTTATATCTTCAGAAAGAATGTTTGTTTTTACTGATAGCTGTTCATGCTTACAAATAAAACTAGTTTTTGTACAGTAATCATTTCAGTAGTCCTATTATCAAAGCAGATTGATTAAGGTTACTTTAGTTCATTCTACTGAATTGAAAACATTATTATTTCTTCCTTCTAGTCTAAAAATAATTTAATTGGTTATGTCCAAGTAACAGTACTGAATATAGAAGGAAATAAATGTAATTTAAACTATATATCAAGCAAACTATTCATAAGTGATGTGTTTCTTTAATGTTATATTTTCCTTTACTTTTCCTTTTAGTTAAACCAATCTTCTAGCATTATTTAGAATGGTAATCCTATCTTGTATGGATTATAAATGTATGCTACTATATATATATAGTATATAAGACAGATCATAAGAAGTATCATTCGATTTATTTTTATTTCATAAGTAATATTCTAGCTTAACAGACAGTTTTAATATTTTCAAAAAAAAAATTCTTTAAGTAACTGCATATTAGTACAAGAAGCAAACATCATAATGCTATCTTCCTTATGCTATAACATAAACAAAGGTTATACATATAGAGAATCTAATACTCCAATAAAGACAGGACTATTATTTAGTATTAGTAAATATTATGGTTATAATAATATTATACTTTTATATTATCCAATATAAAGATATTATACTTTTAAGCTTAAGGAATGACAATATTATTTTAAATAACAAAGTAGAGTTAAAAATACCCTGTTCTACAGGTTAACTAGAATTTTCCAAGAAACTTTGTTAAAATAAATTAAAAACAAAATATAAGAACCTATATGGATTAAGGGTATAAACCCTATAAATATATCACTTAACAAGATTTTATAACAAGCAAACAAAGGTATAACCCAGGTATATAACCCTGACAGTTTTTTTTTATATAAAAGAAATTATTTTTAGTAAAATAACTTTGTTGCATAATTAAAATTAAAGATAAATAACAGAACATTAAACTACTCATACATCGAGCTTAGTCAATAGGGTAATAATCATTTATTTACACACAGATACAAACATAAATTGTATTTAAATACATAATATCAAATTAAGAAACACTAACTATTTTCACATTGTAAAATTAGGGTTTAAACCTTATAAATTTTAGTTTATGCAAATAAAATAATAATTATAAACTTAAGACAATAATTTACTTACGGCTGCATTATAAATCAACACTACAAGGCTGTCATAAGCCTGTATATTTTTTTTATATATATTGCATACACATATCGTAAAATAAAAATAAATACAGTAATACAACAAAAACTACAGAAGAAGAGAGACAGTATATTATATTATATTATAGACTGTGGGAGAAAACACCCAGCGTTTTCCAAAATCAAAATTATACAGTAAGACAAGAAGTCGAAGTCGAGGTATTAACCTCTTCGCAAACAGGCTTGCAGCCTAGTTTTCTAATTACAACACTTAAAGCATAAAAAGACAGCTAATATTTACAACCCCAGCCTAAGCCGTGACACCCTCACATTGTGTGAAGGGTTTCATATGTTAATACTTTTAACCAGCAGTATTAAGACCAGAATGAAGCAGTAAGGGTTTCAGGCTTCTTAAGCCAACCCTCGAAGATTCGAACTGAAAACCATAAGGAGGACTAGCCATGGTGTAACCAGGCTTACCAGATTTGCAGCCGCTGCCCCAGTCTTCTTACCAAAAGCTGTGCACATCGAGTTTACAAACCTGCATTCACAAAGATTAAACCCTACATTATAATGCTGTAACCAGTATAAAGAAATTTACAAATTTAAGACAAACAATAAGCAAGGTTTTTAAGCTTATCCTTGCCTATTCTTTCAAGGAGGTAACACTACTGCCGGGAGGTAACACTACTGCCAGGAGGTAAAAGGAAAAATAACTCTCAACCTTGCATAGAGTTCAAAGACAGTAGGTCCAACCATCGAAACCCCAGAGGGAGGTGTTAACACTGGCGAGGGTTCGGTTCAGTATGGCAGAGAAGAGTATAATGGAGGAATGAAGGATTGAACCTCATTATGCAACGCATGGAGCAAGCCACGACCGGGAAACGACACGGAGGATACTTTACAGAAGAGAGGCCACGCAGTGGTGCACAGCACCGTCGCAGAGCAACCAGCGCCGATGAAGATGGAGAAAATGAAAGGTAGGGTTAACAAACAGCCCTTATATCCATGCAGTGCATGGCTGGAGTATTGCCACGATAGCGGTTAAATTTATCAACGCAGAGTGGGTTTGTTCTATTGTCAATCAACATTTTTCAATGGAGGAAATATTTTCCAAATCATTTGAATGATCACAGTTTATCCAAATTCATAGCGCAAGGTTCATCGACCAACGCTGCATGCAAATGATATATGTCATTATTCTCCACCCTATTCCTCTAATCATTGGAAATCATATTAAAACCTAATATCGACATCATAGTAATTATAAGCTTGATGGTTTGAAAGCATTCGATTTGGAATATTGACCTTGTTAATATAGCTTATATACTTTGGAGGGTAGTATAGAATGTTATAGTATGTATGGAGATAACCTTGGCGCAAGTTTAACATGAAATTTCCCCTTATGTTATAAATTTCCTTAAGTTCTTTAATAAGTAAAAAGAATAATAGCATATAGACCTTAGATAGTTCATTAGTGCAAGCTATATAATCTTTGGGTTATATTATAGTGTTTCCTTTAGCCTTGGAAACTATCCCTTGTTTGAAGTAATAACTTTTTATTAGTATAAAATCACCTTTGAAAATGGATAGTCTTATATTTTAATTCCAAGATCAAGGCTATGATAAGTATTATAGAACTGTTTAGTGGTTTCTAGATCTTATAAGCTAAATTCCTTTATTACTAGCATAGTTTAGAAGTTCATAAAGGAAGGCATGATGGTAGAAAGCTAGGTATAATTTCCCTTCTACTTGTAATCATTTAAATGATTTATTTACAAAGATTAAAATAGCATATGTAGTACAAGTTACTAAAGACAAGGAAGTAGTTTTTACCATGTGGAGACAATGTGTTTACTTAAGTGATATCCTCAATAATAAGTGAGGACTTGACAAGGATAGGTCAAACCCTTGCAGTAATACAGGAAGCCCCTTATCAGTTTTCACTTGACTTGGAATGCTTGCTTACATCTGGATTCTTATCAGAGGTTTCATAACTCTGTTTCTCTAATCTAATTTTTTAAAGAATTATAAGATAATTTTGTATAAATTTCAACTGTAATAGAATAGAGAAGTTTCCAAATCAATAGGAACATGAATTACTTTTTCTAGAAAGAAACCAGTTTGATTATACCTTAACATAAGTTGAAATGTTTGGCCTCTTACTTTTTCAAGCTATTTCTCTTACGACGAACTTATAGTAAATACTCTAGAATTACGAAATGTAGCGCCACAACCTCTTACCTGTACATCTGTAAGAAAAGTGGAAACCGTTGCGTTAGCTTGAAAGATAAGTAAGCCCAGTTATGCATAACAGTTCACCTTATGGTCACAAGAAGAACAAAAATCAGTAAGCTGAAAGATGTGTTCTACAACTAAACATACCGACTGATGAATTCAATAGCAAGCTGTTAACACATAACTAATTAATAATAGTTAAACTGCTTTACGTTAATGTTTTTGTAAATATAAAAATTTTAATTTTTTGGAAATTTTTGGGTTTTGACAATATTATTCCCATCATAATAGTTTTTTGTAAAATTATTTCATAATTTATATGTGTAATGATTGGTGGATTAATAAAAAACATTGTTGTGGGAATTTAAAGGAAAACAACTTATTATAGCAAGTACAATGCTTAGATTATCCGAAAAACATAACAAGGTAAGTTATTTAAGTTTTAATACAAATTTAATATTTTTGAATTATTTGTAGGTTTGAATTGATGATGTGTATTGGTTAATTCTTGTCATACATAGTTTTTTTTTGAAGAAACTCTATAAGGTTCTTCACAATATAAGTGAAAAGGAGAATAAAAGATGTATGAAAATGTTGCAAAGAGAGGAATTAGGTGGATAAAAATGTAATCAATATGAAATTTCTCTTTGACATTTTACTAAAATTGAATTTCTTAACATTAATAATAAACATGTTCTAAGCACTTGATTTCACATTTTTTTAATGTTCTACAGGGACTGATACCAAGGGAATGTAATTATGTCTAAAGAAGATAAAAGTTATGAAGGATGTGTATGATGATGAGCCGGTACTTAGTTCATCCTGAGTGGTGCTGGAAGTTAATGAGAGGGGTAATTTGTTTTAAAAAACTATGAGGGATATAGTGGAGAGAACATATAGACATATTTTCCACTTACAGTACAAAAATCAAAACAATGACTCCAAGAATTAGGCTATGTATAAACTACAACAAACATTTCTAGAGAAGTGGCCAGTGATACCCATGACACTTGCAATAAAAAAAACTTATAATAAAAACAATAATCATTTAAATTTTTTTTGTTAACAAGAGGGATCCTTTTCTATTACTTCTTAAAACATAATCGAATATTTACATTCTTGTGACTCCTAAAACATGGAGTCAGGAAATGGTCTTGCATCCAAAAAGAAAAACAAACAAATTTGAACATATGGTGTGTCTTGAGAGTGTGAGGGCTGCCCAACCTCTGGATGATGGAATCCTTATTTGACATGAAAAGGACCAAGAGTGAGGTTGAGACCAGGGCTTCATGGTGGATTATGTCTGCCCCGTATCAGCATTGCTGGCTCCCTCATCCCCGATGTTCCTCTTACCATGCTGAAAAGGAGGCTTAGGAAACTGTAGCAAGCTATTCATGTGTACCAGGCTTGTTTTTACGTCCTATTTGAATGTGCCCACAGTTATTATGACCAGTTTGATGAATCCCTCCCTCTCATTCATGGAGCATGAGAGGATGAATTTAAGGCGCCAGTAGTTTAACATTACCATTTCACGACCAAGCTTCATCCTGAACTCCCAAAATATCTCATTCTCCATCATAGAAATGGACTGGTGAATTTGCTCCGAGGTCTCTTTATTGAGAAAGGCTTCCCATTCCTCCTTCTCGTTATGTAATGTTCTTAAAATCCATAAATAAATAAATAAATTTTGTAGGGTAAATAACTGCTAGATCTTAACGACATATTAATTTTATACTACAAAATGAAACATGTTTGCAAAACTAAACATAAGTTTTTTCTATTTTTTTCATTATGTGTTTTTCTTGGGTGGTAACGATGTCTTACATAATGTTGTTCTATACTTGAACATGTTTATAGGATTACTTTTCCTGTCTATATTAATTATTGACATTTGTCGATACTTATTTTGCTTTAAGTATTACTTTTGTTTTATGTGTATTTAATTTGTTTATTGTTTATTATCTTACCTATGTATGTTAAGGGGTGGAGTGGCGGGGTTCTCTCCCTTAAATATCCACTTGGAAAGGTAAGGTTCCTATGCTACGGCATTTACTTAGTTCAACATGAGCTAATTCATGTTATTATTTTCCTATGCAGTTTATTTCACCGATGAACTTAGTGTTGTGAATGTGGTGAACACACCGTCCTAACATCTACACCATTCTACACCTAAACAACACTATTCCTATGCTCAAAAGTTAAAATAGGATAAAGGTTCCTAAGCCTAGACTGCACCTTATATCTATGGTAAGAAGGGGTTATGATATGTATATATATATGCATGATATAAACTATATGATAAGGTTTAAAAACCTTGGATGTAATATTTAGTACTTAACCTATAGTTTGGAGGGGCATAATGTTATGGAATATTCCATGCCATTGAAACTATAGCTTAATCCTTGTAATTTCTCTATGCTGGAGGGTTTAAGACTTAAAGTGATGGGGTTTTAAACGATGTTGAGAAATGTGAAACCAAACTATGAAAATGTGGGTTTTTTATTTGCATGGAGGTGGTGGATATGTTGGTGCATTGAATGTGCCTTGGATTTCACAGTTTTCCTACCTTAAGCGCTATGTTAGGGTTTTGATATCACTCTTTTGGTTTTCATTGTGGTTGAGATGGAGGTATCACACTCCAGGAAATAGATGCACATCCATGATGTGCAACCAGCATGCTATGTGCTTGTATACATGTACGCATTCATCGTTGGTTTGCACCCTTGTGTTATTTGTTTGGTTTTATCATTTGAATGTCATACTTCTGATCTAAATAGTTATGTTGTGTAGGTGAGCAGAGAATGGGTACTCTATGTGGTTTAGAAGGCAGAGCCATTGGTTGCTTGTGCAACCAAATTCCTGGCAAGCCCTTAAATGGAAACGGGCCTTTACACTTGCTGTGTTGTATCAGATGGTTTCAAAGCTTGGGTATGGGGAATGTATGCTTTCAGCCATTCATTGTTTGGGGTTTATTAAATTGTTTTGCGTATTTGGTAAACACGACTGTATAAATCCTTTTCATGGATCTGTCATTTGTAAATTTCGATGCTGTGGCTGGTTGAAGAACACTCAGATATGTGTATGGTTTATGCTTTGTAATGAACTATATTTTGGTTTTCAAATGACTTGTACTCAAAATATTCGTTTGGGTAATTTGGCTATGTATTTTAAATAATGTATTTTCTTTTTAAGATTTATAGTGCCATTGCTCTACAATGGCACATATGATGCCATGACTTGATAAATGATGCGAATGGTGAAAATGTGGTTCTGAAAGGATGCGTGTGGGAGATGAGATGGTAGCTTTGTTTGTTTACTGTTTGTTTTCCTTTCTACAAGAATTCGTAAGCTCATGTACTGGGATTTAACATTTACAATGCAGCCTATGTATTTTAATTTAATGTTTTATGTCTAAATCGTGTCTGTGTATGTAATGTTGTTGGGAATGAGCATAGCGCTATTTTTTAATAAAAATTAGGGGAAACGTATAAGGCAAAACCCTTCGTGGATGATACAGATTCTAATGTTCTGAATTTTCATTTTATGCTTACAGGATTTGATCCTGGTTTTGTAAATAATTGGATTGTGGTTGGAGGTTGTTAACCCATGTTTTGTTAATATAATTTTATGTATTGTTCCTTGGGATTCCACTAACACGACGCATTTGGGAATAAACTGTTTTTAGTTTGGATGTATATTTCATTTATACTGCAAATTATTAGACCAGTTTCAATGATAGTGATTTGTTTGTAATTAAATAAGAGACCGATAGCCAATCCTTACAACATTCGATGGTTGGGATGGGTAAAATAAGGTTTAGAAGTGTTAATGTTTTAATAGCATGATTTGGAAGTAAACATGGAAAGGCTCTCGGTCTTCACACCTTTGGTAAATTTGATACTCCTTTTATGATATTGGTTACAACGTTTTGTTTAAGACTCTATTTGGTTTAATGGTAATAGCTTATTAGTATTTATATTTGGAATGATGTGTTTGTTGGCACTATGAAGTCTTCCAACACTATGATTTGTTTAAGGGTTTGAATTTGTGAATTAAGAGATTCGATCTCTGGTCAGGTTATTTATAAAAATATTTGTAATTTGTTTATTTAATGTTTATTTTAATGTTGGTGCAGAGTTTATATAATGTTTAAATTATAAATAAATGAGTTTGTTTATTATTATGCTTACTTGTCTAGAATTATAAATCTCTGGTGTAATTAGTCTATCTAGAAACTATGGTTTTAATATCTAATTTAAACTATTGGGCCTTAATATTTCTAAACTCGTTAAATATAAATCTAAGAGTATTTCAATTTAAAAATGTACCTAGGAATTAAGGGCCAAGTTTTAAGTTTAAGCAAATAGAATCATATGCAACATAAAAATTAACCCTAGATATTATCTAAAATGTTTCAGACCGAGTTTCATGATTTAAACAATGGAATCTAGTTGAAGCATGTATTCAAATGTGCATATCTTGAATCAAGACCATAAATACTACAAGTAAAAATATGTAAATATGATTAATAAAATCCGAGAAGGTAAAAACCTCATACATGCAACTTTCAGATTATCAATGGCTAGGAGCCCTGCATAATTAAGCACACAAAGTTATCTCTTACCTTAGATATGTTAACCAGATAGCTTGGGAACTACCACATTCCTGCCAACCATGACCCAGAATTGTTCTTGGTTTTAATCTAGATCCGTCCGAGCTGGTTCCAACATGCAAGTAGTCTAGAGATCCTAAAGGTAAGGCTTATCCTATATAATATCAGGTTCTGTATAAGATTTATTTTCTTTACAAAATTCCCTCCAAAATTCTTAGGAATATTGATCAGATCAGATTGGATCCCCCATCCTTTCCTTGGCTTGGGTCTTTATAGACAATCTTTAGGAAAAATGGCAGTTGTTTCAAA
>LPNX010574032.1:88181-102625 GCA_001517045.1 Pseudotsuga menziesii
TGCAATTCCATATCCTCTCTCTCAACACTAATTCTAGGATATACTTGTATAATACATGTAAGGATATAATGGCCACAGATCCGATGCTCCAAAGGTTATGCTCACATTCAATATGGAATTATCTAGGGCTTATGCTCAACATTAAGTTGGAATGCTCCAAGGATTATTCCTAACACTTCCAATTCTTATATTTCATGTACTCCAGAGCTTATGATCAACACAAAAATATCATAACTCATATGTTCCAAAGCTGGCATTTAACACAAAATATAATCACTCATGTGCTCTAGAGCTTATGCTCAACACAAAATCTAATCACTCATGTTCTCCAAAGCTTGTGCTCAACACAAAGTCTCATTACTCATGTGATTCAGGGTCCATGCCCAACACATCATAAAACTCAATCATGCATTCACTATTCTATATATTTTATCACAATAATCATCTCAGTATATGCATTTAAGGTAGATCACATGATATATAGAGTATATCGTCCTACGATAATAATATTGTCCATCAGGGTCCACGCCCAACATATAGAATCACATACATGCTAAAGAAACATATGCATTGGCTTACGCCCAATATATCTAAGAAATCATCATACTCATGTGCATTGGGGTCTTACGCCCAATATAAAAATATAAACATGAAAGTAACTCATGTCCAATGGGCTCATGCCCATTATTGTTAAGGTAAAAATTCAGGATATTAGATCCCTCCCTGCTTAGAACAACACTGTCTCAGTGTTGTAAGGGCTAGGAATGAAGTCATGAAATAAGGTACAGTAAGCCTCTCTCATGGTGGCTTCATTCTCCAAAGTAGCCTCATTGACTTCAAAGTGATTCCATTGTAATTTCAACTAGACTATGGTGTTCCTCCTGAGCTGTACTTATCTTTGTCCAGAACATGAAGGGGTTCAGGTACAAACTCCCCTTCAGGTTCCACCTGTAACAAGGACCAATCAATAGCATGTTTAGAATAATATACTTATTTGTTCGATAAGGATGCGTGGAAAACATTATGAACCTTTATATGAGCAGGTAGAGCTAATTCATATGTTATTGTCCTTCTCTTAGCTAGTATCTCAAAGGGTTCACAAAATCTTAGTGCCAACTTTCTGCATGTTTCCCAAGCTAAAAAAGATTCTATTCACTTTTTACTTCTAAGTAAACATGTTCGCCGATATGATAATCTTTATCTTTCATTTTCTTATCCGTATAAATATTTTGGAGGTCTTGCGCTTCTTTAAGGTTTTGTTAAACTTTGGTGACTAACTATTCCAAGTCCTTTAGTAATTCTGGCCCTAACATGAGCCGATACACTGGGCTATCCCAATTAACCAATGTTCTACACTTATGACCATAGAGTGCCTCGAAGGGACTCATCTTGGTGGAGGTCTGGTATCCGTTGTTATACACAAATTTTGTGACATATAAATAATCCTCCCACTTGGTGGGATTGTTCATAACATACATTCTAAGAATGTCTTCCAAAATCTAGTTTACCCGTTTTGTCTTCTCGTCTGTCTGTGGGTGGTAAGTAGTACCAAAGTTTAACTTTGTCTCTAAAATGGAGAAAAAATATCTGCAAAATTTACCAGTAAACTTCATGTCTAGATCTGAGATGATTTCCTTGGGTATCCCTTGTAATCTGAATATCTCCTTTAAGAATATGTTGGCAATGTGAACTGCCTTGTAGGTTGACTTAACTGGGATAAACTGTGTCTCTTTAGATAACTTTCCAACCACTACAAAGATGGAATCATTTTTCTTCTTTCTCTTTGGTACACCCATAATAAAATACATACTAATGACCTCCCACTTCCATTTTGGAATGGGTAATGGTTGTAGTAATCCCGAAGGATGCTGGTTCTCAACTTTGACTAGCTGACATTCTTGACATTTTGCGATAAATAACACTATGTCATCCTTTAACTTAGGCCAGAAAAAGTGTTTGTTATATGCTGATATCATGTTTTGATATCCTGGATTCCCTAAGTAGGGATTTAGATGGAACTCTATGAGGATGCTAGACTTGATTTCCCCTCCTTCTGTAACATACAATCTCTCTTTGGACCACAATAGTCTGGTCTTGTCTACCATATACTCATTTTGTTGTTGAAACAACATGTCCTCTTGAATCTTCTTGTGGATTTCAACATAGAAATGGTCAAATTTTTTTGTCCTTCTGATCCTATTGTGCAAATCTGAATGGGTTTGGCTTACAGTTACCTCATATAACATATGAGCTCGTGAACTTAAAACATCATAAATTTTAATTTCCCTTCCCTTTATATAATTTAATTCAAAATGGTACTCGCTAAGGAAGGCCAACCATCTAGATTGCATGGAATTTAGATATGGCTGGTCGAACAAATACTTCAGACTTATGTTTTCTATCTTCAGAAGAAATTTCTTCCCCATGAGGTAGTGACTCCACATCTTCAAGGCATGGATAATAGCTGCTAGCTGAAGATCGTGGGTGGGATAATTTTGTTCGTGTTCCTTTAATTTTTGTCATGCAATCATGCAATCATGCAATCATTCTACATGAGGAATCCTCCAATTCCTTCCTTGCTTGCATCTATGCAAACAACGAAATACCCATCGGGATCCACAATTTGTAGTATCGATGCAGTAGCTAAAAGTTGCTTAATATTATAAAAACCTTCCTCGCACTTGGTCGTCCATAAAAAATTGTTTTCCTTCTTTTGTAAGGAGGTCATGGGACAAGAAATCCTCAAAAATTTCTCAATGAAATTTCTGTAGTAACACGCTAAACCCAAAAATGACCTAATGTCAGTGGCACAGGTAGGGGTAGGCCAATCCTCTATGGCTTTAATATTTTCTGGGTCAAAGTTTATTCCATTCTTAGAAATGATGTGACCTAGGTACTATATCTGTGGTTTGTAAAAATCACATTTACTAAACTTAGCGTAAATATGGTGTCCCCATAACACCCATAGTACTATGCGGAGATGCTCCACATATTCCTCTTTACTCATAGAGTAACCTAGGATGTCTTCTATAAAGACCGATTAAAATTTATCTAGGTATTTGCTGAAGATATTGTTCATCATAGAGATAAAATTTTCTAGTGCATTGGTCAGCCCAAAATGCATTACTACAAACTCGTAGTGTCCCTATCAAGTCCGAAAGCCCATTCTATGTATATATTCATCACGGATCCATAATTGATGGTATATCGACCGCAGGTCAATCTTTGAAAATATATTTACTCCTCTGACTAGACCAAACAAGTCATCGAACCTAGGGAGTGGGTAACAATTATTGATGGTCATATTGTTAAGTTGGAGGTAATCGATGCAAATTCAAAATTGTACCGTCCTTCTTCTTTAAGAAAATTATAGGTTGTCCCCAAGGGGACACACTCGGTCAAATATAACCCTTCTCAATGAAGTCTTGTAAGTGAAACTTGAGCTCCACCAATTCTGGTGCATTCATGCAGTATGGGTATTTTGAACCTGGTACTGATCTTGGTGTCATTTCTATGGAAAATTCTAACTCTTGTTTTGGTGGGAATCTTGGGATTTTCTCACAAAATACATCCTTAAAGTCTACGAGAACCAGAAAGTCCTTGATGTGTTGTTCTCTCTCATATTATACATCTTGGTGTTGAGTATATAGTTTTCATTGATTTCAAAGGTGTTCACGAATGACAAAGGAATATCCAGTGGATATGATGGCATGAAAAACTCAGTGAAAGAGTAAGGTAGTGATGAAATGGCATGGAATTGTTGAGAATGTGGAATGACAACATATGAGATAAATGAGATGGAAATGGATGATAAGACAACATGAATGATTGATCTTAAGATTTTCAAAATCATGATGAGATCCAAGTTCAATATGAAATTGATGGTCATGAAGGATCCCACATGAGATCCAATGGCTGAGGATTAGTTTTGCAAGAGATATGTGGGACGATGAAGTTACATAAAAGATCAAGATCAGATGGCTAAGATTGGTTTCACTAGAAGGAAATCAATTGTGCAGAAGGAAAATGATGAAAATAAATTATGGAAATAATGTTTAAAGATACAATGAACTCGCATCCCGCATCCTACATCCTGCAGCCTGCATCCTACAATCCAGAATATAGACAGTCATGAAGACTTCCCTCAGAGATCGATGGTGTGGAAAGGTTAGTGGAGAAAATAAAAGGAAGAAAAGTGTTATAGCAATGTTTGAGCCTTTGAGATCCCACACTCTACATCCTACATTCCGAAATATCAATGGTCATGGAAGAGCCCGCAGGAGATCGATGGTGCAGAATGATTGGTGCAGAAAGACAACTATGGAAATCACGGAAAGAAATTTTGAAAATTCACAAACCCACATTCCACAATCTGTATCTTACCTCAGATCAACGATGAGGAAAACACCCAACGGTTATCAATGGTGGGGAATCATTGATGAGGAAACCATGGTGCAAAAATATGATCTCAAGGAGGAAATCTATGCATTAGATCGACTGTTTGAAGAGAATTAGAAATAGGATCAACGACTAAGATTAAAGTTGGAAGATGATATTGCGGAAAGAAGATGGATATTACAGAAGCACCAAAAAAATGATAAATAGGGCTACGGAAATGAATTCTGAGTTGTGGGAAGAACGAAACGTTTCCTTTTCTAAAGTAATGCAATGATTGAATGGGTATATGAAGAAGAGGTATGTCTGTAAGTAAAGAGTCACAATCCAAAATGAAAGAATGCAACTATAGAGAGATGCATTGCTAGGTAATAGGTAAAAGGTATTTATTGAATGAATGTGTAATGAAAAAAGTGTCTCTGTTATTAAGTCTCATAGATTCAAAAGTGAATATTTTTGAACTATTCTAAAATACTGAGAACATTATTCTAGGTTGTAGGGTGGTTCCAGGGCAGGCCACAGGTCTACAGGGGGTTGAAGCCTCCTTCTAGTCATAGCTAGAGAATAAGTTTTCGTAGCATCCTTGTCTATTGAAGCAGGCATAAAACCATAGGGGTGTTGTAGCATCCTTGTCTGTAGTTGCAGACAAAATATAGGGTGTATCTACATTATTTCTATTGCAGCAAAGATTTTTTTTTTAAATTCATCTTATTAACGAGTTTGTGTTGGTGGTTTTCTCTTTTGAGGTTTCCACGATAAAATCTATGTTGATTGTTTATTTTGTGTATTTTAAAGTGAAAAATGACAATATCGATTCACGCCCCCCCCCCCCCCCCCCTTGTTAGTATTGTGGGATAAACCAACAATTGGTATCATAGAAGGTTTCTTCACAACATCTTAACCACTGGAATGAAGATCCCATCCAAAAACCACAACGGATCAACAAAAAGGATTGGCCACCAACAAACCTCCACTATTTACCGGAGAAAATTATGCTTACTAGAGTGTAAGAATGAGGTGTCATCTAATGTCCCTGGGATGGAAGGTTTAGGAAGAAATAGAAAAGGAATGTAATATAGGAAACCAATACCCTATGGACATAGTTGAACTAGTTGAATATGAAGGTAATGCCAAAGCCCTAAATGCAATCTTAAGTGGCTTAACAAACTTGGTATTTACTAAAGTTATGCAATGCACATCTGCCAAACAAGATTGGGACAAATTGAAGATTATCTATGAAGGATAATCTAAGGTCAAAGAATCCAAACTTCAAACATATATAGGTCAATTTCAAATTCTTAAAATGAAAGAAGAAGATAATTTTGGGGAATATTTTCTTTGAGTAGATGAAGTTGTTAATGCGATCAGAGGCATTGGAGGAAAAATAAAAGAATAAAAAGTGGTAAGTAAGGTACTAAGAACATTACCAATGAGATATGACCCTAAGGTATCCACCCTAGAAGAATGAGATGACCTGAAAAATGTAACAATGGATGAGTTACATGAAATTCTCATTGCGTATGAGATGAGAACAAGACACAATGGATCTTCAAGAAAAGAGTCATCTTTTAAAGATTCCATAAAACATCAATCAGAAAACCCAAATGCTGAGGAATCCCTTTTCATTAATAAACTTGAGAGAGGGATTGGAAATTACAAGGGGAATTTACCTTTAAAGTGTTTTAACTGTGGAAGGATTGGACATTTTTTCTCTAAATGCACCTACACTAAACAAGATGACAACAAAGAAAAAGAAACCCCTAAATTCAAAATGGGTAAGCCAAGAAACAAGAAAAAACCCTATGGGAATATGGTAAAGATTTAAATGGAAGTGAATTTGAAGAAACTGAAGTTTAATTTATGGCTTTAGACACTCAAGCCTCAAATAGTGACTCATACGTAGAAGGAGAAGTAGATATAAGAGATGAACTTGTTAGCACCCTTGAAGAACTTGAGAAATGGAGGAAAAAGAACCGACATTCAAATATTATCATCAGTCAGTTGGAAGATCAACTCTTAAATGCCAAAAAGGTTGAGGAGGACCTAAACCTATAGCTTAAAAGAAGAATATAGGAGTATGAAAATCTTGTAGAAGAAATTATGCAATTAAAGAAAAAGCTTGAAAGAGGATCTATCAAATCAAAGTTTGAGAATAGCTCAAGGATTCTATATGACATTCTGAGTATCCAAATACCATCAGGTGATCGGTCTAGTTTGAGGTTTGTTAAATAAATGAAGACAGATAATTTTCCTGTTACAAATCAAGAAGGAAGTAAGAAAAGATATGTTGAAGTACTAAAGACTCCAGCTAAAAGGGAAAGAAGCAAGAAAGCTAGAAATAAGTAAATGAATCACTACTTTGCTTGTAATAATTTTGGTCATAAATCCTTAAACTATAGAACTAAACGAAAGGTTTTTGAATACAACAACAAGTCATCAAGTATTAAGTCGAAGGGAAATAAGAATCTTTTTACACTACTCCAAAAATTTGACATAGAATGTTATAAGTGTAATAACGATGGACATATAGCATGATATTGTAAGCCACAGACTCCTAGAATAAATATTGTTACATTCAAATCTTAGAACACCAAACGAGAAATATATTGGAGAGAAAATAAAGAAAAGGAAACTTCCATGATTTCCTTATGTGCAACCAAAAGCTGAAACTTATGGCACATGGAGAGTGGTTGTTCAAAACATATCACTAGTGACCCAAGCAGATTCATAACACTAAAAGATAATAAGGGAAAAGTTACTTTTAGAGATATCTTGTTCTCCAAAATAATCGGTAAAGGAATAATTGTTGTCAATAGCAGGATCAAACCAGAAAATGTTTTTCTAGTTGAAAAACTCAATCCCAATATTCTCAGTGTAACTCAAACATGCGGCCAAGGACACATTTGCATCTTTCACTCAGAAAAATGTGAAATCAATAATAAGAAATGAGGAAAGGTTGTTGGCATTTCTATGAGAAATACAAACAAAGAATACATATTGGAAAATGAAAACAAAGGTTAATTAAGTATGGTAGATGAAAGTTGGCTATGGAACAAAAGGTTGGGACATTTAAGTTTTGACAATCTTGCCAAAATAAGAACGAAGGAAGTTGTAAGAGATATACCTAAATTATAGTTCCCCTAAACTCTATGTTCAGACATTGTCAACATGGGACGCAAGCCAAATCTAGTTTTAAGATAAGGTAAAAATGGGCCTCCTAAGGAAAATAATAAAATAATAGTTAAAATAATAAAATAATATTGATTAATTTTGGAGAAAGAAAGAAAAAAACTACTTTTTGTGTTCGTATTTTTGACATATCTCATTGTGTTTTTACTCAAATTTCGATCGGGAGAGCTCGTTGGATGCGGAATTTGATTCCTCATCCAATGAGTACCCACACTGCATACTTTTGACGGACCCTGCTACCCCAAAAAGAATAAATACTTGAAAAAATGTGATGATGACATCATCATCACTTTTTTCAGGTATTTCTTGTTTTTGGGATAGTGGGGTCCATCAAAAGTATGCAGTGTGGGTACTCGTTGGATGCGGAATCAAATTCCGCTTCCAACGAGCTCTCTCGATTGAAATTTGAGTAAAAACACAATGAGATATGTCGAAAATACGAACAAAAAAAGTAGTTTTTTTTAATGACAAATATGTCAATTCAACCATTATGGTTGACTTATTTTATTGAAATTCTATTGGTTCTTGAATTCCAACTCACAAAAACTTATTTTTGCACGTTTTCTTATAAGGCCCATTTTAGACCCCAAATTTCCTCTAATGACAGAACTTTGTGGACCAACCAGAACTCAAATTCTGCAAGGAGATCACTATTTCATGTTTCTCATTGATGATTACACAAGGATGACCTAGGTGGCATTTCTCAAGGAAAAATCAGAAGCCTTTGAAAAATTTAAAACTTCAAGGCAATGGTTGAAAATGAGTCTAGGATAAAAATAAAGTATCTTACATCAGATAATGTGGGAGAATTTACCTCAAATTAATTCAATGAGTTTAGTGAATATCATGGAATTAAGAGGAAATTTTAAGCTGCAAAAACCCCTCAGCAGAATGGGGTTGTTGAAATAAAAAATAGAACAGTCCAAGAAGATGCCAGAACTATGCTCAATGAAGCAAAACTGTCAAATTCATTTTGGAGAGAAGTTGTGTACACAACTGTCTACACGCTTAATAGAGGACAACTCAGAGTGAATAAGGATAAGACCCTTTATGAATTGTTGTATGGAAGACCAGCCCGAGTCAAATATTTTAAAGAGTTTGACAGTAACTGTTACATCAAAATAAACGAGGATGACCTTGAAATGTTCGACTCTAGGACTGATGATGGAATCTTTTTAGGATACTCATCCACAAAAAGGAATACATGTGTTACAATAAAAGGTTACATAAAATTTTAGAAAGTGTTGATGTGAAAGTATATGACATAAAACCAAGGAAAGAGAAAAAAATTGATAGTACATGTGATGATGAAATAAAATATTTGTAAAAGGAAAATAACATTCATGACGAAGAAGAAGACAAAAAGAAGTAAGATACACAAGAATATGATGAAGATTTCCCTAGAACTAACACTAAAAATCCGTCTAGAAGGGTACAAAAGGATCATCCGAAGGCACAGATCATGGGTGATGAAAATGATGGAGTCAAAAGAAGAACACAACTACCAGATGTGGAACAAGCCCTACTCTCAATAGTATAACACAAGAACTTTATAGAATCCAACAAAAGTGATGAATGGGTCTAAGCAGTGAATGAAGAACTAGATCAGACTGAGAAAAATGAGACTTGGGAACTTGTCCAAAGACCCAAAGATAAGAACATTGTAGGAGCCAAATGGATTTTCAAAAACAAGTTCAATCAAGATGGACAAGTAATAAGGAACAAATAAAGACCGGTTTGTAAGGGGTATTCCCAAGTGGAAGGTATTGATTTTGAAGAAATATATGCTCATGTAGCTTGAATTGAAGCAATTAGAATGTTTTTAGCACTATCATGCCATAAAAAAATCAAAGTATATCAAATGGATGTCAAGTTTGCATTCTTGAATGGAAAACTAGAAGAAGAAGTGTATATTGAACAACCAGAAGGGTTTCTCTTGTCTAAAAACAAAGGTTATGTTTGTAAACTGAGAAAGACACTCTACGGTCTCAAAAAATATCCAAGAGCATGGTTTTCAATACTAGATAGTTACTTGAAACAACAAGGTTTTAAAAGAGGAGTCACTGAAAGTAATCTTTACCTAAAAATTGAAAATAAAAAAATGATCATTGTTGTTGTCTATGTGGATGATATCATTTTTGGAAGAAACATTCAAATCCTAAGTGTAGACTTTGCCTCTGAAATGAAGAAAGAATTCCAAATGTCAATGTTGGGAGAGTTCACATTCTTCTTGCGATTTCAAGTCTACCAAATAGATGAAGGAATTTTCATCTCTCAAACTAAGTACATCAAATATATGTTGAAAAAGTTTAAAATCGAAGATTCCAAACCTGTTGGTACTCCTATGGTCATTGGTTGTAAGTTAAGTAAGGATGATGAATATCTGGAAGTAGATCATACCATGTTTAGACCCACGATTAGCAGTCTGCTATATGTGACAGCCACAAGACCAGATGTGATGCAAGCTGTTGGATTGGTGGCTAGCATCCAGTCAGCTCCAAAAGAAACACATGTAACAACAATAAAAAGGATTTTCAAATATCTAAAAGGTACAGTGGAGTATGGTTTATGGTATCTGAAAGGACAAGACTTTACCTTGAAGGCGTTTACTGATGCATATTAGGAAGGAAGTGTTCACAATCAAAAAATTACTGGTGGAGCAGCATTTTTTCTGGGAAATTTTTTAGTATCATGGTCAAGTAAAAAAAAATCCTCCATTTCACTCTCTACAGTAGAAGAATAATATATTTTTTCCACCTCATGTTGCACTCAGGTCATTTGGATGAGAGAAACCCTAGAAGATCTACTTGTAAAATATGAACATCAAATAGTGATCAACTGTGATAACACTAGTGCTATAAATATTTCTAAAAATACTATCATGCATTCTAATACAAAACATATACCAATCAAGTATCACTATCTAAGAGAATATGTATCTCAAAAAGATGTCAAATTAGAATGCATTGACACAAAAGAATAGATTGCCGACATTTTCACCAAACCACTACCTCAGGAAGCCTTTGAGCATCTTAGATAGAAAATGGGAGTAATTCCCTTAAAAAAGTACTAAGAGGAGAAAGCTCAATCTCACAGGGAGAAATGCTGATAGGGGGAGTTGTTAGACAAAAAGGTTCCTTTGTCATTGTTGTCAAAGGGGGAGAATGGTTAGAGGCTGTCATCAATGCCAAAGGGGGATATTGTTGAGTATATAGTTGTCATTGATGTCAAAGGTGTTCATGAATGACAAATGAATAACTAGTGGATATGATGATAGGTAAAACTTAGTGAAAGACTAAGGTAGTGATGGCATGTCATGACATAGCTGAGAATGTGGCATGAAAACATATGAGATAAATGAGATGGACATGGATGAATGATCTGAAGATATACAAATTCATGATGAGATTCAAATTCAGTCTGAAATCGACAGTGAGGAAGCATCACACATGATATCCAATGGTTGAAGATCAGTTCCGTAAAAGATAGGCAGGAAGATGAAGTTCTGCAAAAGATCAAGATCGAACAGACAAGATTGGTTCTGCTAGAAGGGAATCGATGGTGTGGAAGGAAAATGTGGAAAGGGAATTGGAGAAATAATGCTTAAAGATTCAGTGAACCTGCGTCCCACATCCTGCAATCCAGAAGACCAATGGTCATGAAGACTTCCATGAGAGATCGTCGATGCGAAAAGGTTAGTGCAGAAAATGAAAGGTGGAGAAGTGTGAGAAAGCCTTTGAGAACCCACACTCCACATCCCTCTTTCCAAAAGATCAATGGTCATGGAATCTCCCATAAAAGATCAATGGTGAGGAACTCTTGGTGCAGAAAGACAACTTCATAAATTTCGAAAAGACATTTTGGTAGGTAATAGGTAAAAGGTATTTATTGAATGAATGTGTAAAGAAAAAAGTGTCTCTGTTAGTAAGTCTGATAGAGTCCAAAGTGAATATTTTTTGAATTGTTATAAAATACTAATAACATCAGTCTATGGTGGCAAGGTGGTGCTAGGGTAGGCCACGGGTCTGCAGGGTGTCGAAATCTCCATCCAGTCATAGCTCGAGAATAGGGTGTCATAGCATTCTTGTCTATTGAAGCAAGAAGAAAAGCATAGGGGTGTTGTAGCATCCTACTCTATAGTTGCAGAAAAAATAGAGAGTGCATCTACATCCTTTTCTATTGTAGCAGATAAACAATTTTGTAAATTTATCTTATTAATGATTTTTTGTTGTGGTTTTCTCTTTTGAGGTTTCCACAATAAAATCTGTGTTGATTGTTTATTTTATATATATTAAAGTAAAAAATGATAGTAATGATTCACTCCCCCCCTCTCAGTATTGTGGGATAAACCGACACTTGGATGTTTACTGCAAACAATTTGCAGCCCTTCCTTATACACTTCTTCTCTTGTAAGGCAGATATCTATCTAACAAAAACATTCTCAGGTATGCTTTAAATCATTTTCTCATTCCATTGTCTATCCATGCATAATATTTTCTTGTTTATATAGTCGAGCATGACATGGTGTTTTTCCAACCAATCCATGTCGATAAGTACATCATATGATAGTAAGGGTAAGATATTCAAATCTATTCTAGAGGGGAAACCGTTCAAGTTTACTTCACAATTTATTACTAGTTTTGAAACCTTTCTTTTGTACCAGTGGCTAATTGTACCAGCCATGTTTTCTCATGTTTAAGTTTGTCTAGTTTAAATGTTTCAGCAATCTTGGGTGATACTTAGCTTCGAAAAGCACCGGGATCAATCAAAATTGAAATAGAAATATTTGAAACCTTACCTTCTATTTTTATGATAGTAGCTACTAACCTGATAGTCTGCTTGTCAGCTATGTCTTTTACCATTGGGCCTTCATGTATCTTGTGCAAGACTCCATTAGTCTTGTTTGTACAATCTCTAGCATAGTGGGGTCCTTGGCATTTCTAACATTTAATTGGCGTTGGGGAAACATTGGCTCCTTTGTTTGTTGCTCATTTGTTGGCATTTGGTCCAGGCACATTTGGCTTTGCACCTATCTTGTTGAAGTTTCTGTTTGCTGGAAAACTGTTGTTTTGTTTTTTGTAAGGCGATGGTTTGAAACCAGGCTTATGGTTGTTTGAGAAGGTTCTAGAACTGTCTCTAATTCTGTTGATGTTTTCGTTCCCTAGCTGTCCATGCTCATAAAAAATTCTAGCTTTTTGTAGGGTAGTGTCCAGAGTTTTAGGCATGTCAAACTCAATTCTCTCTCAAAAATTTGGGAGGAAGAAATCCCAAAAACTGTTGTATCTTCACCATTTTATCCTTTATGTAAGGCACATAGTGGAACAAATCCAAAAATCTATTAATGAAGGAATCCATGGTCATGGATCCCATCCTTAATTCATGAAATCCTTTCACTTTCCTTTCAAAGAATCTCTCAGATATGTATTTCTCTTGAAATATTCTATGAAAGTTACTCCATTTGATTTCTTTTACCACATCCTTTTTGGTATGCTTTAGGTCTCTGGACCATCTCCCTACTTTTCCATTTAAATTATAGATGGTTGGATGGGATTTCATTTCACTAGAGTAGTTGTGTACTCAAAAGTATTTGCTCATACCTACAAGCCATTATTTAGATTTCTCCCATGTGTTCATCTCTCCTTCATAGGTTGGGGCTTTTACCTTTCAAAATTCTCGTTGGAGGTTGTCATGATTTTTCTTCCTCTTTCTGCAAGGAGAAAGGGAGTTATCACTGGAAATACTATGATAGTCTCTTTCTATAAATTCAGGTGTATGCTCTTCTTTCCACTTCCTTTGGGCTGTTGGACCATTTATGATGATAACCTTCCTTAGATTTATTGGTTGAATGGGTAAGCTGTCCATGAGGGTTTCCTCCCGTCATGTTCTGAATTACAGCTTCATTGATTTCTTTATGCTCTTTTCTTTCATTCATATTGTCATATTTGAAGATTTGTAAGTCTGCTTGTAGACTCTCTATGGTTATCATTAGATCGAAGTTTAACTCTACAACCAGTTCTTCTTCCCGTGTTGGGGAATTCATATTTACTTGTCGACGATTGTCTTCTTCTATATTCATGATCTGGAATGTTATTTAAATCTTGCAATTAAAACATTTAATACCAAATAATTTTATTTTAGTTAACAAAATTTCAAATACTGGTTTGAAATGTTTATTTCTAGAAAAAATGTTTGGTAGCGCCCTATAGGTCTTTTAGTGTTTGAATCTAGAGTCTGATACCACTTGTAATGTCCCTAAAATAAATAAATAAATTCGTAGGATAAATAATTGCTAGATCTTAAGGACATATTCATCTTCTACTATGGAATAAAACATGTTTGCAGAACTGAACCTAATTTTTGTCTACTATTTTCCTTATTTGTTTTTCTTGGGTGATGATGATGTCTTCCATAATGTTGTTCTATGCTTCGACATGTTTATAAGATTGTTTTTCTTGTCTATACTAATTAATAACATTTGTCGATAATTGTTTTTTTTACGTCCTACTTTTGTTTTACATGTATTTAATTCATTTATGGTTTATTATGAAGAGGTTGAATTACCTCTGTATGTCAAGTGGTGTAGCGATCGGGTTCTGTCCCTTTAAGGTCCACTCCGAAAGGTAAGGTTCCTATGCTACAGGGTTTACTTAGTTCATCATGAGCTAATGCATGTTTTTATTTTCCTGTCATAGGTGATTTTACTAGAGAAGTTAGTATTGTGATTGTGGCAAACACATCATCCTAACATCTACAACATTCTACACCTAAACAACACTATTCCCATGCTCAAAAGTTAAAATAGGACAAAGGGTCCTAAGCATAGACTACACCTTGTATTTATGGTAAGACGGGGGTTATGA
>LPNX010574045.1:7097-20631 GCA_001517045.1 Pseudotsuga menziesii
ACTGAGAAAGGGTTGAAGCCCAATTAAAGTCATGGGAAACCTTCTTGGAATAGTTACCTTATATCAAGAACCTACATTGAAAATAGTTGTGCTTTGTATCCTTTCAATTATAAACCCTCGACACGAACCATTTGAATGACTAATTTACTTTTTCTTCGATTGTTAGAATCTGAGATTAAAAAATGGTTGCAATCCTTTTTATTTCTTGTTTTCTATTAGATTGAAGAATTTAGGATTAAAGATATACATTCTTTTGTTGTTTTAGTGTTGTCATTTAGAGTTAAAGATACTCTATGTTTTTGCGTAGGAGGATTTGGGTTTGGCATGCTGATTTAAGGTTTCCGTATATATTTAGAAATATGGAGGCTAGAGAACATGGGGATGGATGGTACTTTAATAAGGAGCAAAATGATAAATTTTCACTTTGGATACTAGATGGTATCGATGCCAAGACCAATTTTTGGAAATCTTAGTGCACTTTTATCAAGGACATTTGACCTACATTGAAATAAATATATATTGTCAATTTTTAAGAGGTCTATCAAGAGACAATGAAATTATGCTTAGGTTTCAACATTATATCTCTCAAACCTACATTATATTTTACTATTTTTCATATGTTGATTTTGTGCACCTGGAAAAGTAAATCCTACAACACTTTTACCAAGGACATTGGCATGCAACTCAAGATGCAAGTGAATTTACCTTATCTTTTTATTTGGTGCACATTGAAAAAAATATATTATCATTTTTTATAAGTCTATCAAGAAACAATATAATTATGATTAGATTTTAACATTATATCTCTTGGACCTACATTCTCTTTGAAATTTTTTTGTATGCTGATTTTATGCACCCAGAAATGTTGCCAGACCGGGTAGTTATTTGTTTTCTCATATAAATTTTCATTACGCGGGGTTTTATTCTCTGATTTGATATGTAACTATGAACAATATGACAAAATTATTGTTTTAATTGTTAGTGGGTTCGTGTTGGAATCTATTTTGTTTTTTGACTACAATATGAGTAACCATCTCTAGTACTTGCAGTGTATCAAAGCTCAATTGGTTATATTTATTATTTTCAATAAAATTATCACTCATGTTCTATGTGAAGCCCAGTTAGTTATATTAATTGTTTTCAATAAAACTATCACTTATAATCTTCATTTAATATATTGGTTAGAATGATAGGAGTGCTATTTGAGTTCATTTACTTTGAAATCAATCAAATCTATATTAGGAATTGGTCTCCTTGATCATACTATATTCTTGTATAATATCCAACCCAACCACTAACTTTTTATTCATGGGAAGCATTATTTTTGTTATAAGTGTCATATTAACAATTGATTGTCCCGGTCCAATTTGCTTATACAAGACTGGGAATCAATATAACCAGCTACATGCTGAAAATGAAATTGTTATTTTCATTGCTAAAGTTGAGAGTGAATTTGATTGAAGGTTTCAACTTGTTTCCCTTTAAATTTTCAATCTTTGTATTTTTATTTTTATTTTGTTTACTTCTATTCATGGTGCATCCCTATTTGTGTTTTGTAGCATAAAACATTGTGTGAATTGAATATAGTATATCAATCTATAAGAATCTATCTTATGGTTCTCAACTAATAGAATAATTGGCATAACTATTAAATCAAAAAAATGTCTACCCATGTTAAGGTTTTAATTACACAGAGACACAAAAATGTAATGTCTACCCACTTGTTAGCATTTGGATCATGGGTTGCAATGTTATATTTGCAGATGGTACTGTTGCAGGCTTCTGTGAAATGTTGGATGATTATCTTGAGAGAGCAGAAATTCCTGGAGAAGATGAAGGTGGAGAGGAGGGTGCATGGCTTCCTCTTTCTGAAATAAAACTTCTTGCAAATGAAATCATGTCTGCACATTCAAGGGATACTTTACATCTGGCCCCAGTGGACACTATTGTAAGAATTTTAAGTTTACTTGATCATCATATATGGCATGTGCATGACATGACAGTGGATGAAGAAGATGATGCGAGTCTAGATAATAATATGTTCAGTTGAATTTCATTTTCAAATTAACAGCATGGCTCACAGTGTGTGTGTGTGTGTGTGTTTGTGTGGTGGGGGGGTCCTCTTAAAAAATTTATTTAAGTTCTTGAAGAAAGTCCTTATGTCCTGCAAATGTTATATTCTTCATTTTAGGCATTGTTATCTAAACACTTTGTTTGAAATCTATTACACAAACTAGATTACCAAGGAGCTCAGGCATGGTAGTACTGGGTGATAGAAATCATCCTTCTAGGTAATCATTAATATTTAGGGTGACTCGAAGAAAAACTGCAAGGCTTCAAGCGACAGGGTAGGCTTTTCTTTAGGATTTTCCACAATGTATGAGATATGTGATCTCCATACTCTATTGAATAAAGAAGTTAATTAAGGTTTAGGCTTGGATTCTTGAGAATCCATTTCTTTAAGAATGTCACTGTAATACTATTTCATGTGGATGGTCACACAACTAATATAAGACTTACACTTGTCTAAGCTTGTTTGATTTTTCTAAATGCAACTTTGTAGATATGACACACCATTCAATTTCATTGCTGCAATACTATTTATCGTCACCTTAAATTTTAATGAACCTGTCACCTTTTTTGGACCTTGCACCTGATACTCCAATGCTGCTAACTTTAGATGATGATGGAAATGTGACATCAGAGATGGAGATAAGAAGTCAACTTATCTAGCATAATGATATCATTAGGTTTGTTCCAGGTACTAAGGTTCCGACAGATGGGATTGTGATAAAAGGTCAGAGCCATGTTAATTAGAGCATGATCACACGTGAGGCCAGGCCTGTTTCAAAGAGGTCTGAGGATAAGGTCATAGGTGGAACCATGAATGAGAATGGGTTTTTCTTGTTAAAGTCATGCATGTAGGTTTAGAAACTACATTTTCTCAAATCGTAAAGCTTGTAGAGGCTGCCCAGATGGCCAGAGCGCCTGTACAGAAACTTGATGACTCACTTTCCAAGTTCTTTGTTCCCTTGGTAAGTATATTATCATGACAAGCAATTTAAATTATGCCAAGAAAATTTAACGTTTGATACGGGAAAATTATATTTTTGATGATAACAATGGTGTTTAGGTTGTTGCAGCTGCTAGTATAACATGGCTTGGTTGGTTCATTTCTGGGGAAGTTCGGATCTTTCCTGAAACATGGATCCCAACATCAATGGATGGATTTGAGTTGGCACTGCAGTTTGGAATATTAGTGCTTGTGATTGCTTGTCCCTGTGCTTTGGGACTTGCAACCCCAACTATAGTAATGGTTTCCATAGGGAAAGGTGTTTCCCAGGGTGTGTTAATCAAGGGTGGTAATGCTTTAGAAAGTGCTCATAAGGTATTTGATTCCGGCTTATTAGAGAACATTATATTACTTGTTCATTTGGATCATTAAGGCAGTTTTCCATCACAAAGGATCAAATTCCACCTTTTGTTCTCCTTCAAAGGCCATTTTTCTTATCATAAAAGGTTGTGAATATTTTTCCCTTGAATAGAAATGTTGTAGCAAAAATTTACATGGAAATAGGGGAAACAATATGTGATATGATTTTGTTTGATTGATTGATTAACATCCATTATTTTTGGAATAAAAGTATTGTTATTGATCTTGTAGTCAACATGTACCTTCCAAATGGTACATTAGTAATTTTCAAGGATGTTCTTGTTCTTGAAAAGTGATACCTTAGAAAGGGGGCACTTCTTATTGTTGTTCATAGATATTTTTTTCTAGGGAAAACCCTTCAATGCTTCCCCACATTCTTGGATGGTATCCTTAATAAATCTGTTGGTGTAGAATAATGTAGCAAAATCTTACTTGGCACTAGAAGGAAACAATATGTGAAATGCTTTTGTTTGACTGATTGATTAACATCCATTGTTTTTGGAAGAAACGTATTGTTGATGATCTTGCATTCAACATTTATCTTCCAAATGGTGCATTAGTAATTCTCAAGGATGTTCTTGTCCTTCAAAAGTGATATCTTAGAAAGGGGTAATTCTTATTGACATTCAAGAGCATAGATTTTTTTTTCAAGGGAAAACCCTCATGGGGAATCCCAATGGATGCTTCCCCACATTCTTGGATAGTATCCGTAGTAAATCCATTGCTGTAGACTAGTGTTCCTAACCCAAGGGGATTCATACCAGGCCCTTGCAAGAACAGAAGTAGCCAAATGGCCAACAATTTTGGTGACAATTGGTTGAGCTAACCCCTTAGGATTTTAGGAGTAGAGATATATGGAAGAATTGTAAACCTTTCTTGTTTATTCTGCTTCTATGTACTTTGTAAAGTTTGGGCTCTAATGTTAAACATGTTAGGAACTCTGGAAGAATACCAAAAGAAACTTTTTCACTTCAAATCCAAAGTGGAATGAAGACACCCTACTTTAGCTGCATTCTTAAACTCTTTTTTGATGGCTCCAATTTTTGTGGAGAAATCTTTAGGAACTTGTTCATTCTGTTTTTCCTCTTTCCCTTAAAAGTTGAAGCTTAGTGTTCTCCAAAACTGCCAATTTTGTGGCCACTACATATTTTGGAGGACGCTATTCACAATAGGGGCTACCTACAGTTTTGTGTCTGTCAAAACCCCAAAATTCTCATAAAAGTTTAAAATTTTGAAAATACATAAAATGCTGAGAATGCGGTTTGCTAACAGCTAACAATTATCTATAAAAGAATTAGTTACCAGATTAGTTAATACATAATATTAATTGAGTAACTTAGCATTCTACTTTTTTATACAAGGTTAGGTTGAACTTGTGCAATAATTCATCTTTGAGTTTGTTGATGAGTTTTAATTTGCAACAAGTAGGTGGAACTATATTTGGATTCCAGGGCTTACTTAGCATTTAAGCTAATGCAGAAAGCTTACTTGTTCTTACAGGTTTTACAGGTATGAATGATCGAGTAACGCCTTTAATTACAAAAACTAATACCAAATCTCAAATAGCTAAATCGCTCTCAGATAACATTAAAATAGCTGGATTGCATTATCTAAGCTCCTCTAGGTCTTCTATTGCTCGGGAAAAAACACTAATTTTACTTCAAAACTTAATTTGTGAAAATTAGATGATAAAAATGGCGGTATTCTGTTACCTGCAGAAAAAAAAATGGTCAAGGCTACCAAAATCAAGATGCCCAGATCTCTCTTCCTCATGCCTTGCCATTGATATTTGCAACCATGCAAGCTGACAGTCTCGAGTGCCCAATATTCTGTCTAAAATTGCTAATTAATTCAATGGGGCTTCGGAAAGGCTCAATTGTTTTGGGTCGAGGTCCATGGTTTATGTGTTTCCTGCGAGGTGTTAAGGGCAAGGAACGGCCAAACAAAATCAGAGGAGGAATTACTGTTGCAGCAGAAGCCAATTGCAAAAACATTTTAATGGAAAAGAAAAGAGAAAATTACCCTAGTAATCTGACTCAGCACCATGGGATTTATTTATCAATGGGAAATGGAATACAATAAGCATCACAATGTCTGCAATAGCTTTAATATATACTCTAATAAAATTCCTAGCATGGATAATCGTCCTGAGTGTCATTTGATGATTTCTGCGAAGGGCTATTCCAGCATTGTTTGCATTTTATTCTGAATAAAACTAAAACAAAGAAGTTACCTCATTGTCGCTATTTTCTTTAACCAAAAACATCGGTGCAATTGTTAGGTATTTTCCATAATATAAATGTTGAGCTCGATAATAATTCAATCGAGTGCGAGAAGTGCATCATGACCAGGTTTTCAACCATCGTTTCTTCCATGGTACCCAAGTCGGTATATTCAAGCTTAATTCCTATATAAGGGTGAATCATCATATTATTAGCTAGTGCGTCTTCCCCTAGCAAGAAAGGCCAATTGAATGATCAATTTGGATGAAATTTACTTATCTAAGAAGGAGTCCAAACGGGAGCTTGAAACATAAGGGAATGGAGATCATAACCCCCCCCCTCATAATCGTGGGAATTGGTGACTGTGGTCCTATAATGCCGTAAACCTGGATGAGATACATGAAACCAGGGCGAGAGAAAAACTTGTGAAGCGAGAACAAATGGTATATATAGTCTAAAGTGGTAAACAAAATGTGTCATCAAATTGTTTTTTTTCCACTCCCTTCAGGTTAAATTCCCCTCGTCCTTTAATTCCTAGAATGCCCCTTTAAGAGAATGTTAGCAAGAATTTGTACACGTAAACCTCTACAGCGATCTTCAACTTAGTGAATGAAATTAAACCATTGATACCTGACCTGTCTGCACTGGGTGGAACATTTATGCCAATGACCTTCGGCTTCTAACCTTTGGCAGCCAATTTACAAATCATCTGATGCACATCCATGAAAAAAAAAATGAGAGAAGAGGTCTGCGTCAACACAGATACCAGTATGTGGGAGGAGGTACGTAAAGGCATACAGGTGGCGTAGCATTCAGGTCCTTTTCAGAAAACTTAAAACGTGGAAGTCAACATGTGTCTAAAAGCAGTGAACTCTAGATAATTTAATATATTAATTATTTATTGAAAAGAAAAACAACATTTCTTTCGACAGATTAATAATTTTAAATCAATCTACTATTACAGATGGCCTCATCTGCGAAGGCTTGGACCGGTGTCTACCTACTTACAATTTGATGTTACATCTAATGGAAAGTACCGATTGATGGAGGTCTACCGGATTGGTTTTCCTCTGTTCCCTGTGCGCCACACATGCATTATCTAAGAACCGTGTATCCGTGACCACCTCACCGATGCAAACAGAACCCATAGCAATTAACGATTGTCTTGGCACTATGTTCTCTCTCCATATACCTGCTAAATAGAAGAAATAAGACTGGAGGAGCGACCAAAGTGGATTGGATTGTATCTGTCATCCAACTATCTATTCTCTGAGCTGAAAATGGAGAACTTAGCTCACTGGAAGCGATTTACAACAGATAGTTTCCCGCCTGCTAGTCCAACTTTATCTGATAGGATTGGTTCCTACAAACTTCTAGTTTTTACATGCCTACCTGTAGCCTTCTATACATGCGTATTCTGCCAGTTGCTCAGTAGTAGATTCTTCATATATTCATAGGAAGAACCTTTGCATTTGGAAAAAAAAAATCAGGTAAGATGCTTCCATTAAAAGTTTATTGTGATTAAAGCTTTCTTTTGCAAGGGTTTTGAGTTTAGATCGAAAGCAAATAGGTTAATTAATTAAGACGTAGAGATGAACTCAATGTATGTAGGACTTTTGTTGTGTTTCATTATATTCCAGAATAATGCTACAATTAATCCTTCTTTCACCGACCCCTTTCTCTTCTTTAAATGCTCAAAAAAAAAGTATGCGTTGATGTGAAGAAATGAATTTTGTTTTGATAGCAATACTATAACTTGTTGATTTAAACATGGCTACAGTAATGTATGCTACAACCCAAAACCCTATACCCTAATGTGTGCAGCAACCCTAAACCCCAACTTTTAAAGCCCTAGCTAGCGCATGAATTGAACTGTAGATTCCTTCGAGCACAAATTGCCCATTGGTAAATAAACTGCAAATAAAATTGAAGAGAATCATGTCGTATGACATGATATAATGTGCAGGGAAGACATGTTCTACAGATAATTCTTCTATTCTGATTAGAACTTGTTTTCAATTGTTTCTGTTGCAAAAAGCTAAATATTTCTGAGATAAATTAATTTCTCAGCACAGTGTGATTTGTCCACTTTTAACTATATATTTACTTATACTGTGTATATTATAGCCCAATGTATCGATGCATTGGTCACATAAAAATCAGAACTTCTAATTGCATATTTGAAAGAATGTATTTGCAGATTTAAAGTACTTGCTTGCATTACTGAAAAAGGATTTTAATGTAGATCTTAACATTTGAATTTCAGAGATGATAGAGATAACCCGTTGAGTCATAAAATCACCAACATTTAAGAAAGTATTAAATTTTGAAAACATAAATTAATCACATGAAGTCTTGTCCCAAACATAGGACGATAGGACCAAAAGAATCGAGCAAGTGCCACCTTAACCTTCCAGTAACCAACACGTATTCTGGGTTTGTTGTGTTCAATGAATTTTCAAGCACATCGATACATATTAGAGACAACATTTTCTCCATAGTTGAAGCATACCCACTTCCTTCTTTAAAATCACTCTAATTCACAAACATTTTTACCAAAGGAGCTCAGTTTACTCGAGCATCATCAATGACACATATGACTATACTAGTTCATGTCGATTCCTATACTTTTGGGTTCAGTATGTGAAAACTAATACATTTCAAAGAAAGTCTTTTGTATTTTAAAAAGACAAATTATTGTTTGTAATTAGATTTCCCTCACATGAAACCAAAATAATAGAGTAAACATTTTCATTTTCTTGATCACTTAGTATCCAACACATCGTCAAGGTGTGGCATGTACAACAACATTTTCGGAACATGAAAAAATTATAGCAATACTCTCTTTCTCCTCAACTAAGTGTGTACACTTTCCTCTTGCAACTCAACCTAGAACCAACAGCTCACCACTGTTGCAACACCATTAACAATGTTTATTATCAAACAATATCACACATATATGTCTATTCTTAATATATGTGACACAACTCATAGTTCTTTCAAAATATATGTGCATTGAATTGGCACTCGAGAACCACTACCAAGGCTCTAACATAAGAGTACCACTATTGATTCTCTAACATTGAGATGTTTTTTTTGTGGTTATATAGTGTTGGTGCACCATATATATACCTACCAACTGTTGTGGTGTGTTAGGATATATAGAGCGCCAACATGTTAGAAATTTAATTTTTGTATCTCGTCGATGGATTGATAGAGGTGAACTAATATATATAAAAAGCATCGATATTCTTGAAATTTTTATTTTTATTCACTACTCAAAAGTATTCCAAGTGGGTACCCATTGGATGTGGAATTTAATTCCGCATCCAACGAGCTCTCCTGATCAAAATTTGAGTAAAAAATTGGGGAGATATGTCGAAAATACAAACAAAAAAAAGTAGTTTTTTTTAATGATACCTATCCCCAAATTTATTTTAAAACAATGTTTAAGACCTATACGGTATTTCAAATTTAAAGGAATTTCATTGGATAACACATGATGACATGGAATTTGATGTAAAGTTAAAAGACCCATTTTGAGTTGAAATTTCCTCTAATGTAGAATTTATTTATACAATATAGTAGCATATTCTTTTCTAGTGTATATTTTCATGGATACATATGCTCAAATTATGATTTTTTATCATCAAAGAGCTCAAAATTCAAAAGATATCATTCAGGGATGCTTTTTGATGAATTTGTATGTTTTATTGTTACTATTTAAGAGTGATTATGGTTGTTCTTGTTCCTAGCTTTTATAAATAACTTTGGGAAATGTAAATAGACAATGTATTGGTATCATTTCTTCCGTGGCATGATATATGCAAGTGGAATATCTCTTGTTTCAAAAGATGAAATGATGGATTGTTTAAATTATCAATTAAAATTTTGTTGAATTATACGTAATTATTTTGTTGTTAGTCTACATTTTGTGGGATTGTCATAGTTTTAGATGTTTAATTGTCAATGAAAAATATTTGAATGGATGGGTACTTGAATTGATTTGAAGGTGCTAAGAATATGGCTTTTAAAAATTAATTTACGAATTTTTAAAATTAATTTTGGTTAAGTAAAATTAAAAAGAATACTAGTTTGAAACATATTTTCCTATGTTATGCCATGTATTTACAAATGAATAGAATATTGGTTGAATCAAACTTGATTTTAAATAGATAGATCGATACCAATAAGAAAACCTATTTCATATAGCAAAATTTGATACCAATGGCCTTTAGTTAAGCAATGGATATCTTCCCATAGTACAAGCACCATGGGAAATTATTGTAAATAAATGATAGCCACTCATCAATATCATAGGTGATATCAATAGATAATTTTAATTCAGTGGGACTTGTATATCCATACCATAAAACAACAAATTCAAACAAATTCTTAATATGGCACGAATATAGTTTGACCAAATCAAAACAACCTCCTCTTTTTATGGAGATATTTTAACCAAATAAAAAAAATATGGTATTACAACATACATGTTATGTATGTAGTAATATCATTTGAATAATTTCAATTTTTCTGAGGTAAACAACTTTAGAAGTTCAATTGTTAAAAAATACTTTTGTTTTTAAGAAATTTTCTTGAGAAAATAATAAAATGTCATTATTATTATGGGGGAGATCCTGGCAAGTTATGATTGTCACGTTAGTCACGTTATGCTAGCCAAAAAAAATAAAATAATAACATTATGTTAACCCACATAAATAAACCACCATAGATCCATATTATGTAGAAAGCATCGAGAGGGATCGAATTTCTTTAGGTGTAAGTTATTTTTATCTGAAATTTTTAAATGTTCATAAAAAATTACACCTTAAACATTTTTGATCCCTTTAGTTTTTGGTAAATCAGGGTTTAACATGGATCTTTTAATTACTTTCCATTAACTTTTATTATTGGGTTTTTATTATTTGATAAATTAGGTGACATGTTTTTCTCTATATTCTTTGTGTTGGTGTAGTGTTAGGTTAAACACACATTTATCTCATCAATTTTATTTGGATGACACTCATTTATTCTAATCAATAAGCCATAATCAAATATATCAAAATTCTACTCTAAAGCAACACCAAAATATATCTAAATTTTATTATAAAAAATGTTTTATTTTACTATGGTGAATTGTAAAGAAAGTTAGTTAATTTAAATTATTTTAAAAGTAACTAAAAATGAAATAATATAAAAAGGCTAGAATATTAGAAGAAAGTTGAATATATTTTAAAAAAGAGATTAACATTTCCATTAATAATTACCACTTAATATACATTAGAGAGAATAAAAAAACAAATTACAAAATATAAATGGTCATTTTCTAAAGAACAAATCTAGTAAATTAGCATAAATCCATTTTAAACTTGCATTTATCAAGCACCCAAAGGGATGTAATTTATGGATCTATGCTAGTTTATTTTATTTTATTTTATTTAATCCCATATGTAATTTATATTTCTCATTTTTTATTTTTTATTTGCAAGTTAACATAATGTTTTTTTATGTCGGCTAGCATAACGTGACTAACGTGACAGGATCTCCCCCATATTGGGCTAAGAGAACCTCGCTTCTCTCGGTGCAAAAATAAAAAAATTATATTATGGATTCATATATTTTTATAGTGTCCACTCAATCCAAAAAATATTCACCAAATAATAAAACTAAATGAAAAATAATTAAAAGATCCGTGTTCAACCAAAATTTACCACTAAAGCGATAAAAATATTTGAGGTGTAATATTTTATGAACATTCTGAGCAATTTAAACTTTAAGATAAAAATAACATACACCTAAAGAAATTGGATCCCTCTAGGTTATTTCTAGATCCAGTTTTAATATGGATCTATGTTGGTTTTACACAATACATGCCATGTGTGTCACACAACCTCATTTAACTACTTTTAAAAAGGTAGCATCTAAAATGGGGTTTAAGTCTTGAAGGAAATAATATAACTATTAATTAAAATAGAATGTCTATGTTGAGCAATTACCTAAGCCTAGGAGAAAAATAAGGAAATCAAAGACTTTATGGCTTGCAAGCTAAAAATGTGATATAAGCCTATCTCAAGTCCTTCATCCTCCCCCCAACCTTCATCCACCTCCATGGCCCTCCCTCTCTCCCCTCCTCCTTCTCCTTAGACCTCCCTCTCCTTGCCCCACTTCCCTTCTCCTCTTCCCACCCTCTCCTCCCCCCACTCTCCTCCCTCCTCCCCCCCTCTCCCTTCCACCCTCTACATCCTCCTCATCCTCCTCCACCCATCGTCTCCTCCCTCCCCCATTCTCCTCCTCCTCCTCCACCCACTATCTCCTCCCCCCTGCCTCCTCTGCCCTCCCTTCTTGTCCTCCTCCACCCATTGTCTTCTCCATCCTCCTCCAGCCACCATCTCCTCCCTCGTCCTCCTCATCCTACTCCTCCCTTTGCTCCTTCTCCTACTTCTCCTCCAACCTCCTCCTTCCCTACTTCCCTTATCCCTCCTCCTTCCCCACTTCCATTTTCCCTCCTTCCCCACTTCTCTTCTCCCTCCTCCTCATTATCCTCCTTCACATTTCCCACATCCCTTCACCCTCCTCCTATCCCATCGGCTCCTCCTTCTCCTCTTCTTCCTTTTCCCTTGCCTCTTCCTCCTCCACCTCCCTCCTACTCCTTCCCTGCTTCCCTTCACCTTCCTCCTCCCTCTCCTCCTCCTCCTCTTCATCCCTTCTCCTCCTTCCCTGCTTCCTTTCACCCTCCTCCTATGCCCCCCTCCACCTCCTCCTTCCCTGCTTCACTTCACCCTCTTCTTTTTCCCTCACCCTCCTCCCTCTCCTCCTCCTCCTCTTCCTCCCTTCTCCTCCTTCCCCACTTCCCTTCACCCTACTCATAATTCCTCCTCCTCCTCCCTTTTCCCCTCCTTCCCCACTTCTTCTCTCCCTCCTCCTACTCCTCTCTTCTCCTTGCTTCCACACTTCCCTTCCGCATCCTCCTATGCCCTATCCTTCTCCTCCTCCCTTATCCTACTCTTCCTCCTCCTCCTCTTCCTCCACCTCCATCTCCTCCTCCTCCACCTTCCCCACTTACCTTCACCCTTCTGCTCCTCCTCCTCTCCTCCCTTTCCTCCACCCTACTCCTTCCCCACTTCTTTTCTACCTATTCTTATGCCCTACGTCACATCGCTCTCCTCCTTCTCCTCCTCCCTCTGCTCCTTCTCCTCCTTCTCCTCCACCCTCCTCCTTCCCCACTTCTCTTCTCCCTCCTCCTTCCCCACTTACCTTCTCCCTCCTCCTCCTTATCTTCCTCTGCATTTCCTGCTTCCCTTCACCCTCCTCATATGCCCTCCCTATCCTCCTCCTCATCCTTCCCCACTTCTCTTCACCCTCCTCATCTTTCCCCACTTCCCTTCACCATCCTCCTCCACCTCCTCTCCTCCCTCTCCTCCACCCTCCTCCCTCCTCCTCCTTCCCCACTTTCCTTCACCGTCCTCCTCCTCCTCCTCCCTCACCTCCACCCACTATCTTCTCCCTCTACCCTCCTCCTCTTGTTCCCTCCCTTCTCATCCTAATCCATGACCCACCCTCTCCTCCCTCTTATTCCTCCCTCCTCCCACCTCTCCTTCCCCCTCCTCCTCACACCCTCCCTCCTCCTTCCCCACTTCCATTCTCCCTCCTCGTATGCCCTCCCTCCTTCCTCCTCTTATGCCCTATCCTCCTCCTCCTCTTCCTCCCCTTCCCTCTCCTCCTTCTCCACTTCCATTCTCCCTCCTCTTATGCCCTCTATCGCATCCCTCTTATCGTCCTCCTCCTCCTACTCCTCCCTCTACTAATTCTCCTCCTTCTCTTCCTTATCCTCCACCCTCCTCCTCCTCCTCCTACTCCTCCCTCTACTCATTCTCCT
>LPNX010574134.1:0-33757 GCA_001517045.1 Pseudotsuga menziesii
ATTTGAATATCACACATCTAAAGTCACACAATTATAGGGTAAAAATTGACAAAAAAAAATGCATTGGGTGATTGAATTACCTTGTTGGATGACAATGCATGAGTGAAAATCTCCTCCCCCCAACCCGAATCAGCTCCTGCAACAATCCCAAGCAGTGGTCTCGCTCCAAACGCTCCAATGGCCCGTCGAATTCGCGTTCCTGATTGTGAAAATGGGCCGTGGGTTCGGGATTGTGTATTTAAATCTTTTTTTATGATTTACAAATCGTGTACGCGTTTTATAACTACATATCGCGAGAGCGTTTTGTAGTTATATAACGCGTACGCGATTTGTCTTCCTATCCTACATGTTCCATGACATGTCAGGATCGGGTTGAACCATACAAAGTGCTATGTCAGGATCGGGTTGATGTATTTTTTGGTAACATGATCTTTTTTTGAAAACTAGGATTGCATCTTAAAGGTCCCTCATCTTCTTGCATTGACCCTATAATGTTATGAATTCTCCATTGGAATTGTGAAGGCAATGAAGTGGGAGGATGGGAAGGCATGAGCATATGAAGGTCATGCCATTTGGTGTCAGCTACACTGAGAGTAAAAAAAAAGTTGGGCTACCAAGCTGGGTGATCATATCACACAACTCACCTCGTCGTTTGTTCCAAAAAGAGCGGGTGCCACGTAGAGCAGAGCCAAAATGCATGGCATGATCAACAACACGAGAATTTGGCATCTGGCTAAGTTGTGTGCACAAAGCTGAGACAGTTGTGGGGAGGGTGTCTGCTAGGTTGTGTTTAACCAAAAAAGCTGTGATAGCCTGGATACTATGGCGCATCATAAGGTTGTACAAGCAGTAGTGAAACCGAGGGTGTTGGGCAAACCTATTATCATAGAATCGGATAAGGTGAAAAGCATATTCCTGCATGTTGACTTCGTAAAGACGAGGTTGTTTTAGCATGGGAACCCCTGTGGGAAATAGCGTTGGGAATGCCATTGAGAGGAGCCCTTCCGTATTGTATTCATTTATTGGAGAAAGACCAATGGGGGGCCAATCAATTGATGTTGAAGAGGTGGTAGGGGTTGTAGATGCAAATCGCCTAATTTCTTCAGTCTCAGTGCAAGAATCTGGGAGTGCAAAAACAAAGGACGAGGTTTCAATGCTTGTTGGAATTGGCATTGAAGGTGTTGCATCATCAGTAGTGGGTGAGGGTAGTTGGAGTTCAGGCCTAGGGGTTGTTGCATGGTGAAGAAGGGAGGACACATCTATGGGTTCAAGTGGCAAATCATGTAATGCTTGGAGGTCAAGGTGGACATCCTTGTAATACGGGTCATTGGAGATTTTGAATTCCAATGCAGCTAGAACATTTGAACGGCTAACAATGAATTCATAAGGCTTGTTTGCAGCATTGAATTTACGAACAACAAGGATGTCCAAGTCTACTAAGATACGTGGAAGAGAGGTGGCTATTGTGGAGATATCTTATGGGAAGCTAATAGCATGGCCGGAGTATTTGTATTGGCCACCACGTGCATGTGTAACTTGAAGTATTGGATTGACTCTGGCAGTTAGCATTTCTTCTATTTGAGTCAGGCATGCAAGTTCAATTGGTTGGTTTCCAGAATCCATGTTGTTATCTATGGAGAAGCAATGGCCATGTCGCTCATTATTACATCGAGAGTATGTATAGATTCCACTTGAGAACTTTGTTTTCATTTTTGGATATGATTCCTTGCATATGGAGCAAACATGAAGTGGGTGGAGGTGAGAAAGTCGGTTAAGAAAGCAAGCGTGACCATCTGGCAAGGGGGTGGTTGGAGGTGGGGGTGTAGTGGATGTGTGCATTGGGGTAGGGTTGATTGAAGCATTGATGTTTCCACGCCTAGATTGATAAATAAGATGTCTCTGCACATTTTGGCGGTCCTTTGTTTGGCTATAAAGAAGCCTTCTATGTGCATTTATTTGGTCACATGCAGTATTGGGCAACATGGGTTGTTGAAGAGGAGTTTGCCTTGAACTTGGAGGAGACATTAATGGGAATTTCAAATGTTATAAATGTGTAAGAAAAAGTCGAGGCATGTACATTAAAAGCAAGATATGCAAAGTACAAATAAGAAGGTATGTCTACATATAGAAAATAATGCATTGCGAAAGTTTTTGCAAGAAATAAGGTATAAAGCATTTTTGTGATGTATGTGGAGCATGTATGTATGTGAAAAGCAACCAAGGAGCAGCATAGTAGAAAAAATAAATCCACATATATGACATAATAAACATTGTATACATGTAATAAAACGTGAAATGTTGCATGGAGACATATGTATGACGTGCATTAAAAATTAACACGTAATGTATATGATAACACATATGTCATGTGATCACAAAATTTATAGTAACTAATTACATTGCAGATCTTTGTAAAAAGATAGGAAAGTAAAGGAAAATTCTATATACAAGCAATGAAGGAAGGAAAGCTGGGGGGGGATATAGTGATCATGCTGAAGTGGAAGAAACATAATTGGGTTGAGATGAGGTGGAATGCATTTGGAGAGATGGGATGGTGTATTATACGGTACGATGTGTTGAAGCAAGGAGTGAGGGAAGAGTAAGATGTGGGAGGGTGAGTAAAAGCACTGGTTGGAATAGCCGAGTGTGGAGTATATGAAGGGGAGGTTAGAGACGGCATGCAACAGGATGGATTTGAGTAGTGAGTGCAGATATTTCTTCAAGGAGCTTGGTTGATGCAGCAGCATAAGGAAGCTCTTCAGAATTAACAATGGTTGTCTTCAAGCATGTACTGGATTTGAAAGTCTTCGTCTTAATGGACAAGGTGAACAGGTATCGGCACGAAGTTACGTGCAGAGAGAGATCCTTTATGGCTGAGGGCTCAATGGCGAGCAGGCATAAATCCTTTGCAGAGACACCAAGTAGTTTGTTGGACGCATCATCAAAATCTGTGGCCCCGTTGATCTGGCCAGTGTGGTCTTGCAAGGAAAGCTTTAAAATGTATCTGTAGTCACATTGTGAATTCACCATCACATTTGCTGCAATGCCAAGTGTTGAAAGCTCTATGTGAAACTTTCTTCATGCATTGAATGCCATCAACAAAGAGAGGGAATGAAAGGAAGTGGAATTCATCCATGTTAATTTCAACAATGGAAGCACACACAAAGAGCCACAGGTTCTTATCAGAGGGTTGCATGCTTTGCAAGTCGAAGATTGTTTTAGATGGGTGTGTTCAAGACATAGAGCCTATGTATTTACAGCTCAAGGATGGCAACGCAGCATGAAATCCATGATCAGTGTACCATTTTCTAAGGTGATGGGTTGCCTCAATATCTAGATTGATAAGGATGGTACTACTGGGAACACTTCCAATTGTTTTACCATTGTAATCCGTAAGATGACCACCCTTTATTGCAAGGACAGGTGGTGGGTCGGAGGAGTATAGTGAAGCGACATGTGAACCCTCAGTGTGGAAATGATGACCCCAAAGTGTGACATCAATGCTAAAACATGACATGTCTCTGAGGCAGACGGTTCTCCTACTTGTTTCAGAACCGTCTTTTTTTCTAATTGTAGATGTAGGCGAGACAGAGCTAACAAGGCCAATAAGGTCAACCATGGAATTTAAAGGTAAACTTTGGAGGTCATTGATTATTTTAAAGTGGAAGGAATGTAAAGGAATGGAGAGAAATGCATCGAGACAAGGGTGGATGGTCGACGTAGATGAAAGGACAATCTCAAGATGGTTGTTCAAATGGTTATATGAAGGGTTGCTTGTTTTGATTGTGCCATTCGAGATAGTGTACACTGTCCCTATTTCAACAAGGGAATAGAAGGTGTCAACAAAGTTGTTAAAGGCAGAGACATGGATCTCTTCTCCAGAACAATTAATAAGGTCAAAGCCAAATAGTTTCCTTGGGCCACGTTGGTGTGTGTATTCATGGATGGGTGTCTTGGCAAGCACGCGACCTTGGATGGACCATTTTTTATAGTTGGTATTGAGTGATTTGAATGGAATTACAGTAGTTGGCATGGATATTGGTGTATTTGATGCTTGGGATGAGTGAACATCGCTTTCTTCTATGAGGCGGCTGGATTGGCTAGTTAATGAACCAATTGGAATGCCAAAGCTAGTCGGTAGTAAAAGGGGAACAGGGATCCCAACAAGGGCAAGCTTGTGGTGGACCAGTTCAAGATCGAGTATTTTAATAGTCCTGTAGGAGAAGAAAAGGCAAGAATTAGTAAAGGTGTTATAAAATTGATGATGTTGGTGGTAGTTAAAAATGTATAGGCTAAGCTACATAAGATAGGGCTTAAAAAAATGGGCAGAAAACAATACGTGTTATTATGGATGACGGTGCAGGTGCACTTGGCAAGCTTGATGATAGAGCCTTCTTGGAGTTCTCCATTTGATATGAGGGAGTTGAAGGTAGTTGGGAGCAAAGTCTGGTGTGTGTTGTTACCATCAGAGATAGAAATTCGAAAACACGGAGTAGTTGCATTTGTCATGGGGGCTTCACTTGTTGACCAATATCCTATCACATTAGTTCATATTGTGGGTTTTAAAATTATCAAAAATTGAACCAATATATTGCAAGTATTGGGGGGATGAGGGGTTTAAGGTGGGGGTGGGTAGGGTGGTTTATAAGGATTGAGGTATAAAAAGGGGTGGGGAGGAGGTTTTAAGTATTGGGAGGGGGATTCAACAAAAAGAGCTTGGGTCAATATCTATGGAAATTAAGGGTATTATTTAATATCCCACCATCGCACATGCTATGTGAGAGGTTCACTAAGTGAAGTCCCCGTGGCATTTGTTGGTCCGAATGGCTGGAGCAAAAAAACTTTCAAAAGTGGTTGAAGATGTACATAACCAGACAACAAAGAAGATATCGCATTTTCTATCAAGGGTGCCTCCATTATGCAGGGAAAACACTGAGAGTAAGAGGAAACAAATGTGTAAGTATATGAATTTTTTTTTGTGTATATATACATATATGTATATATATATACTATTGTAGGAGTGGCATACAACCATGCCATATGTACAATGAAACTGTAGTAGGTAGAAGAGTAGAATGTACAACTGTGAGTACAGAAAGACGGTAGTTTTTGATTTTTTTTAATATAATGTGAGAAGAAAAGCATGCAATGGAACTATGCAAAGTTAGGTTGTAAATGCTTAAAGTTTATTAGAGGCATGATCCAGCAAGGAATTTATTGGATACTTTGGCCCTTCTCGACATATCCCTTCTAGTCAACCCATTGTCTCATTACGACCCTCATTATGTGTTTTATTGAGTCCCATTCTCGTCGCTTCAATACACCCCTCCTATTTTTCTAATGCAACACACTCTATTTTTCCTCTAATCTTCCATATCTAGCTTTGCATTTTTTTCCATCACTGTATAGGGAGGAGATTCAAACTAACGATGTGATGCACAAGTCAACAAAGGGCTTGACTATATTCTCTCTCTCAATGTAGGTATTTTTTTTCTTGTGTGTCATCACTGTATAATTATGTGTTATTCAAAATATTGAATCAAAATTATATAATTAGTTCAAATATATCAAACTACTCTTGATATCCTTCTTGATCTAATACTTGTAATATAAGACAATAATCATAATACTAAATCAGCATAATACTAAAATCTGTTCATTGATCTACTACTTGTAAATCACTTTTAAGACTTTAAGTGGATTCTAGACTTGTTTCCTTGTCATTGTGGTAGAATGATGAGAATACTACATTCGGTAAAGATAAAGAGATTTTTCTCTTCCCAACCCTAAACTAAGATAAAATGATGGAAAAAGGTAATATCACATTGTCTTCTTGACGTTAGAGTATCTAAATCAGAAGTTAATATTCTTGGTCCTAAGTTCAGTTGAGGTTCCACATTTTTTTTGCAGTTGGGAAAAACAGTTGCTTGATATTCTAATGAAACAAAGGTAACCTTGTACATCATCAAAAAACTGTCCATACCCCAATGGGTTAGACAAAACAGTAAATACTACATTACAATGCAGTTCAAATCAGAAATATAACTATGCCCAAGATGTGAAAAAATACTATCAGCACCTGGGTATCAATACATGAAAAGGTCCTCTCATAAGTGAGCAATATATACGTAAGTCAGATAAATGTGCACAAAGAACATAACAAGAGCCTAGACACCTTATCCAAAGTAGGCAAGCGACTCTCAAAATTCCTGTAACTGCTGCTCAGCATAACCAGAAATATCTCAAAAAAATCCATGAGATAAATATCTAAAATAGAATGAGCAAATTCTAATAAAGTTGGATTGAGACTTCCCCAATAAACTCATCATCATAAGATTTAGTAAGTAAGAGGTGACCAGGAGCCATACACAAACCCTCCATGGAGAAGATGCCTGCCCTCTTGTTATGTTCCCTATAGACATGATTGAAATCCACCCAAGCGAATGAGGGCATGAGTAATCTGGTGTTGTAGCACCAAGCCTTAGGGTTCACCATGTGGAGGGTGGATTCCCACTTTTCCCAATTTATAATCACCGAGGAGTTGCCAAAGATATTTAGGTAAGGCAGACCAATATATTTGGCGGCCCGTAATGATGCCCAGAGTGCTAAAAGTTCTACTCTAGTATTAGTATTGCTCCCACATCCAAGCTTAAAAATTGCAAGGTCTCTACATGGCCCTTTAATTAAGATAATTTTGTACACTTAAACATTTCAGGTTTTCATATATTCATTGCTTCATGGGAAAAAAAATTTAATTCCATGCATAAGCAAAGTTATTTTCTTTGTGAAATGTGCCAAAACAATCCTCAATAACTACTTCGGATTTGCATCATAACTTCATACCAAATCTACCCTTCAACAAACTTTCAAATATGTCTACTGGAGAGAAGGCTCTTCTTTGCAAAGAAGTGCCACATTTTTTCATTACATTCCTCTCTAGGAGCACCTTGAGAATGCAGAAGATTTCCACAAATGTAGATACATTTGGGGATCTCTCTGATAGTTGTAAAGTCGGAGAATTCCAGTCATCCAACAAAAATGGGGACAAAAAAGCATAAAGTCTGCTAAGGGCAGACTTTTCTCATCATTACTGTAGTAACAGGTTAGAAAATCTATCTGAAATAATTCGTGAGAGACCAAAAAACATATGAATCAGGAGCATAACAAGAAGGCTGATAGGCACATCCATGTCAGCAAAATAACCATTCATTCAAAATGAATTCTTGTGCCTCATAAAGAGAGTGAAAGAGAAAATCCCGACACAAGCTAAAATAACTAAAATATCCCATGATCAATGATCATACCATCTAAAGATTCAGAAAATTCCCCATGCCTCGGGGCCAATGAAAGAGCCTGTTTGGATAGACTGTCAGCCTGTTGATTATGCTCGCGATAGATATGATTGATGGTCATTGAAGGGACATGATGCAACAGAGAAACAATGTCATCACACCAATGACTCAGAAGTGGGGTGTTCAATGAAGCAGTTATGTTCACCCAAGAGATGATAACCTGTGAATCCCCAAATACAGATAAGAGAGGAATACCCAAATGAATGGCAACTAAAATTAGTGCCCAAAGAGACAGAAGCTCTAATCTGGTGTTGGTGCATCTATTATCCTAGGTTAAGAGCTTCTTGGCTATTTATAACCATAAAATAATCTTTATTTTTAAAGGAAATGTTGATTTCTAGAGCACTCTCCCCAAATAAACTCTATATGAAAGAAGGAATTCTTCAATGCTTGCATCATAACCCAACTTGATAGTCTATACCCTTGTCAAACAACTGTCCATACCCCAATGGGTCAGACAGAATAGTAAATAATACATTACAGTGCAGTCCAAATCAGAAATATAACTATGCCCAAGATGTGAAAAAATACTATCAGCACCTGGGTATCAATACATGAAAAGGTACTCTCATAAGTGAGCAGTATATACATAAGGCATAGAAATGTGCATAAAGAACATAACAAGAGCCAGACACCTTATCCAAAGTAGGCAAGCGACTCTCAAAATTCCTGTAACTGCTACTCAGCATAACCAGAAATATATCAAAAAAATCCATGAGATAAATATCTGAAATAGAATGAGCAAATTCTAAGAAAGTTGGATTGAGAATTTCCCAATAAACTCATCATCATAAGATTCAGTAAGTAACAGGTGACCCGGAGCCATACACAAACCCTCCATGGAGAAGATGCCTGCCCTCTTGTTATGTTCCCTATAGACATGACTAAAATCCACCTAGGCGAATGACGATATGAGTAATCTAGTGTTGTAGCACCAAGCCTCAAGGTTCACCATGTGAAGGGTGGATTCCCACTTTTTCGAATTTATAATCACTGAGGAATCGCCAAAGATATGTAGGTAAGGCAGCCCAATATATTTGGTGACCCATAATGACATCCAGAGTGCTAAAAGTTATGCTCTAGTATTAGTACTGCTCCCACATCCAAGCTTAAAAACTGCAAGGTCTCTACATGGCCCTTTAATTAAGATAATTTTGTACACTTAAACATTTCAGGTTTTCATATATTCATTGCTTCATGGGAATAATTTTTTTATTCCATGCATAAGCAAAGTTATTTTCTTTGTGAAATGTGCCAAAACAATCCTCAATAACTACTTCAGATTTGCATCATAACTTCATACCAAATCTACCCTTCAACAAACTTTCAAATATGTCTACTGAAGAGAAGCCTCTTCTTTGCAAAGAAGTGCCACATTTTTTCGTTACATTCCTCTCTAAGAGCACCTTCAGAATGCACAAGAAAGTGTTTTATGTCAGATATGTAAGTTTTTTGTATAAATTTTGAGCCCTTCTGTGCGAGGAGACTGTTCACCAAGTTACTCTTATCTCATCCTACTTAGACAAGAGCTACCTCCTTCCAAACAGATAACTCAAATTAAAAGGCCATGAACAAGTGATCTACAATATCTAAACCGTGCTTGCAAAGTATGCATCTCTTAGAATGTCTAGTTTCTTTTATGTCTATTATCCTAGGTTAAGAGCTTCTTGGCTATTTATAACCATAAAATAATCTTTATTTTTAAAGGAAATGTTGATTTCTAGACCGCTCTCCCCAAATAGACTCTATATGAAAGAAGGCATTCTTCAATGCTTGCAGCATAACCCAACTTGATAGTGGATACCCTTGCTCCACTATTCTTGGACCACTTGAGTTGATCATATTCTTCTAAAAGATTAATAGCACTATCATTAACAATATATACAAAATGTATACTAAAAATATATACAAAATGTTTCAATTATTTAGCCAAATGACCTTGTAAGTTTACATCAAATTCCTATCACAATATGTGTACATTATATACAACCCTTATGTACTGAAAAGAATGGGAGAGGATAATGGAATTCTTATTCATTGTAGTGGATAGGTAACGAGGGAGAAGCGATGATGCAATGGATGAAGAATAAATAAGAGCTGATAGCAATGGGATAAGGATAGGAATATAGAATAGAGGTTAAGAGGAGTTGGTAGGGTCACTTAGTAATGTTTACTGTGTATGTAGGAATAACCAAAACCAACCATAAATAAAAGGATCCAACATACTAGGTAACAAAGATTAAATGAAAGGTTCAACATATTCCATTTACCACCATCCATAGAAGTCAAAGGAGCCAACATTGTTAAAAAGAAACTTTGAATATATTATATTTTAAGAACACTAATAGACATAACAGTTTTCCATGAAAACCAACATCATTAATTGTTACATAAAGCTCCAAGCTCCAAATAGTTTACATGAAAGTAGTGCCAACAAAAAGTGGCAGCGGTCAAAATGTCAGAACAAGTTATGCATGCATTCATTTTAAGTAAATGCTTACTTTTGCAAAAAATTGTTAGAGAAAACTGCCCCTTTAATTCCTAGCCTCTACTACTTCAAAAGCTAGAAAAAACTGAAATCTACAGCAAAACTATAATAAATAGGAAAGCCTTGACAATATTATCGCAAACGAGGAAATGGGTACACGCTGCAGAAATGAATATCATTCCTAAGTTGAACTATGGAAAATGGAATAAATTTGAACACTTTAAATAAAGAATAAAGTAGTAATAGTAAAAAACTCACAAGCTGATAAAAATGTGTTACCAAGAGTCTTATCTCAAGCTAAGGAACGACTAATAACACGATATAACATCCACCAGAAAAACTTATCTAGGAGGCATGGGAGATGCATCATTATTAAAGAACTTAGTGAAAACATAAAAAATGAAAATACAGACAGGGCAGCAGACAGAGGTGTTGAAGCATATGGACAACCGAGTGGTGTTACTAAAGAAGCGAAACCCAAATCTGTCAAAGATTTCCCTTTTAAAGTGATGCCAATAGATGTTTATGTGCAGAAGGCAAATGCAAAAAACCACATTGTTCAACAACAGAAATATTTTTCGGTACTCAAGCTCCAACATTATTAATTGTTACATAAAGCTTGAAGCTCCAAATAGGTTACATGAAAGTACTGCCAAGAAGAAGTGGCAGCAGTCAAAATGTCAGAACAGGTTATGCATGCATTCATTTTAAGTAAATTCTTCCTTTTGCGAAAATTTGTTAGAGAAAACTGTTTCTTTAATTCCTATCCTCTACTACTTCAAAAGCTAGAATAAATTGAAATCTACAGCAAAACCATAATAAATAGGAAATCCTTGACAATATTATCGCAAACGAGGAAATGGGTACACGTTGCAGAAATGAATATCATTCCTAAGTTGAAGTATGGAAAAAAGAATAAATTTGAACGCTTTGCATAACATTGAGAACACTCTTTAGATGCCATCAACATTGGCTTGGTCAACACTATCCAGCTCGAGCTGTTATTTTCATTGAAGGTTGGAAGTCAGAACAATATAATTATTCAATGAAGAGAGCCATCAAATTTATGGATTGCACTTTGAGGTCTGTTGGTGCTACAGATGCAGCTGGCCCTAATGTGAGTCTATTGTGATTTTGTCACCGCAAGGCAAGAATTATATGGAGAAAGAGAAAAGTTAGGAAGCTTCATAAAGAAAACAAAGGTTGAACATATCTCTCCACATAATATATGGAAGACAGATGAAACCACCAGAAATATGCTCGTTTCTAATACCAAGCAAGTGGCATCCCAGATCCAACATCAGCCTAGAAAAGAAAATGAGTGAAGCAATAGTTTGATGAAGCATGAGAAAAATCCAATTTGTTACGATTAAAATTGGATGGTGCTATCCTTTTCAGAGTATAATTTACCTTATCTTTATTTTGTTTACATTGATTTCCATTTCACAATGACGAAAAATTTCGTTGGACTGGTACACATATTACATAGTTTCAACCAACAAACATTAAAATTACCATAAATTTTTTTTGGTAAGAATTCTCTTTTCAAGGACGTCTGAACTCCATATTTTTGTGTATAATTGTAAGTTTGTGCCATACTTCAATTTCACAATTTATACACAGGGCAATGATATAAACTCCAACACTTCCTATTTTTTTTAGCCATTAATGGTATGAAACTTTTGGTACATGACTGTGTCGAGGCATAGTGTCCATTTGAACAAAATGAACTTGTAAACTACTTCTATTCAAAGGGAAATTGGTACGCTATTTTGAGCCTCGCTTGATCTTTCGTATTCTTATCTTAGAAGCCCATTTTCTCACAAAATCAAGCCACCCCTCTTGTTTGCTAATTAATGATTTTAAAAGCCAACTTTAACTTCAACGTAAAGGCCTATTTTTTTAGGATCTCTTATGCCTTAAGCTCACCAAGAAACTATAGCAGCCTAGAACTTAGGAGGGACCTTCACAAGAACCAAAGGAAGTTGCTCTTATGTAAATTACTTTTTAGTTCATTCTGGTCTTATGTGAAGTACTTTCTAGTTCATACTGGTATTTGGATTGGAAATGTTGGAAAACACTTTTTCTTCATGACTTGAAGTGAACTATAGAGTGCATATTGAATTTGACCAACCCTAGAGTCACTTCACGTTTCCTTAAAGCTCAACGAGGATTGTAAACTGAAGGGGAAAATGAATACCGTAAGTTGAAACCGCTATGAGTGAGAAACCCAAAATGTCTTCATAATGTGGTCTGTTCTCTGGTACTAATGTGCTGCAACACATGACTAAGCTGTTCAGAACCCTGAAGGAGCCAGGGTTTACTTCTGAGTTCAGTTATCTCAGAACATCGAGCGTTAAACCAGAAACCAAGGCACTTCCTACAACTGTTGCTCAGACCTCTACAGGAATCGTCAAGCAGGATCTTTCTACAAGACAGGCTCTTTCACAGGAGGGGCTCTCAATAAATCACCTCATGGCAATCTAGAATCGCCAAACAAGAGTCACAGCTCTCCAAAAATCACTGGACTGTAGAAGGAAGAAAAATGTTTGGAAACCAATGTTCATTTCGTCGTCTATTCAGCCAACTGTGCTTCTCTGCGTGTCTTCTTCGTGATCTGCTGGTTCTCCACGTGTCTTCTTCGTGATACGTTGGTCCTCCGCGTGTCTTCAAATTGACTCTTGCTGGGTAGTATAAAACTTCGGTGTTGATAGTCCGGCCTTCCGGATCTTTTGGAGGTAAAGGTTAGAACCCAGTCCGGGCTCCTCCGCAAGTGACAGCATTGATGGTTGGACCTGCCACTTAACCCCCATCCCCGAGTTCTTAATTAATTAAGTTTTCCTAGTGGGAAATACAGGAAACCTATGAAAAATGCACAGCGTAAGAGGAGACACGCGTAAAAGTAGCACTGGCAAGAGGGACAATGACATCTATAGTTGTTTAGAACAAAACTTTAGAGAAAAATGCCTAACGACGTTCCATTCAAGTCTGTGATTTGATTTCATTGAAGATGCAAGTGAAAATTCTAAAATATGTTCAATTATAAGTTTTAGTACAGTTGTCTATATTTCAACTTATTCTTTACTTTGCATGTGGAATCATCCATCTCTCCTGTTACATTTCATTACTTATGACTTAATGCTTTATCCAAAACAGTTTAGAAAATTTCATTTTTACTGGAGTTTGGTGAAGCGGAAAATCCAAAGGGGACATAGTTTTAGTTTTTCTTTTAGATTGTTTTAGGATTTTTGAAAGTTTTAGAGAGAGACCCTCAAAACCTCTAGGGCATGGAAAACTATCTTTGAAACTTTAACTTATAAAACTATGTCAAACATCAAATTTTTGCATAATTTCTACTTAAAACTTATTTTTGCACCCTCTTGGATAGGCAACCTGCCTTACTCATTTATCATTTATCCTCAACATGGCAGAACTCTATGGACATTGATTTGATTCATATGAAAGTGATAACATAACTGTAAGGTCTTTGGACTGGAATGACTTTAGAATCCACTAATTAAAAAGGGAAAATGACTTGCAGAGTGCACTCTGCACTCAATGGATTCGAAAGTCCCGAAATAAAAAAAGGCTTCCTCCTCGTGTGTAAAATTTCGATTCCCTCAGGCAATCTATAAAGATTATTCACAACTTGTGTTACAAGAATTTACAGATAAAAAGTTTTCGACGTGTGTCAAAATGCTGGTTGACGTAAGGAATTTACAAAAACTCCATGAAATACTTTCACCTTTTTCATTTTTTTTTTGTAGCTTATTATTTTACTTTATTCCTATTAAGAAAATCTGCAAAATCTTATTACATATGCAATTTCCCTCGCGCCTTTAAATAACTATGCACCCAGAGAATACAGGGGCACTCCATTGGTCTGGTGTCTACGTGCATATAGTTATGTGCATTATAGAAGGTTCACTAAATCTAAAAGATGTATTCCATGCATTGAACATAGACATTCATCTGCTTACAAAGTGGATAAAGGTAAGCAACTCTAACATCTTTGCTCTCTTTGTTCTATTTTTTATACCACCAGTGATTTTTAAGTTTAGTTTTTCATAATGAACATTTCTCAATTTTAATGCCTGGCAACCAAAGAGACATTGTTACAGTTTCTTCTCATAGCAAATGTTGGGATTCATTTCAGAAAATTGTTTCTCGCCCCTTTCTTTCAAACAAATTTTAATCCTTTATCCATTTTGGTTTCCTTAAATACAATTGTTTCTTGATTGAAAAATGCTATATTTTCCATTTCTTAGCTGCCTGTAATCTCTATAATATTTTGGATTTTTACTGTTAAATTGTAAATTCCACCTTAAGAACCAAGTATATTCTGGATTTTAATTCTTGCTTTTATCAAGCCCTTCTAACTATAAGGGATTGGGTAAATAGGTAAGGTAAATGTGGCAAAAGCTGTTTTCTAAGAAACAACTACATTGAGAATTTTGAAAGAGTGGTTCTATGTAAAAGCCTCCCTTGGGTAAATAGCTGGGGATAATTGTTGCAAAAGCTATTTTTTGAGAATCAACAATATTGGGAATTATGAAAGCAGTTCCATGTAAAAACAAACCCATCTTGTAGTTTTGAGACACTACCCTATTATTTGGTTTGTAAGAGATACCAGTACTTGTAGATTAGAATTTAGCTGAATTCGTCTAACAGTTGCCTTGGTATGAGCTAATTTTGACAGAAATTCTGGAAAACAAACAATTTTAAAAAGTTGAAGTTGATTATGTTAGGTTCATTTATCACATACTCCAATTATATTATGATTTTGAAGATATTATAACTCAATACAGTTGAATATTTGAGTAGAATTCTTAGTGTTATTTAGCAATAAGTAGAATAAATCTAAACGAATGATAAAAATAAAGTCCTGAATAGTATTCAGCATTCAAAGTCAGCACAACTAATAAACCAGCGGATCACAAAGAAGACACGCGGAAAAGCATAGTTGGCTGAATAGACGACGAAATGAACAATGGTTTACCAAAGAACTCTAGGGAAAAATTCCTTACGGCATAAAAATTACCATGCAAGCATCACTGGGAATACTATTCGGTCAGATACTCCTTTTTTCAGTCAGGAAAGAAAGGGAAAAATAGGGCTGATAAAGAGATGACCAGTCCAATTTTTGGACCTTGCGCCTACAAAGGATGTCTAAAGTCAGAAGTGAAAAGTTCTAAATTCAATTCATTCATTCTTCCTACTAAAGGTTAATAGCAATGGTATACTGACCCCATTTGATTTAATAAGTTCTAGTAGTAGTTCCTAGGGCAGTTCTGAGGATTCTGAAGTGGGCATACTTGGCCCGAAATTACAAGTGTCCTGACTATTTTGGTTTTAACCACAGGTTCCTTTCCCTTACCAGACTTAGCCCATGGATTTTATTTGAAAGTAGGCCCTGAGGTTAATGATGGTGGAACATTCACACGTGGTCACCAATTAGGAGTAGTAATTTCTGAGATGGGCCGTAGCAGTTGGATTTACAACAATTGATCATGATTTGAAATCTTAATATGTCCAGTGAACTTTACCTAGTTATAAGTAGTATTTGCCATCAACTTACAATGCAAGCCTCAATACCAATGGCCATATTGGGCTGCCAATCAACTCATTTAGTTTGGACAGAAATCGATTGAACAATTGACATTGTATCTGGTTTGTGATCAGTTCTTCATGCAAGGCAGGGGTGGGCAAAACAAAGAAGTAATGTAACAATATCAAGAAAAAGCTGAATATTTCATGTGTGCATTCCTTCAGAAGAATGGGCACAGTGTACAGCGAACACCAGGTTTGGTTTCATCAATCTACCTTCCAGAATACATACATCATTTTATCTTGATAGCAAGCCACAAAGTGGACTAAATGAGTGCATCATTGGCTGTTTAGGTGGGCTATTGTATTGGCAGAAATGGAACAACATGCATTTTGTGACGAGTGCCTCATTCCTTCTCACAGTCTACTCTGATTATTTGTCTTCTGCTGGCAAGCAACTACAATGCCCCAGTGGAGAAGTAGATCCATCTCAGCTGTTGGCATTAGCTAAGTCGCAGGTGTAATAATTGTAAATCCCATGATGGTCTAAAAACCTCCTTATCAGGAAGATAGATTAATGAGTCCAAGATCTAAAAAACTTTAATTCCTATTCAATCCTTTGGCTAAAACGATGTTCTTGTAGGTTGATTACATACTTGGTGACAATCCAAGAGCTACAAGCTACATGGTGGGATATAGTCCAAACTATCCTCACCAGGTCCATCATAGAGCTTCCTCCATTGCATCATACAAACAGGATTCATCATTTCTGAGTTGTAAAGGAGGATATGGTACATGGTTCAACCACCAAGGAAATGATCCGAATATTTTAGTTGGTGCTATTGTTGGAGGACCCGATAACAATGATAACTTTGCAGATGCAAGAGACAACTATGAGCAAACAGAACCTGCAACCTACAACAATGGCCCAATGGTCGAAATTTTAGCTAGACTTCAAGGTGGAAATGCTAGAGACAACCAGCTTCTCCCAGGTATTATTGTTTTATAGGATGAAATTAATTTGGTTTCAGTTTGGTTCAGTGATGTTGATGGTGATGCTTTTAATGCTTGTTCTTCTGGCAGTTACTGTGCCAAATCCTGGATCAGATTCATGATCTTTTGCTCCAACTATAGTTCTAAAGCCAAAGCCAAAGCCCTCTCCTGCACCTAAAAATAGTTCTCTTCCTACTTCCCCATAGAGTAAGTCCTCTAAATCTTAAATTTTGGCCACCACAATTCAACTTCAGCAGGAATGAGCTAGGGGTAAAAATAATGTAGTGCCACATAAATAAACAAACTCAATCCTGGACAAACAGGGGAAAATCAATGAAAGTTTTGGATTTCGCAATTAAATCTATATTAAAAATAACATATTAGTTCATCCAGTTCTTATAAGCAGGTAGGTTTTCCAACGGACGGAAGGATAAGATAAGCAGGAGGTTCATCGTTTCGTTATTTCATCCGCTACGTTCTACAAGAGGGTTGTGTTTCGTCCTCCGCCCAATTAACAGCATATATAATTTACCAAACCAAATCCTGGAACCCTACTATTGATTCAGGGGTTTTGAATTATTCTAAGATATACAATAATGGCAGTTTAGTGGTCGGGCTAGCTGTGGTGCCCAATTCTTTTAATGGCAGTTTTGCGGAAATTAATGAACGGATTGCAGAGGGCAGAAGATATGACAACACCCAGACAAGCCTACAAGATTGACACTAACAATATTGGATCAAATCTTGCAGGAGAAACCGCATTCTGGGCCATGCTAAATAGGTAATTTGCTCTGATTCATAGAATTTAAAATCAAGTGCATTATTCCCCGGTTGAATAACTGTAATTGGTAATGCTCTAATCTAGTGTGTTATCTTAATATTCAATTGATTGGGAGTCTTACACAACAAATTTGCAATAGAAATGAAATTGCACAGAATGAAATCCAGGAGCAGTGGAAAAACAAAGTACCTGTGTTTTTTTCCTCTTCTTTGGCTCTTTGAATCAGAATTCTTGCAAAGGTATTGCTAGAAACAATGCAACTTCTCTGTGAAAACCCAAATAGTGCAAATCCTTTAAAACCGCAAACTAAATGTGACTAGTAAACACCATTTATGCAGGAGGGAGGGGCAGTCGCCATGACAAGATGTTCAACCACCTCCTCCATGAATAGGAAGCTATCTATGGGGTTTAATAAATTCAGAATAAATGCCAAACTGAGAAAAAAATAGAAGCCATCCTCTGATCATCTGACCAACCCTACAGTCACTTCATGTTTTGGATGGGCTCTTTCACAGGACGGGCTCTCCAGAAATCGCCCACGGCAGTCCAGAATCGCCAGAAAACTGCGGTTCTGACCAACTCAAGAGTCACGAAAAATCCTATGAACAATGCTTAGCAAGGAGGTGGAAAACACGCAAACACTGAAACTTGCAGGGTGAATACCCAGAGTTTATTACGAAATGGGAGGATAGAGCAAGTCACCGACTAGAAATCTTCAACCATCAATGTTGTCACTTGTGGAGAATCCTGGACTGGGTTCTAACCTTTACCTCCAAAAGATCCAGAAGGCCCAACTATCATCATGGAAGTTTTATACAGACTCAATTTGAAGACACGCGGAGGACCATCAGATCACAAAGGAGACATGCGGGGATGGGGGTTAAGTGGAAGGTCCAACCATCAATGCTGTCACTTGCAGAGGAGCCCAGACTGGGTTCTAACCTTTACCTCCAAAACATTTGGAAGACCCGACTTTTATATAGAGTTAATTTGAAGACAGGCGGAGGACCAGCAGATCACGAAGGAGACACGTGGAGAACCAGCAGATCACAAAGAAGACACACAGAGGAGCATGGTTGGCTGAATAGAGGATGAAATGAACAGTTTTTTACCGAAGAACTTCGGAGAAAAACACCTTACGGCGTAATTAATATGTTTGGAATACGCAGAGAAGAATATATCATCAGTGAAGTTAATTTAATAGTTGTATCGTGATTGGCGTTAACCTAATAGTTAATTCAAAAGTTCAAATATAAACCATTGCAGTTCAATTAAAATTTGTGATTGGAGTTGATGTAAAGTTAAAGTTGTATCATCATTGGACTTAACCTAGTAGTTATAAATTTTTTTCCTAAAGAATGTGTCAATTACTTGTATCTAATAGTTAATATAACATAAAAACCACTTAAGTTGTGGTTGTTAAGCTCATAGTTGAATCATCATGTTGGAGTTAAGCTAATAGTTGTATTTAATAGTTAATTTAAAAGTTAATATAAATCTATTGTAGTTAATAAAAGAGCTTCAATGGAGTTGGACTAAGCCTTATGCACATTAACTGGACTCCCAATTGGTAGGTGGAGTTTGAGTGTCACATCAGTTGCACATTATGATGCCACTAAGTGCAGTTATCGCATGAGTTAAGAGGAATTTATTCAGAGTTCAGAGGATTTTATTAGGAATTATACTATCACACGAACTGCACTTTACTTCAACTCCAAAGTGTAAAATGCAGTTTGAATAATTACCTAGATTCCAAACTGTAAAACAAACTTTGACTAATTAACTAGACTTCAAGCTGCTAGATGGAGTTCAACTGTCACATGGACTACACATTACCATGCCATTAAGTTCAGTTATCACATGAGCTATTTTTTATTTTTTATAATTGTTTATAAGGAGTTCGAACGATTAATAGTTAATTTAAAAGTTAATATAAATCTATTGTGGTTAATAAAAGAGCTCTAAGTTATCCTAACTAAGCCTTATGCACATTAACTAAACTCTTAGTTGGTAGGTGGAGTTCGAGTGTCACATGAGTTTCACAATACCATGTTACTAAGTGTAGTTATCACATGAGTTCAGAGGAATTTATTAGGAGTTTGAACTATTTTATTAGGAGTTCGATTCTTACATGACTGCACATTAGCTAGACTCCTAGATACATTAGAGTTGAAGTTAAGCTAATAGTTGTAGAATCATTGGAGTTAAGCTAATAGTTGTATCTAATAGTTAAGCTAATATAAATCTATTGTAGTTAATAAAAGAGCTATGAGTTATAGTGACTTCTAGATTCCAAATGGAGTTCGACTAAGCCTTATGCACATTAAGTGAAATCTCAATTGGTAGGTGGAGTTCAAGTGTCACATGAGTTGCAAAATACCATGCCACTAAGTGTAGTTATCACACTAGTTCAGAGGAATTTATTAAGAGTTCAAACTATTTTATTTGGATTTCGACTCTTACATGAGTGCACATTAGCTAGACTCCTAGATGCCAAATGCACTTGGACTAAGCCATAAGTAATTAGAGTTGTAGTTAAGCAAATAGTTGTTGAATCATTGGAGTTAACATAATATTTACATATAATAGTTAAGCTAATAGTTATCCAATATAAATTTGATTAGAGTTGAAGTTAAGCTAATAGTTCTAGACACATTTGTGTTAAGCTAATAGTTCTAGACACATTTGCATTAAGCTAATAGTTGTATTTAATTATCGATGGTGTTAAGCTAGTAGTTGTATCTAATAATCGAATAGTTGAAGATTAATTTTAATTTTTACAACTATCACTAACTCTACTTATCACATGTTAATTAAATTTTTTTTTTTGAAATTATTAATTATTAATTTTGAACAACACTCATATAATCAATCTAGATAGTACACTTGTCTCATTCTCATTTAATCTTGGACAACTACCATAGAATCAATCTGGACAGTACACTTGTCTCATTCTCGTCGGCAGATGAAACAGTATAGATGGTAGTCCACCCCAAAATTCTAATCTTGGACGACCACCATAGAATCAATCTGGACAATACACTTGTCTCATTCTCGTCGGTAGATGAAAAAGCATAGATGGTAATCCTTCCCAAAATTCTAACATATACGCCTATCGATGTAATAAAACTGTAGAGACGATTCTTCACTACCTGGTGGTTATGGGGAAACAACTTTTCTCAGTTCTAAGGCCCCAACACATTGTTAAATTCCTGGTTTACTAAATATGTCATTATTTTTTTGCATAGATGCCATTCTCTCTTGTATGGAGACTATCGGTCCACAGGCCCCTAGTGTAATAAAAAAATAATTAAAAAATTTGAGGTAGATTAATAAATAAAACCAAATACTTAAAATCATTATCTAATAAAAATAATAATTAATCAATAATAATATCCAGTTGTACTTTTATGATTTAATATATTCAATATATACTTTAGAAAAAACATTTTCTAATGGTCCTACCAACAACTATATTAATAAACTTAAAGGTCCATCTACACATATATTATTGGAGTTACTAAGAGAATTGTATCTCCTAGTTAATATAACCCATTATACTTTTATGATTTAATATATTCAATATATACTTAAAAAAAACATTTTCTAATGATCCTACCAACAACTATATTAACAAGAGCCACGTGGTGGCAATGTTCCCGACAATGCTACATGAAATTACAGGTTAACTTGATAGTAAATTAGCAGTAAACTAGAGTTTCAAGGGGTCTACTAAGGTTTAAAGAAAAATGACCACAAGCTGGAGAGAGCAAATCTATATCTATATAACCTATAAATTCATGTGAGAATTCTAAAAGACTCTCATATTATATTGAGAATTCTAAAGTTTGAAGTATATATTAATTATGAGAGAGACATATGTATTTAATGTCATCGAATACTACACAATCTTTCTTAAGGTGGCAATATTAAAAACCATGGAATTTTCTTTGTAGAATGAATTGCTTATACAGTTACTGCATAATGTTCCATAGCTCCCAAGTGGTGGAAACAAAATGAGAAGTTGTTGGAGTGCATTGGTTAGGGTCTTAATTGAAAGTATTGAGAACATTTAAGAGCAATGAGCATCGCAAGATTGTAAGGGCTGACAACATTTACAAGCAATGAACATCGCAGGATTGTAAAAGATATCATAAATAAGTAGTGACTTCAAAGGCCCTCTTTAAGCAGATTTATAAAGGTGTTTAATCAATGCCCACTTTCAATACTTTTCAATTCCATTTATACAACATTTAAGCTTCCCTTAAATGCTCATTTCTCAATGGCGTGGGCTAGGCGGTGTTATTTTATGAGTGTCCAATAAAATACCCACTGCTTTCAATATACTAGTTGCTTTTATCTGCCCTCCATAAATTGGAGTCAGGTGCAATCAGGGTTCTATTGATAGCTTCACTTTGCCAACTTTTATTACCTATATTAGCTATAAAGTGATAGTAAATTATGTCATATCACCACCCAAATCTGTCATGTTGCACATCAATTCTTGGAATTCCAACTTTCTCTTTAACTCCAACAATTTATTATGATGGATAAAGCAAATTTATTACGATGGATAAAACACAGGAAAAGTAAAAATTGAGAAGTGTTCCACATTAATCCATGCATTGGGATGGGTGTCTATGTTTGTCATGTTAATGAGCTATTTCGCTTTTAATTGCTGGAGAAAACTATGTTGGAAACATCAATTATGAACAATTTGCACAATTAAACTCTCAAATTGAAACTAAACATATAGTAATTCCAACCAACAATAAATCCACTGTGAAATATCTGTTTGATAATTTATTTTCCAAAGAATTCCAAAGATTAAATTTTCCCAGAAATCTTTTGAGTTTATAAGATTACATTCATGATTAAAGGAGTTAGTAATTATAGTTAATAATTACTATTATATATGCAACATCCATATGTTTTTGAATCACAATCTCATGGAGCACATTGTATAAAGGACCAATATCATTGATAGTGCCTACGCCTCCATCACTCACCAACTAATGAACAACATTATAGGAGAGAAACATTTAATGATGTCCATATGTCACATTCAATATTTTTGGTTTTCTGCAAGTGTCCATATGTCACATGAAACATTTTATTCAACTACTCGGGAATTCCACAACCTTCCATGTTCCTGCAAACCTATTATGCAACTTATATAATAACTAGATTCTACAACATTAGCTACATTATCTAGAATAAAAAATGCATCATTCAATTGGGAATATGTGCATAGACGACGATGATAGGCCATTTCTCGAGGTTATCAGTTTGTTTGAAGACTCATCCTTATGTTTTGGTTGTGTGGCGATTACAGCGCATGGTGCACTGAATATCATTGCGAGTTTCAGAGATACATCTTTGATGAATAGATAATATCACTTTAGCTCAGGTCTACTTAGCATACTCCAAGAGCCTTCAACCTCAAAGGTTGCTTCAAGCAAAATAACTAGAGTTAATATATAATGGCATGTGAATGATAAGAATAATAGAGAAATAACTCAACGGATAGTATATCTTATTTGGACAAACCCCAAAAGGAAATAATGCTCTGTGTGTAGTATCTTGTATCAATGAAGACTTCATCGAGTTTATCTAACTAGTACGCTTGACCTCCTATGTAGAAAGAACGCTTGACCTCCTATGTAGAAAGAACGCAGGTTGTAGGGGTTGTTCACCCTTAAGGTCTTCGATTAACACATAGAACGCTAGAGTGAAAGAAAATAGAGCACAGGGTAAATTATTATGGGAGAAGCCGCACAAATTTCAAAATAAAGTGGTAAGTTAGCGCCAATTCCTTCAACCATCATATATTAATTCAGCTCAGTGCTAATGAGTAATGAGAACAAAGCCTAGAATTTCACTCACGGTTTTGCGTTTTCTATAACTAGGAGCTTAAGTTTTCATTAAATTAACGAGTTATATATATATTAATATTATAAATTTAAAAGAAATTAGAAAAATTATTTATTAGATCTAAATATTGTGAAATTTTAAATAAACAAGAAACATATATATAATTGAACAGTGTGCAAGAGTAAAGCTTGCTAATGAAAGAATATTTGAAAAAATATTTTCATTGCACTAAAACAAAGTAAATTCTATTGAACAAAATTATTATTCAAATTATTTTAAATGGACATGTATTTTCAGTTTATGTCTACAAAAGAGATTACAAAATTGACAAAATTTGGGAAAACAAGGATGATAAATGTGCCTAAATTTTTTGTTGGCCATTTCTTGCCACTTCAACTTTAAAGCATGTAGCAGATTACATTTTAAGTTGTTGTTTCTATGACCGGGCAGATTCCAGGCTTGTGTTTGTTACTTTAAAGCATGCAACAACTTTCACTTTTGTGATTGTTGGTCATGTGACATCGTAAAGTAAGGAAGATAGTAAAAGTGAAAAATGATTAGCAACCAGGGACATTGGATTGTTTTTAAGCATGCGACTACTTTGATTGTTGGTACACTATTTCAGGAATAGTGTGAAATGAGCCCTATTCAAAATGCTAAAGCTTTATTATGTTATCTTTAAGAGCGAGAATAACAGTGGTTATTTTCATAACATTATGTTTATAAACTTTATTTAGGAGAAAGAAATACAACTATGCAATGAACCATAACTATTTGAGATAGATAACATTGCTATCTCTGTTGAATTGTAGAAAAATCAGTTATAGACTACCATAAATTTATAAGAAAGGTTGTTTTGATATTTTTCAAAAAAAAAAAGCATAAGCATGTAAGAAATACAATGCAAAGGTTGAAAAAATTAAAAAAAAGCATACACAGTAATTGCAAAATTACTAATAATAAGGTTAGAAGAGATACTACATTATATATAATTATTAAAAATTTGAAATACAATAAAATATTTAAATATTAATAATAAGAAATCTAAAAGACAATAAAATATTTAAATATTAATAATAAGTTGAATAAAATATTTAAATATTAATAATAAATTCGGTAGCAGCCATGTAAGAAAAACTCAAAACACTACATAGAAAAACGTGAGGAAAAGATTAGAAAATCCTAAAGCACGACGAATTTAGATGGAACATATTTTAGAAAATCCAAAAACACATTTAATTATGAACTTCAACACATTATAAGTGACGTGAAAAAACATGGCCATACTTTTATGTGTCAGGATTTTCTAAGGCCATATGTTATGTGATTCCGAGTTTGCCATTTTTGTGATCAACATATTACTGGCATTGTTGTTTCATATCAAGCACTTGATTTCATTTCATTTCATTCATCCCAACACTCAGAAGGTCATGTGGTTGATGTGTGCAGGCACACCATTTTCATGAACACGATAAACACAATCGATATTCTCATTAATATATAGCCCGAATGACTTTTCCTAGATTCAAACATATGTTGATTAAGTGGATACGACTTGCAATTTTTTTCAAGTGGTAACCTTCGTGGACTGGAAAACGACCAGTTTGCATAGTTTTGATAACCTAATTGGAGGCATTATAATTTGTGAGAAAATTGTAATTATTTCTTGTAATTGTTTTGCACAGAACATGTCGTAATGGGTAGGATTGGAAAAAAATGGAACCTGATGAGATTTATGTAGTGCTCCCACGGAAGCCATCATCCAACAAGTTTTCACTAATAAAAATGATGAGAAAGAAACATGTGACTGTGATTTGTACTCGGAAAAGTAGAAATAATTTCTATTTTGCAAATAATAGAATGATAAGGATTTTTAATATTATTTTTACTAATTTTGATGTAGGATAAAAAGCATCAATTTTATTAACAGAGGGAGGGAAAACGATGATTTATGCATTTGATATATGTATGTATTTTATTACTAAGAAGTTTTTGACCAATTTATTAAAAAATTCCTCCATATTCCTCTTTCAAAGTTACTGCGAATCCGTTTTTTGCAAGGCCGGGATACTGTTCAACAGATCTATACTGGGAAATATTTGGAGGCAGGGTTTAGAGAAAAAATTTGCAGCTACGGTAGACTCAGAAATAATATCTAACAATTACGGAGATGAATATGTTTTCAGAAATAGAAAACAATACCTCTGAGCTTGATTATACCAGGAGTCAAAAAAGCAATGGATCACTAATGTGGTCAATAATCAGAGGGGTATCATTTATCATTTACAAGAAGAAATACTATGTCAGATCTCTACAGTATATAAAGGTAGAGCACCTCTTAATAGATACATATATGATATCCAATCTCAATGTCCCAGAAACAACCGATAATGGGTTTCCATAGCTAAAAGGCTCCATGATTTTCCATGAATTAAAGGAAGATGGGCATACTGTACCACAGTAGATCTATAACTTGATCAAACTCAAAACAAAATTTAAAGCCAGAAAAACACAATCATGTCCTTAATAACACCAAAATAATGATAAGAACCTTGATATCGAGCTTGGTGTCGTCGCCTTCTCCCAACACATCCTTGTCTCGCAGGTCCAGAAATCTAATTTTATCCAAATCTTGATCAGAATAACACGTCATTAGAATAAATCCTAAAGACAGATCCCATATCCCATATGATGCAATGCTAAATAAATAGGTTATACAGATACAAGGTTAAGTAATCACATCAGAGGCATTGGAGATGAGTTCTAGCAAAAAGATATCCTTGTTATTGTAAAGAGAGTCGATGAGGATGTCCATTAGCCTCGAAACCTCTGCCTAGAACTCGAATTTCTGGGCATTGGCTCCTGGGAAATAGATTCGGACTCTCAGAAAAACAAAACATAAAACCCTTAATAAAACCCAAGAAATAGTTATTGATTATTTGACTTCTTCTATATGAATCTCTACGATATATAGCACTAGTTTAAGTTGTTTCGTTCTAGTTTAAGTTGGCTCACAAGCATGGCTTGATTTTCTACCCAACAATTTCATTGGAAGAGCAAATAAAGGAGACCATGGAGATAGTAAGTTCAAAGATCGAACCTCTGTGCAACATTTGCATCGGTTGAGAGGGCATCAGGAATGGCTCCACTGATGCCTTCCTCCACCTTGGGAGGACTGACATTCTCATCCACAGGGCTCGCTTCCTCTACCTTAGCTTTTAGATGGGGGCCTGCACAAACCCCAACCCAATCGGTCTTCAGGAAAAATAAAACATAAAAAAAAACATTGCAGTGAATGAATGCATAAGAGAGAAAAGCATACTGTGTTGCTAGATAAACGCAAGTATGATGAGCACCAAGTCTTTGCTGACATTTAAAGGGATACAGCTTAGTGATATTACCAGATGCAAATTACATAATTACTTACTTCTTGTGGCAGACGAGCGCAAGATGCACTAGTAATTTGTGAGAGATAAACTCATCCACTTCTGCTTGTGCGCTGTGCAACTTTTTCTTTGTCTATAACAAGCGCTTATCGGCAAGAACAAGCAAGGCCTATTCAGCAGCTCTATATCCTGGTAATTGCTCACTCTGGTATGAAGAACGCTGCAAAGCCAGTAATATTCATTATTTAGTGAAAGGAAATAATAATGAATAGACTATCTCAAACACTAGTGAATATCGTGGAAGTTTGAAATAATACCTTCATGTAAACCTTATTTTGATGCGTGGTGTGTGAGCAATCCAAACTGGTGAGAAGTTACACCATTGAGTTGAGTTGAGATGTATGTTAATTTGGGTAACCTGAAATTTTAGCATTTCGGAGTTAGGTATTTTTTTTGAAGTTTGTTCGTCTTTTTCATTATCAATTGGAGTATATTACCAATTGCATTGTTGCAACCTTCTTGTTGTTTGGAGAATTGCATTAAAGTCTCTGTTAAAGTCTCTATTGCTTGAGAATTGCTTTCAGGGATGATTTTCACATTGTGTTTGGCTACCAAGTGTCAAGCCTTTTTGTCAATCAACGCCACCCGTCATCAATATATATTTCTAGTATGCACATACTCATCGATTAGTGGAGAGATTGAGAGATTCAAGGCCCGTGGAAAACCACAAATTGGTTATATAAATCTTAGATATTTGCAGACTGTTTATTTGCAAACTGTCGGGCTCTCTACTCAAAAAAATAAAAATCATTTTCCAATACATGTCAATGGGAATGCTTAGGTCATCTCGCCGCCGGGTCTTGGGGCACAAAGTCCCAAGCAAACGTCACCTGCAAAACACCAATAAAAACTAAGTTAAATCAGTATTTAAATAATTCAAAAAATAAAAATTAACCAAACTACAGTAAAAACATTTGAAAAATAAAAAATTTAAATATACCTCTCAAATTAATCCACCTAATTGATTCATATATATTCCCTGTCGGGAACATAATAAACTTAAATGTCCCTGGACACATATATTATTGGAGTTACTAAGAGAATTGTATCTCATAGTTAATCTAAAAAGTTAATATAACCCATTATACTTAAAATAAAAGCTAATCTAATCGAATAGTTTTAAAAGTTATTACCAAGTTTTAATCTTAGCTACATATATACTATTGGAGTCATTAAGAGAATTGTATCTCATAGTTAATCTAAAAAGTTAATATAACTCATTATACTAAAGTAAAAGCTAATCTAATCGATATTAGTTTTAATAGTTATTACCAAGTTTTAATTTTAGCTTTTGTAATTTATAAAAACTCTTGTTGGAGTTGAAGTAAAAGTTAATCCAATAGTTTTAATTACAAGGTTTTGGAACATAATGGTTATTGGAGTTTAATTTTTCTAACTAGTATGTTTGGATTCTTAGAGTCTAATATTTGTATCTAATAATTAATTTAAAGTTAATATAGTTTTATCATGATTGGAGTTTAATTATGATTGAAGTTGAAGTTTAATTTTCCACCCCAAAATTCTAAGATACAATGACTACACATTCACATGACACTAAGTACACTTATTGATAGATGGAATTCCACTATCACATGGACTACAAATTACCTACCATGCTATTCAGTTCAATTATCACATGAGTTATTTTCGATTTTTTAATAATTGTTAATAATGAATTTTGAATGACGCCCATATAATCAATATGGACAATACGCTTGTCTCATTCTTGTCCATATATCCATATATAAAAAAGCATAGATGCTATTCCACACCAAAATTTTTAGATATAAGCGCTTATCAACTTTAAAATAATTACAGCCATAAGCGTTAATATCTTTCCTTGGATAGATGTTTTTATTTGAGATTTGAGGTGTTTTTATTTGAGATTTGAGGTGGGATACAACCTATGATTTTTCATTTAAGGAATTGGATGAGACAAGTATACTGTGGATATTGATTCTATGGCAGTCGTTCAAAATTGGAAATAAATAATTATAAAGAAATGAATATAAAAAATATCTGGTAACTAGTTGATGAATGGATAACTCATAGTAATGCATGGATAATTCATAGTTGATTCAAATATATAACCAACAGTTCATGGGAGATAACTAGAAGAATGTGAGATAATAAAAAAAGAATATAAAAAATAATTGATAGTTGATAAATGGATAACAAGAAGAATGTCCGTGATAACATGTATCTAGGCATGGATAACTCACACTTAACCCATTTAAATAGAAGAATATGAAGAATAAAAAAATATTTCCAAACTCTCTCATATTCCATAACTATCTCTCAACCATTTGATCCCTATCCACTACAAACTATGTAGGTGTGCTAGTATAATTATGGGGTGGACTACCATTTATCTATGTAGGTATGCTAGTATAATTATGGGGTGGACTACCATTTATCTATGTAGGTGTGCAAGTATAATTATAGGGTGGACTACCATTTATGAAGAGAGTTCAAGGTCTATTTATTTTAATAATTAAAGGGCGACTTCAAGTTCAATTTTCTATTAAGCAGTGTTGAGTAGAACATGAAGTAGTAGTTTGAAGGGAATGCTCAATTGTTTGTTAAGTGGTGTAAAGTTTATATATATATATATAGTGGTTGATGTATGGATAATTGATAGTGAAAGCATCAATAACTAGTAGTTAACGAATGGATAGCTAATATTTTATGGCAAATAACTAGAAAAACGTAAGAAACAAATATATATATATATAGCTTATGGTTAATAAATCGATAACTAATATTTAATGCATGAATGCATGGATAATATATAATGTCGGATGGAGTGAAAGTTAACCCATGAATAGTGTATAATTCAGGGAGAGTTTTAATGTAACCTAATACTATTTCTCCAACCATTCAGATCAGACAAACTTTATATTCGTTCACTAGGGGTTACTTACGCGCTATGATCATTGAAACTACTTGGACCTAGGTGATACTTAGTTTGTTGTCCCCTTTTCATTTCATAAAGGTCCCTTGCCTTACCTCCAATCATTGCCTCCTTCCGGATTGTTATTATGTTGTTTCTTTCCCCTTTCCTTAGGGGTCTATCAATGTTCACCAACCACAAATTAGGTGGCAATAATTGAAGTATATATATATATATATATATATATATATATATATATATATTGAGAGGTTGAAAATTTAATTTATTATTTTGATTTTTTTTTTGGATATGAAGTGTTTTTCTCTATGTTTTTTACTTTAAAAAATGGGTATAAGCGGATAATTAATACTATAACTAGCGAGTGTTAATAATTTATTTGATTCTTTAATTTATAAGACTTTATGTTTTCTTGGATTCTTCTAAGTAGAAAAAGAATACGTTTTCTTTTAATTAATATAGATGGAGGCCATGCATGCTCAAAAGGCATTCCTATGAAAATGACTATAATGGTAAATAATCAATAATAATTATGATTCATAATAAAAAATAATCATGATTCAGTTCTGCCTCTACGATGTAACATAGCCAATGCCTATGGAAAAAACATAGCCAATGCATTCCCATGTTGTGTTTTATCAAGGTTATGTTCAACTTATCTCCCTTGCATTTATGTAAGTGTTTCACAGCATACTATCATGCTATTGTTTTTATCAAGAGAATGAAGTCATCTTACATATATGTGTAAGTTCGTCTTGGATAAGAAGTTAGAAACTTAAAATATGAAATTTGGGTTTCTCTTTTCAAACAATGAGTAGCGGTATCCAAACTTGACAATAACACATTATTTTAAAATTTATATGATATGTTTTAGCTGATTTTTTAAAACCATTAACAACTGTATCTAAACTTGGTAATAAAGTTGAAGATGCAATAATGTTGGAGTTTCAATGTGTGCAACTAATTTTGGTTGTAAGCTTATGTAAGAGATCTTTTTCTTCTTAGACTTCTTTTATTGGTAAAAATGGAAGACTCTTCACTTGTAGTTTAAAAAAAAAATTCTCTTTTATTCAAAAAATTATCTTTGATGTGAGTTGATTCTGGATTTTGGATAGTAATGTAAAATTCTTCACTTGTAATTTACATCATTGAGATTAATAGAGTTATTTTGCTCTTTTATCCAATGTAGAGGATTATAGAGGATTATATTTGATCTCAGTAGATTTTGAAGGATCAAAGAGATGGATCTCTACAAATCTCTTCTCAAAAAAAGCATTAAACATTATCTCTCTCTTTTTCACATAAAGCATTCATTATCTCTTATGGAATATTTTGGTTTTGCAGAGTTGTTCTTGTTATTGTAGATCTGTGGCGCATAGATATGCACCTAAGGAAGAGTGGGGCCTGATTTTGCATTTGATTTCTGTGCATCGTTATGTTAGATCTGTGGTAACAGATTGTTGTTCGAAGAGCATTTCATTTGAGTTGCAGAACAATAGTTACTGACATAGATCCATTTTAAACCTGAATCTATCAAGCATCAAGAAGGATCCAGTTTCTTGAGATGTACATTTTTTTATCATTTGGATCCATTTGGGTACTTGATAGATCCTGGTTTAAAATGGATCAATGCTAGTTTTTTATTTATTTAAGTCTATATGTAATTTATATTTTTCATTTTTTTAATATTTTTTATTTTTGTGGTTAGTAAAACATGACAGAATCTCCCCCATACTGGGTTGGAGAGCAGCTCACTTCTCTCAATGCAATGAGTATAATATTTTTATTTTTTTATAGACTGGACAGATCCACACATCTCTCTCATTTGAACTGTAAGTAGAAAACATGAATAGGCACCATCACTATCAAATCATTGGCTTGTTAAGGATTAAGCGTAAAATGCTTGAAAATTGTGTGCCTCGCAAAGCTCTCTTACTTGTCATATCTGATGATCACAGCCTATTATTATGTGATAATTGTTATAGAAAAGAAATATACAGTCGACCGTTTCACCATCTGTATTGTTGGCTCTCTCCACTTGCAACTTGACCTCTTGCACAGATATGGTTCAACGATCCATTTGCAAGATCGATCCTGAGATCTGGAGCGTGGATTGGGCACCCAAGCTTGTTGGTGCCTCCGTTTGTGTTTATTGTTGATTACACAACTCCAGAGCAAGTGTTTTATCAAGTCGCGGGTCCTTTATTTTCGTGGTGCTGATATCAATCCAATGGTTCTAAGTTCGATTATGTGAACCCTAATGATGTTGTCGAGGATTCATCTATGAAGGAAACCTCCCCCTAATGGGATTCTACAACCACAAATATTTTGTGGTATCAATCCAAAGGGAAGTGGTAATTCTCGACTCAAGGTCGGGTCTCCAACTAGGGTGCTCAATTTCTATCGACGTTGCGATCTATTTGCACGGTGCAGAGAAAAGATATACCTTTTGGTTGGCACTACCTCTCACGTCGGCGGAAGGATTTGATGATTTCTAGTTGCATATGATCATAATATTTTTTTCATTCTTATATTGCAGATTAAATTTTGGGGTTTCATTCTTTCCCTTCCATGCAAGGTCAATGATCGTAATTTCAATTTTCGGAATAGATGTTTGGAAACAAGGGGCAGAATGTACTTCAGTCATTGTTTTGATGGTGGAATTCAACAATTGTGTCCCTCACTTTATGGCATTGCACATTGTTTGTATGTGCTTTTTGCACATGATTTATGGTTTTTTGTACGAGATTAGGGTTTGTCCTTTTAATCACCATAGTTTGTATTATGGAGGTGTTTTTTTCACATATTATTTTTTTTCCAAATTTATTGAGGTTATGGGTGGTGCCTTTGCCATACCTTTCCACTTTAGTGTATGTTTTTTCACTGTGTTTGAAGATTTGTGAAGAGAATTATGCTTTCTTTCTTATGATTGGTTGCATGTCACTTTGATTTTTCTCTAAGATAAATGTTTTTCTCATGGATCAAATTTTGATTTCTCTATTATAAATGGGTACCTAACATGGCCTTGTTTGTTGGGACTAGTAGTTGTTTTTCTCATGAGCTCAATGATCAAATGGTGATTCCTCTATTGTAAATGGGTACCTAAGATGGCCTTGTTAGTTGGGACTCGTAGTTGTTTTTCTCATGATCTCAATGATCAATTGGTGTTTCTTAGATATTGTAAATGGGTACCTAACATAGGCTTGTTTGTTGCAAGTTTGTTGGGACCCATATGGATAATGTTAGTCCATGATGGCTATTTTATGTTAGTATTCTTTCACTATGTCATGAAGGTCACTACTTTGAAGTGTCTTTTGCTTAGGTTGTTGTGCATGTTTTCGACCTCTAGCTCGTACTACATACATTTTCCATCAATTACGACATCCATTGCCATCATCTTTTCCACTCAATTCAACTTTGTGGGAGGGAGCGGTATGAAATGATTCCACATCTGATTTTTTATTCACCATGTTCGATCGACATCAAGCATCTTTATAATGTTCCTTATACAAAACTCTTATTCCTATATTGACTTGAAGGTTGCACTCGCTAGTGACCCATGCATTCTGAGATGGATTGGAGTCCTTAGGGACATTTGACTTGTGATGTTTTCTTGATTATAAATGAGTAGTTAATCAGGTATTTTGTGTTGGGTTTCATTCAAGAGGACAAATTTATTTTTGGGGTGTGCATTCACCTCTCGTTGCTACAACAGTTTGGAATGTGCATTGGTATATATTCAATATTCATTGCCTTAGGAGTTCAAAATTTTCTACTCATATTTCTACATGGATCCTTGATGTCATAGACAATATGGGATTTCTTGTCCCTCTTTAGAGAATCTTTCATTCTTCCATTTTTTATTTTTGAGTGTCCATAGGCCTTATTGATAGTCTGATGGCTGATAGTGTTTAATTATTTTTGAAGCCTTATTCTAGTATCTAACCAACACCTATTTATTTAGAGCATTCATGTGGTGGTTATCAATGTTTCCCATTTCCTTGCCTTTGCAACTTACCTACTTCTTCAAAGTTCAACCATGCTCCTTGAGGTTATTTGGATCTCTTCTTCAAAGTTTTGGTTAGAGTTTTTAGCCTCCGAAAGTCTCTTTCTCTTTTCAATCACCGCATCATTATGATATCTTCATGAGTTTCAACTCAAATTTCTTTTTCAACAGTGGTTTTTTTCTCTTTTGTAAGGGAGTTTTATCATTTTCTCCACTTATGGGAGCTTGTACATGGGTAACTTATCAAGCCTTATTATTGGGACGGGTGAGTGCAAGAAGATGATGGACCTTTTTGGCGCGTTAGATGCAATAGAAACCTGAAAAATCAGGCATCCCTCAACTTACTTGGATTTTTTGAG
>LPNX010574207.1:6679-161038 GCA_001517045.1 Pseudotsuga menziesii
AATTTTCAATAATGGTAAAGGTTGTTAATGGCCAAACTTCTTAAGGAAGACTGAGCAATATGACTCATAGTGGAATGTATGGGAAATTCATATCAAGGTAGAAATTTATGGGAAATTCATGTGTGCATTATATGACTTATTCTAAGTTTCCACTCACTCAAGGCGTCGTCTCTTAAGCGATGCTTATGAGGCTATCCATCACTTAAGCGACGCTTATGAGGACTAGCCGTCGCTTAAGCGACGCTTATGGCCACATTTTCAAAAAAAAAATTATCTTTGTGATTTTTGGTAGGTTTAAAAAAGGAAATCCACGCGCCGTCATATTTTTCCGTCGAATTTTGGATCAAAATGTAGTAGTGTGCCTTTCCATCAAGAACCTCCCATTCTCCATCCTTCATAGTCGCTGATTGTTTTTCTTTTCTTCCCATGACAAGTACAGATCCTTCGGGTACAGATAGTCCTCCATTTGCATCTTCCATAACTGATATTTTTGGCCGTTAAATTTCTCAACCCTAAACTTTCCTTCTTATACCATTGATCCCACTCGAACCAGGAACCCTTCTTTCCTGCGATTTTACCAACCAAATAGACCTTTTGGCTCTGATCCCAGTTGTTATAAAATAGGACCGCATAGCAATAACAGATATACAATTAAATCATAAACAAGATGCAAAACACATTAAAACATTACAGAGAGACACAGATATAACGTGGTTCACCCAAATGATGGGATACATTCACAAAGAAATTTCTAGTCCTTTTATTGCAGTCTAGAAAGGTGAAGGGATACAACCTACAGCAAAACCACTGCACTTCCTCTTCATGCTCTCACAGTCTCTCTTCCAACCAATACAATCCCATACTCAGTCGTTTTACAATGCTTTATTTTATAGGGGAAATACAATGGGAAAATTCTAGGGTTAACCCAATACCATGGGTATAAAAAATATTGGCCAACACATATCCCAAAAAAAATTATTTTGAGATCTACCCCCAAAACCCCAAGGCAGGGGGAATGAGTGTACAGTACACCTGGATTACAAACACTACTGAATAATATCTCTGGATCTGGAAGATCAGGCTCCACAACCGACAAGTGGAAGCTTTGGGATTTGGAATAAGGGGTAAAATGAATGATGTTTGAACATTAGAATGACATAAATATTTAATAAAGGAGATAAATAAATAAATACAATATAAAATTGAAGTGGCAATGGAGCATGGAGACACATGGAGACTAAAGGGCCCACACAAGCTAGAATTTATGTGCCACATGGCATCCTCCTCTTGAAATTTTGAATCCATGGGAAGCCTAAATGTTCTTGGATGAATTAGAAGGCTAATATGCTTGGCCATATACATCATAGGTCTAATTTGGAAGGAAATGTAACTTACATTGGAGAGGAAGATTCATTTTGGAGCTAGTGAGACACTTGGACTAGATTTCCTCGCTCTATGAAAACAATGATGAAGATGTTATGAAACCTATGAAAAAAATAATATTTAAAGGATGAAATCTGACATATCTGACATATTAGGTCGAAATATAGAATCCAAGAGGGCACTCATGGGAGTTGGGGAAGCTCAATGGGTTCCTACTCAAATTGGGGAAGATGGAAGGCTAGGAAAGGGAGGACACATGGCAAATATTGAGCCCACACCCAAATTTGAATTATCTTGAGTTTGTGGATGGATTGGTAACCTTACAAGGCAAAGTATGTTTATAAAATATAGGAATCAGCCAAGATAATGGTTTTTTTCTCATTTGAGAGATTGTGATTTGTGAAATGTGAGAGCTAGTGGATGACTAGTTTTATTTCCTTAGCCAATTTCAAGGGTGAAATATTCCCATCCAAGTTGGTGTTTGGAGAGGCCACTCAGGTATTTAATGGATATTTAATGGAGTTTTATTTTCATATGTAAGCTATGGGGGATCTCTTGGTTCCTTCTATTTCAGCACTTCCTCTCAACCATTTTCAGTTTTTATGGCATATTCTTGCTCATGAAGGGATTACGCTTTGGGTGAGCTATTGATTTCTTTGGGGGAGATTCTAATGCCCCATTATTTTATGTTCTGATTTAAATTCTCTATATTTAAATTTAATAATAATATCATGTCTAAATACTTAAATATTCCATGTAAAAATGTCAATCAATGAAGAAATAGTGGCATTTCCCCACTATCTTGTTGTGAACCAATGTAATGTTGATGGATTGGAATGGATAAGTAAAATATGGATGGTTTATGGATGAATGGACTGTTATTTATGTATTTAAAATTTAATAAGGCTCTCATTTTGAAATACCCAAAATATTTCATGTATAAATGTTAAACAATGAAGAAACAGTGCCATTTCCCCACTACCTTGTTGTGAACCAATATAATGTTGATATATTTGAATGGATAAGTGAACTACTGATGGTTTATGGATGAATGGAATTTTATTTATGGATTATATTATTTTAATGTTCATTACATAATCATTTGGAGTTATTTTTTCAATTTTCAAAGCATTTGGAGAAGTTTGCCTATCATTTCCCCCAAGGTTGAAACTAGTCTTTTTGCATCTAATTTAAGGAAGTTATAGAAGAAATTAAAAGTTGAATGGTTATGAATATGAGTTAATATTTATTTACTTTAAATTTTCACTTCTTTCATTCAGAAATTATAGTTGGTTTTAGTGCATTTGGGAAGCCATTTTCAGTATTCATTGTGGGGAAATTAGAACCCCAAATTACTAGTCAAAACTCCTACCTCGACCAGAATCTTAAAAAAATTTGCAAAAGAGTTTAGAGGGTTATAAATATTCCCTGAAAATCATATTCAAACCTTAATATCATTCATATACCTTATGTGAATATTAGGTAGCATTTGGACCAATTTGGAGACCTAGACATCAAAGTTAGTCAAGGTTCGAAATTAGGGAAAAAGTGAAAAAAATGTCATTTAATAAAATTTTGAAAAAGGGACATTACAGTGGTATCAGAGAATGATATTGGGACCTGATGTTGTATTATATTTATGATTACAATAATTCAGGGATCACCATTAGATATTGAAACCAAAAGTGCTTTTGTTTAAAAAAGGAAAAAAAAAGTAGGAGAAGAAGGCATTTTTTTAGGAAACTATGACTAGGGATGAAAAGGGAACCTCATATGATGGTGAGGAGAATATAAAAATCATGAAACCTATATTTTATTAAAAAACCAATAAAATGACCCAATATATTATGAAAGGATTAGAATTTATGGCTATCCAACTTAGGGGTAAGCTGGCAGAGGGGGGTAGTAGAAGTTTCCATCATGGAGAGACACATAATACCATTCATTTTGAAGAATTTTATGATTGGTTGAATGAATTTAAGAAAAATAATTCAAATGTGAATTCATTAAGGAATAATCAGCAATGCACAAGTATGGTGGAGACCAAGAATCCACCAAGTTTTGTGGGTGGTGAAACATAAAAAGAATTACATTATGAGGATCGAAAGTCACTCCCAAGTGACTCTGAAAAAGATGAAGAGACATCACATGAGTATGAAGAAGTTTCTATTGAAAATATTGAATATCATTTCAAGACACAACCTACCTTGGAAAAGAAACAAAGAGAATCTACTAATGGATGCTTAAACTATGAAGGAGTACCTATTGATGGGTGCTCACACCTCTATGTTGGTGACATAGAGATCACTTTTGAAAGTGTTGCTGCAAGAGAAAATTCCATTAAACATGAAAATGAATACCTTTTAGTAGTTTAAGAAGAAACAAGATCAAATTCCCCATCACCACTTGAGATTCATGAAGTTGGTCCAAGCAAGAAGGAATAAGATAAGGAGGTTCATTTATAAGAGCCGCATTTTCTTGAAGGGTCCTTAAAGATGAATGAAAATAATATCCAAGAGTCCCTTAGCATACTCCATGACACTCAAGCATTAGTGTAAAATTCTTGTTGGAGAGCTACTTCATTGGAGGAAACATCCTTCCTTTAAGACATGGAGAAGATTCAAAGAGCAATGTGCCACATCAAAGGTAATTTCATGTCTTTTATTTTTGACATAAACCATTTGTTTTAGATTAATGAATTTTTACATGATGCATACTTGAAGAATAATGAGGATAATCATAATATCACAATTCAAAACGATCAACTTCTTGAAAATTTGCAAGATACTTGTTTTTCCTCCTCTGTTTCAGATTGTCAAATGGTATATAATTTGGAGGATTCTCATGACATGGTGGATCATGAGAAATGTGGAAATTTTAATGTGCTTGATTTGTTTGAATATGAAATTGAAGAGATCCAAACACTTGATGTGGTGGAAGAGGAACTTGAATTTTCTCTTGATGAAGGTTATGCAATTTTTAAAGAAGAGCATGATTCCTCTACATTGGAACCAATATATGACAAAGGTTTCACACTTTTGAAGGAGCTGCATGATACTACCCATATGGATCCTTCCCATGATGAAACTTCTGCACTTTTTTATCATTTGGGTGATTTAGTTCATTCTCCTACATCCTACAATTCCATGTTTTGCAGCATTAGTCTCAATTAAGTATGGGTGAAAGGGTTCTTTTTGATGGTGCTACATGAGGAGTATGGAACTCCTAGATTTAATTTTTATGATGACATAGTTGGAGTACATCCTTATTAACATTTGCAGCAGAATCATTTTTTACTTTATGATTATGTACATCTACATGGATGCACCTATGATATGCATTTGAGTCACTTGAAGACTCACGGTTTTTATTGCCCAACATTTGGTTCATTTGATGTTGGAGGAACTTCATCCAACACCGGGGTGAATAGAATTATGATTGAAGAACAATTTTTTTCCAGACACATACTTTGTTATATATTTATGATTATCTCATTCATGTATGTATGGGTGATACTTCTTTGAGACATTTTAAGTCTCATTTTTTTTGCTCATTATTTGATTCAGATTTGAGTGGAGATTCTTCATTCACTTCTTGGATGAAAGAATACATGGCTAGATCTTTTGATGCATGTCAAATCTTTTTGGAGCAGAACTATAGGATATGGGATCCTCACCTATGTCATTGGAGCAGATTTTATTGGTCACTTGAAGCTTGTATGCACTTGGAAAATGGTGGTCTACTTACTTGGAGGTATACGCACTCTCATGATTTTTTGATGAGGCACTTCCTTGATATACATTTTTATTATGTTGTTATGTACTTTGATGATATATATTATGTACTCATGATGTTTGGAATAATGAATACAAGAAAATGGGATACCGTAATTCTCTTTCCTAATGGTATGGGTTGGAGAGCACTCTTAATTGTTGGAATGCAATACAAGCAACGGGACCTTGGGATATTATTTTGTCCCATTGATTTCATTTTTTTTGGGAAACAATAAGTACGGGAGATGGATTCCCCACTTAATAAAGTTATTTTAATCAGAGTAGTGCAGCAGCAAGAATGGTGTTTCCTCTCTCAAATATTCATGGAATCTCAAAGACTCAAAGTTGGGAAACTATGTGGCAACTTCAAAGAATCATACAGAAAGCAGGTTCTTACACACCCATGTTTGAAATTGCTTGAGAACAAGAAATATTGGGAAGGGAGGATTTTTCATGTCCCAAATTTTTCACTGGGTCAAAATGGCCTAATCACATTTTCCATATTCATTATAGCTTGTCAAATTGATGCTAAGGGTCAAATAATTGTCAAGGAGGGAAATTACTAGTTTCCTAGGTTGGGGGTGGAAGCTTTGGGATTTGGAACAAGGGGGAAAATGAATGATATTTGAACATTAGAATGGAATAAATATTTAATAAAGGAGATAAATAAATAAATAAAAGAGAAAATTTAAGTGGCAATGGATCATGGAGACACATGGAGACTATGGGGCCCACACAAGCTAGAATTTGTGTGCCACATGGAATCCTCCTCCTGCAATTTCGAATCCATCGGAATCCTAAATGTTCTTGTATGAGTTATAAGGATAATAAACTTGTATATATACATCATAGGTCTAATTTTGAAGGAAATGTAACTTACATGGGAGAGGAAGAGTCATTTTGGAGCTAGTGAGACACTTGGACTAGATTCCCTAGCTCTATGACNGCCACCTATGACACAAATAAGACATATATGACATGTCAGGTTGAAATATAGAATCCAATGGGGCACTCATATGATTTTGGGATGCTGAATGGGTTCCTACTCAAATTGGGGGAAGATGGAAAGCTAGGAAGGGGAGGGCACATGGAAAATATTGAGCCCACACCGAAATTTGAATTGTCTTTAGTTTGTGGATGGATTGGTAACCTTAGAAGGATAAGGATGTTTATAAAATATAGGAATAAACCAAGAGAATGGGTTTTTTCTCATTTGAGAAATTGTCATTTCTGAATTGTGAGAGTTAGTGGATGACTAGTTTTCTTGCCTTAGCCAATTTCGAGGGTGAAAGATTCCCATCCAAGTTGGTGTTTGGAGAGGCAACTCACGTATTTCATGGATATTTAATGGATTTTTATTTTATGGTGTAATATACAGGGAATATATTGGTTCCTTCTATTCCATAACTTTCTCTCAACCATTTTCATTTTTTATAGCGTATTCTTGCTCATCGAGGGATTGCGCTTTGGGTGAGCTATTGATTTATTTGGGGGAGCTTATAATGCCCCATTATTTTATGTTATGATTTAAATTATCTGTATTTAAATTTCAGAATACTATCAGGTTGAAATAACGAAATATTTCATGTAAAAATTTCAATCAATGAAGAAATAGTGTCATTTCCCCACTATGTTGTTGTGAACCAATGTAATGTTGATGGATTCGAATGGATAATTAAAATACTGATGGTTTATGGATAAATGGACTGTTATTTATGTATTTAAAATTTCATAATACTCTCAGGTCTAAATACCCAAAATATTTCATGTATAAATGTTAAACAATGAAGAAACAATGTCATTTCCCGGCTACCTTGTTGTGAACCAATATAATGTTGATAGATTCGAATGGATAAGTGAAATAATGATGGTTTATGGATGAACGGATTTTTATTTATGGATTATATTAGTTTAATTTTCAGTACATAATCATTTGAAGTTATTTTGTTGAGTTTCATAGCATTTGGAGAAGTTTTCCTATCATTTCCCCCAAGGTTGAAACTAGTCTTTTGCATCTGATTTAAGGGAGTTATAGAAGAAATTAAAAGTTGAATGGTGATGCATATGAGTTAATATTTATGTCCTTTACATTTCCCTTGATTCCATTCAGAAATGAGAGTTTCCTTGAGTGCATTTGGGAAGCCATTTTCAGTATTCATTTTGGGGGGATTAGAATCCCAAATTACTAGTCAAAACTCCTACCTCACCCAGAATCTTAAAAAATTTTGAAGAAGCATTTAGAGGGTAATAAATATTCCCTGAAAATAATATTCAAACCTTCATATAATTCATATAACTTCTGTGAATATTTGGGAGCAATTGGACCAATTTGGAGACCTAGACATCAAAACTAGTCAAGGTTCGAAATTGGGGAAAACGTGAAAAATTGGTCATTTAATAATATTTTGAAAAAGGGATATTACATTATAAAAAAAGCATTAAGTATGATTCTAATCCGAATTATTAATTTTATTACCCCCCTCTTGCTTCATTGGTGGGATATGAGCACATTACAGTATCTCAGTTAAGTGACAAGTCCTTGTGTTGACATCACTTTCTTGAGATAGCTAGTCTATGTGAGTTATCCTAGACTGACGATTGTCCCATCCGATGACCAATTTTGAAGTGGTAACCATATTTTATTTTCATAGGGAATCACATAGGTTTTTGTGAGTGGGGGACACTTGTAATAACTGAGACAAACATAAGGTTGTTTCAGCTCCTTGGGAGGGTGAATAACCAAGAGCTAACACTTGCACCCCTGTCGATTGAAGAATAATGTAACTATTTCTCATACCTTCACCATTTAGTAATTATTGAGGCCTAATGTCCCTCAAGGGCTACTAGTTTTGGAAGCCCCTCTAAAAATCCAACTTTTCACTAAACCTCGATTTTTTGGAAAGAAGTTTGCTTGTTTCTTCCTTAGGGACATTTTTGGTGCTGTGGACACTTTTGTTTCTATTGGAGTCTATATTTCCTTTAGAATTGTTTGATTACATTTTTATATATTTTTCAATTATAAAAACTCAAACTTCAAAGTGGATTCTTTCTCGACCCTCCAATCACGACGATAGTGCGGTAAGTCACTAGAACTTGAAGGCCCCACTAAAACATAGAGACATATACATAAACAAAAACCATAAGACTTTGAAAATGAACCATTTTTAAATTCAATTAAAAATAATAGAAAATATCAACATCAACCTAATCCCAAACCATTTACAGAAACGATTGATAATCTTTCTCCATTTGAAATTGAAATGATAGAAAACCATACAACTGATCTTGCTAATCCACCTTTAAATATTTCAGACCCAGTAATACTTGCGGTAAATGAATCATTGGATAAAATCAACCCTCTTTTCACATATACAAATAGCATGAAAAATATGACACTTAACCCTTTGGATTCTTCAGAATCTCTAGGAACCACATTGTTTCATCCCTAAATGGTGGATGGAGGAGGAAATAAATGCAATTCGACCTAAATGACAATCCCAATGGTTAACGTGCATGCTAATAACATAAGTTCAATCAACAGTTTAGTTCCAGTTGGTATTGTTATAGGTTCCAATCCTAGAAGTACATCCACTTCATATACAGGTATCCCTATTGGAGGTTGTACCTTACAAAATATGGGTTTCCCATATGGCGGGGCTTATCAAGGTCAAAAATTACAAGGAGTTAATTTGAATCCTTTTGGTCAACCTAACACTTGTCTATGTTCCACTTATAGAGTAAAATATACACCTTGGAATGGTAATATTCCTACTAGAGGAAATGGAGCTTGGAACATGCATACCAATTGGATCCATCATCCGTAAATGAGTGGTAATGTCCCGAGAGGTTATCCTCCTACTGATCCTAACGCAATGTCTAGGGGAAACCCTGCAACTCCAACAACCACTATGCTAGGGGGAATTCCACCTATGAAATATGTCTTAAACTCGAGTAGTATGGGTCTCAGAAGTTATCAATATTTTGGGAACCTACCCCCACAGGGGAAAAATCCACATTGGAATACTTATCAATTACAAGGAAAATATCCTTGGAACGGTCAAATCCCATGAAAGTATCAACCTTGTTGGAGTCCACATCCACAAGGAGGTAATTCACCTTTCAATTCCATCCCACAATGGAATGGGAAAACTATTGGGAATAACCAATCTCATTGGGGTCCTCCTTTTCAAGGAGTAAAATCCACCTTGGAACATAAATCATACCCCAATTCAATGGAGCTATCAATTTCCACCCACATATCAAACACATATGATGACACCTATCAGATTAGCATTTCTAGCCACATTGAATCTACCATATTTATCCCAGCTGACCAATGATCCTATTCTACATATGAATGGATGGCCAACCATACCAACCAAACTTCCTTTAGACATACCTAAGTTCAATGGACGACCAGGGGACGATCCATCAAATCACGTGATGAAATTTCATTTATGGTGTTCATCCAATTCCCTAGTCAATGATAGTATTTGGTTGAGGTTGTTTCAATAGACCCTCAAAGAAACCACTGTGAAATGGTACATTGAACTGCTATGTAATACATTCTCAGATTTTTCATCTTTAGCCATGGTAATTTTGGCACATTTTCAATTACTTATCCGCTATGAGATGGGTACTGAACTTTTGAATTTGCTTAGGTAATCCACTTCGACTCACATATCTGATCATATACATGAGTGGAGGAGACACCGAAGGCTTATTAAAACAAAAATCCCAGATCAATTCTTGGCAGATTAGTTTGTAAAAGCACTATGTTTTACTCTTTCCAAAGATGTATCTATGTGAAGAGCCATGACCGCAGAGAAACTCATTCAGAGTGCCCCAAGAATGGATTTGATATATTCACAATTAAGCACTCTTTATGATTTAATACCTCTCGCTGCGAGACCTGCATTCGATCCAGCAAGGCCATTGAAAGGACCTCATGCCAATGGTGTGATTGGTTATGTCATCCAAATTAATTGACTTACCCAACAAATGGGACAAGTGTCGGTTCAAACCTCTTAACCCACATCTGGCTAGGAAAACTAGCAACCTACAAATCCTACCCAAACTTCGGAAATCCTCACGGTCCAAGCCATAGAGCAAAAAGGAAAAAATAATAAACAAAAGAAAAATCTAAATGCTAATGCTGGGATAGGAGATGCACCTAGAATGAATAATCAACCAGAAGGAAATCAGGAAAAACAGAAAAACAAGTATCCTTGCAAAATATGTCAAAGAGATCATCCTACTCACCTATGCCCTTATATGATGACATTCATCAAATGTTGTCTCAATGCAGTGGACCACAAAAACCTGATGTGTTGAATCAACCTTTTCCACAACAACAACAGATGGTTTTTGCAGCTTCGGTACCCCTGCAAGGGGGAAACCAAGCAAACCCTCCACAAGCGGACAATCCACCCATTGCCAACATCTTTGGACTAGATCATGAGGTCAATATTCAAATAAGGGATCATTCCTATGACAAACCACCTAGTGTTGCACACTCATTAGGATCAAAACCAAATGCTTATCTCACTATCAAGAAACTAACCATTGACATAATGCCTCGACCCCCAAAAGGGGTTTTATGTAAATCAAATCATAATCCTAAGGCGAGAGCAGCTCAAAACTATAGTAGAGTGGAAGAATTAAATCAAGCACATTGTTCTATGTCCCACTTGGAGGTATTAAAAAGTTGTCCAACTCAAACAAAAGCACTATTGTCTTCCATTGGCGGATTCGATCCAAATGATACCAATTTGATCACCTTTGACTTAAAACAATCAACATGTAGGCTTCCATCACATGTCACTTTTCAGATTAAAGTGATATCACATGGGATGAATATTTTTTGAACTGTTATAGGAAAAGGAGCCTCTACTTGTGTCATGTCTTTAGGATGTTGGAAAGGCTTAGGATCACCCACTTTGAAACCATCCCACACCATAATTAAATAATTTGATGGACACTCATTCTCACCTCATGGACACATTATGGATTGCTCAATTGAATTAGGAGGTAAAATAGTTCAAGTTGATGTTGAGGTAGTGGATGCACCCATAGATTACAATATGATATTGGGACGTAGTTGGATACATGCAATAGCGGTAGTAGTATATTTGGTATTCTGAGTAATTAGGTTCCCTCATCAAGAGAATATTATTACGATCAATCAGTTAGATTACTGCACACCTAAAACTGGTATCCAATCAAATGTACCTTTTGTTGAAAATTCACAGGTAGTGATTTAAGATGTGGGATTTGGGATGCTTAAAGACTCTTCCCTCATGGGAACCTTAACAATCCCACCACCAACATCTAATCCTCAAACTGCTCCAGTTTTCACCATTACATCATAAGTTAACTTTCCATTACTTGTTTTGACCAAATCCACTACAACGATGGGTTCCACTTCATCACATTGAACTATGATAGAGGAAATCCAAGTTCAAAATACTGAAGGAAAGGAAATAAATTCAAAAAAACTTGATGAAAATAGGAGTAGTACACCTTTCTCTAACATAGAAATGTTGTATCAAGAAATTCAAAATGTTTCAGCAGAATTAGATCAAATTACTTCTCCATTTGTGGAATATGATCCCTACACATCCCCTGTATGGGCTATTGATACTCCCAAAATTCATGATGTCTTAGATCAAACCTTTTAATATGATGAAGCGATCATGGAAGTCATGAATTTCTTAGAATGACCATGGGAAGGCAATAATGGCATGCATAATTGATCATCATTTCTTTCTAAACCAAATTCATTAGAGGTTAAACCTGAAATTTTTTACCTTGATGATGATATGGAAAGGTACCAATTTCTTGTCTAAACAAACAATGTGCTTTTAGAAGGAAATTTGAAAAACATTTCAAAAACCATTCCTATCAATATATCCAGTAAGCCTGACATCATTGAAAATATCAATATAGGTGCCAATTGCTCTTTCAAGGAAATGACAGAATATACTGCTCTATTCAAAGAGTTTCGTGATGTTTTCGCTTGGTCATATCAAGAAATGTCGTGCATCGATCCTAGCATTGTCGAACATGAGATAAAAACCTATCCAAATGTCAAACTTGTACGACAAAAATTACATCTAGTATATCCTAAGAAATCCGCTGCAGTCAAGGTAGAAGTGGAAAAGTGGTTGAAAGATGGATTAATTTACCCTATACCTTTCATTGAATGGGTATCCAATCTTGTTGCGGTCAATAAAAAATAAGGGATGATATGAGTCTGTACTGAATTTAGGGATTTAAATTTGGCTTTCCCCAAAGATAATTATACTACACCCTTAATTGATTAGATTATAGACAAGTGTGTCAGTAACATAACCTTTTCATTTATGGATGGATTCTTCGATCACAACCAAATTCAGATTAAGAAAGAATACCAACATAAATCAGCTTTCATTGTTCCATGGGGCACTTTTTCCTATAGGAAAATTCCTTTTAGACTTAAAAACGTTGGGGCTAATTTTCAAAGAGCAATGTCATATGATTTTCATGATAATTAAGAATATTGTCAAGGTCTATCTCAATGACTTGACAACTAAATATAGGAGAAGAGATGAACATTGTGCACATTTACGTGTTGTTTTCCTTTGATGTTGAAAATATAACATTAGATTGAATCCACATAAATGCATATTTTGTGTGGAGTCTGAGAGATTACTTGGTTTCATTGTATCCATGGATGGGATATAGGTATATCCCCTTAAGGTCGAGGCAATATTGTATTTTCCTTCCCCGAAAACAATTATACAGCTTCAAAGCCTACAAGGAAAAGAAACATTCTTGAGAATATTTATTGCTGATTATGCTGAAATTTCTAAAGGTTTCATGTGTCTCTTAAAACAATATGCATTGTTCATATGGGATGGACAAGCTCAATGTTCTTTTGATGCAATGAAACAATCCCTCGTGTGAACCCCTGTGTTTAGTCCCCCAGACTATACCAGATATTTTTTGCTATATTTGGCAACAAACGGATCCACATTAGGGATGGTTTTCATCGAAGAGGATGATTCATATCAAGAAAATGTCATTTATTATTTTAGTAAGGGCCTTTCTGGACCTGAATTCAGATATTTCCAGGTGGACAAGATAGCCCTGGAAATAGTTCATGCTTCCCAAAGACTTAGACATTATATACTTCCAAGAAAAATGACTATAGTGGCTGAAATGAACCCCATGAGATACATTTTGTCCCATCAAATCATCAGGGGAAAGTATTCAAAATGGATAGTAATTTTGCAAGAATTTGATCTCGGATTTGTAAATACTAAATCAAGAAGTCTTTAACATCTGCAGAACTAGTGTCCGAGTTACGTGTCAATAAAGAGGAAACAATGGAAGAAGAGTCTTGGGCAGATGAACATTTATTTCTCATTGCCACTACTGATTCTTGGTTTGGAACATTAATTATATATCTCCTGTCACATACCCCAATTTTTTAAAATTATGTAATTTGTTTTATTATATTTCTGAGACATTATGTTAAATTTAATCCTAAGTAGGGATTGATGACTCAGCAGAGTCAATAGTAATGGAGTGTAATTCAGAATATTTTATTATTAATAAATAAATTATGGAGACAACAGCATGGGAGAGCTATTAAAAGAGGTTATTGGTGAAACTGGTGGATGGAACTAGGTGGAAAGGCAAAAGACAAGTGGCAAAATCCTCAAACACTTCCTAAGTTGTAGGTGGCAACTTCCCTATATTTGGGGTCATGATTCCCCAAGAAAGTGGAATCAGAGCAGGTGGCTCATTAAATGACAGTTAACCCAACAAAGACCTAGGCAATCTTTTAAAAGTACTCAATGAAGAGAGCTGAGGCTGCTCAGATTTTATTCCAGAGAGAATTCATTCAGGTGAATGTTATTCAGGAATTTCATTGAGGAAAGAGGGAAAAACAGTAAGGAAGTGTTCTGAGTGGATTGCTGCAGTAACTTGATTTTATTTATATCTTCTAGCTGGGAGGACTTGCCGATAAGTTCTGTATTCATACTGAGTTTGAGGACTGGTATCTGACATTGCTGCACCTAGTTCCAGCCAGGGAGACCAGAGCAAGCTCAGGGGTCCTGAGAAGTCGCTGTCTGAGCGCTCTCCAGGGATTGGTAGGGAGGAACGACCTCCCATTGTTGTTGTTGTCCACAGTTAAACAGGTTCTGTCCGTTATTTCTTTATGTTTACTGAGTATGAATGGATTCAAGTTATGTTTATTATTATATGTCTGAAGAGTTAGTTAATTTCAGTAAAGTTAGTATCTCAGAATATCAGTTGTCTAAACTGTTAATAAATTACTTTGTTTTTCCACATCTGGTATCACCAGACCGTACTCCAGCATAGTATATCGATATTGTGAAGTAGAATCCTTCTTAACCGAGTTACCTATTTAAAAAGTCTCAGTAACTTCAAGTATTTCACAATTTTCCTAAGTTGCTTTGCTTACAGTCTTTAAAAACTACTTCCTGATACTGTATCATTACTTCCTGTAAATACTAATTACAATAAAGAGAAGATAGACTAAGTAATGCTGCTGTTTAAAGTTTATAACTGTTATCTTCTAGTTTGCAAGAACTTAACCTTCTATTGTGAAAAGAGACAGTACTGACAGTAGGATGTAAAATACCTATTGGTTTGATTTTACAGTTAAAAACCTAGTAGTGTTAGTTTGCATGTAGGTTAATAATGCACTCAAATAATTATTGAATCTTCTGGTTTTTACAGCTAAAGCTTAAACAGATTATAAAATTGTTATTATATTTTCTTATATGGTTAAGAAATATGACTATATAGACAAGATTGTTATATATAAATTTAAAACAAAGATTTAGTATTATANTGAATAAACTAATTACACTCTAAGTAGTATAAAATGATTTATTAATACTGGAAAACAATTATAAAATATAATAAGAATACAACAGGCTTATTTAAATTGAAAAGTATGCACCTTGCTTATTACAACCTTCTAATAAACATAAGTCAAGGCATAAAATAGTACAGAAAAACTTAACAATAAATCTCATTTACAATAAGCTGGAGAATACTTCGACTATCGAAGACTTATATAACAAGTTAAAATACAAAATTATAATATAACCAAGAACTATACAAGAAGATAATACTAATAGTTGTAACTTTGGTTAAGGGTATAAACCCTGTATAATATATTATATAAATAGTAAATCAAGAACTTAACCCTACAGTAACTCTATAAAGAGTATATCAACAGCTTCAAAACTCAGTTCTTCTTTTAAAAAGCCAAGATGTTATCTTAAAAAGCAATGATAATAATAAAAATAGTATATTGCTCGAACAACAAGCTTAATCCTTTTATTACAATCCATTCATTTAACTTGCAGAGACTGACAGAGTTTTATTCTTTCATAAACTGAACTTAACCATTACTGAAAATTAGGGTTAGAACCCTGTAAATCCAGTTTTACACAATTAAAATAAATACTATGAGTTTAAACAATATTTTTACTTACGGCCGCAATTTAAATCCATAGTCTAAGCTATTATAACCCATATATTCTTATTATTCTCCTGAATAGAGCATAGATTAAAAATGCATGTATTAAACAAACTCAAGATATAGGAACGTTTTTTAGTAAGTCGTATTGCAAAAACTTTGGGTAAAAACCTTGAACAAGATTAAACACTAGCAAAAGAAATAAAATGTTGAAGCCGTAACTTCTTCTACAGGCAGGCTTATAGCCTTTTCCTTATCTTTTGTTTATATATAATTTTTCTTTACAGAAAATTTCTAAATACAAATTAACAGGGAATATTTACAATATCGACCGAAGCCGTAACACCTATGCATATCACAGAGGTTAAACTTCTTGAAATCTATTTTAACCTATAGCTAGATATGACAGAGTGGGACCCAAGTAACCACCATATTTGCAGCCATTCTCTAAACAGCCCTAAAAACCCAGCAAGGAGAAACGCCATGGTTGAGACCAGGCTTACCGGGGAGAAGCTAATAGCCGAGACCGTGAGTCTTCCACTCTACCACGAGGAGACCGAACCTGCAAATGAAAGAGCAGTTTAGTATTTTTAAAACCCTATTATTTGTAGTCAAGATGTATTCTCGAAATAGAAAAGAAGAAACTGAATGTAACTCACCAAGCGAGTTTGAAGAAGTGCAACTACCGAAAAACAAACTGATGACCATGATCCAAGGAAGCATAAACCTTCCTTCATCACCGAGAAGAACGCGCTAGCAAAAACAAAGGATGCCTTCTACAATGGAACATCTGATAGTATCAAGCCGAGGGTTACACAAACGCTGTGACAGGGTCGATTTTAGTGACAAAAGGAGAAACCCTAGGTCTTATAATGACCATATGGCCACCAACAGTGAGCTAATGATTTCTACACAGTGCAGTAGACGAGCATGAAGGATTGGAGCAGCATGCAAGCTGCTCCCTCACGATGCAACAGCAAGGACTGGACCAGGAGGGTTCACAGAGCATCCGAGCCCGAAGGTGAGGGAGAAAGTGATGATTTTAGGGTTGAGTCAATGATTTATACCACCAGTGCATGGCCGAGGATCTACCACGTCAGTACTAAAATAAATTGCATGCAAGTGGGTCGAAGTCTAATGTTCTTCGATGAGGTCTGTCAATTGTTTGTTTCCAACAATCATCGCATGGATATTCCATAGGGTCGCTATCCATGGTATTACCTGCATTATATCTCACATCTTTAAATTTAGATCAATGCATATGAAACTTTCCATTATAAACATTTAGCTATGCTTTTTCAACATCAATCGTTGCATTGTAAATGTTAACGCTTACGCATTAAAACTTGTATTATAGACCTCGATAAGATTATGTCTGTGCATTATAAACTTTGCAATATAACCTTTGCATTATTAAGTTATAAGGACAAGGGGTATAACATTGAATTTTAATTATTCATAAAACTTACAAACATATGATCATATGACCACTACCCTAGTCTCAAGGAAAGACAATAAATATATCATTTCTTAAGTCTATAAATTAATGGGGTAATGTTAAGTATAGATGTTACAATGCTACAACTATAATGACTATTATTATTATAGCCTTGCAAAGTTGGTAAAAGACTAGTCATTCTATGACTTAAACTTGTAGAACTCTGCTTTGTAATCCACTAAGTTGGATTGAGATTTCACCAGTTCGTTTGGACTTGTAATTGCTAATATACGAACAATATTTTAATAGTCTTAGGTTCTTATGCTAACAAGTAGACTTTGTTATCATTCTTACTCAAAGATTTATAAGGATGGGTAAGTGGATGTTTGATTAGTAGTTTATGTAAATTGTTATCACCATTCTTGATGATGGTTTAATCTGGAAACTCATAGTAGGTTTGATTATGATAATCTAAGACTAATTCTAAGGTGCTCATAGAATTTATTCAGTTATTGATCTGGGAAATAGAGATAAATTTCCATTAATACAAACTCTTAAAATGATTAAGAGAAGACATATATCCAGCAGAGAATCCTGTATCTGCTGGAAGTAAGAAAAGTATAAATTGATTGTAGCTAACTTCAGATCCTTATAATTGTAATTGCAAATCAAAACACATCCTGAATTTTAAACTTGGCATGATGTGGTAACATCATATAAGTAAAATAGGACTGAACATGTAACCCAACTTTAATTACTATGCTAGATAAGAAATATTAATATTTCATTACAGTAAACTCAATAATGATCCAGTATTCCATAGGGATACTTAAATTCAGTTAATATAAAAGAAAATAGCTATCTTTTCTCTGGAAATTTTAACTTTCTTTCAGTAAGATCTTCAAGAGAATTATAGGAAAAGCTTTACCTGTAAAAGCTTGATAAACTAGCTAGCATGTATTTATACTTTTATTGAATAATTTGGTACAGCATTTTGTTATCTAATACTTTAAAAATATCTGTTAACAGCGACCCAAACTTTACCTGTATATCTGTCAGAGAAAGAAAAACTGCTGCATTAGCTTGAAAGATAAGTAAGCCCAGTCTGTCATAGCAATCCCCCTTGCGATTGCAAACAGAAAACAATCAGTAACTGACAAGAAACTCATCTTAAAAGTTAAGTTTAATAAAAGATCATTCAGTTTACAAATTTTGATAACATAAACTAATCAAACAATTAATGACTGCAATTAATGTGAATATATGTTATTTTACTAAAGTTTTAAATTTTTTGAAATTTTTGGGGTTGTGACATCTCCAAACCCAAAGGATTGATGCTCACTTTTCTAGCATTGATTGACATCGCATTTGATACCAAGCATGAAGATACCTCACTATTGGGGATACTTTATACCATAGAGGAATAGACTTACTTCTAAGATGTTGTTTAGTTCATGAAGAAGATGAGCAATTTTTGAATGATTTCCATGCAGGGTAATGTGGCGGTCATCTTTATGGATGGGAAACTGCCCAAAAGATATTGCATGCAGGATACGTTTGGCACACAATCTTTAAAGATTTCATTAATGTTTTTAAAAAAGGTCATCTTTTTCCAGATTTATACGAGAAAAATGCACGCACATACTGCTATGTTACACCCTGTAGTAACTATGGGTCCATTTTCAAAATGGGCCATTGATTACATGAAAATCAACCCACCTTCATCTAATGGACACCACTACATCATAGTAGCAATGGAATACTTTACAAAGTGGGTTGAGGCAATGCCTACATTCAACAACAAAACAAAAACTACAACATATTTCTTATTCAATCATGTGATAACTAGATTCAGTGTACCGAAAGAGATCATCACATACAACGGTATCCATTTTAGGAATTCCTTTATGGATGAAATTACAACCAAGTTAGGATTTCAGCATGATTTTTCCTCACCATATTATCCTCAATGTAACAATCAAGTAGAATCCATCAACAAGGTTTTGAAGACCATGTTGCAGCGAATGGTAAATAAGAAAAAAACTAACTGGCATATGATGTTGTTCTTTGCTCTATGGGATTACGGTACCTCAACTAAAATGACGACTAGTTTCACTCCTCTCCAGTTGGTTTATGGAGAAAAAGTTGTGTTGTCTCATCATTAAAACTGGCTATTGAACTCTTACCAAACATTTATACAGAAGAATAAAGACTCCTCCACCTTCATTCTCTTGATGAAACTAGAAGAGAGGCCTCATTAAATGTAGAAGCACACAAGAAAAGAGTCAAATCCCAATATGACAAATTATCCCATCCTCGAGTCTTTTCAGAAGGTGATCTGATTTTAGTTTATGACCAAGACAATGTCAAAATAGGAAAAGCAAAATTTGTACCTAAATGGTTTGGCCCACTTGTTGTCAAAACACTGTTAAAAAGAGGTGCATATGAGTTAGTCAATTATGGTGGGGAACCCTTGTCGAAGATAAGAAATGGTCTCTATCTGAAGAAATACTTTGCATAGGAACTAAGGCCTCGTGACCTTTTTGTTGTATTATGTTGTATTTTATGTAAAAAAAATTGTACAATAGTTATTTCATGCACACACTTATCTTACTTAGTATATGTACTTGGAATATGTCATTGGAAACTTTCACTTATTTGGGATATGAAGATGGCACCATCCATAGCCCTTGAAACATTTCTTTCACCGCATGGGTAAATTTCACACTGAACAATCAAGTTTTTATTTCAGGAGGCTCTTTCCATGGACCCACAACCAATAATGTTGCATACTATAGCGCAACCATTGAGCTTCTAGTTGAGGCTAAAACCCTCGACATCCAACGAATTACTATTAAACTGGTATCACAACTTGTTGTATCTCAATTAAATGGTCAGTATCAGGTTTGTGAACCTATACTGTTTATAAATTTTCTATGATTTTGTATTCTATAACGCCATTTTGAATTCATTGAGTATATTCATGTTCCTAGAATTTCAAATAGTCTATCTGATTCCTTAGATAACTACGTACTTGATTGGCATCTCTATCATACATCGTTCTGATAAAGAAAGCATGTATATTGAATGCATGGCACAATAATTTAGAAAATATTTCAAAGCATAAGTAAAATTCGAAGTAACATTCCTTTGTATAAAGTATAAGTGATTACATCATAAACCCAAAAAGTGTGTTTAAGTTCAAGACAATTTTTGCAATAACGTTGCACACACCAAAAAAAAAGCATTATTAACGTTGTCTCCCTTTATATTTTTCTCCAAAATAAAATGTCCAAAAAAAGTTCATAAAAATTCAAATATATGGAAAATTCAAAAAACACTTTTGAACTATTTCGACTTTCGAATCCATCATGAAGACTCACCTACAATTGGAATATTACCGAATAAATTATTCATTGCTTATGAGATGCATCCTTGAAAGAGGTGATTCCTACAAGAATGGAAAAAAATGAGTAATCTACTTATCTTTGTTATTTCAGATATTAAATGCATATGTTGAATCCTATTGGTTTCCTAAACGGTTGGGTTATGCTTACGTTTACATGATTTTGGTGGAATTGTCATGTTCAAACTATTTGATCTAGGATTTGAATGACATACCACAATTCATGGTTTGGTATTTTTCACAAGAATCGGTATGAAATAAAACTAGTGACTCATTTTTACCTATTTGTCCAAGATCCCATATTGGATAAACACCGTAGTTAATTGGTAATATTTCACTATCCGTTGACACATAATCCTACCTATGAAGGGAACATCCGAAAGAGTATGCACAACTATATCAACCCATGTTTGAAGTACATATCCTTTCCTTGGCCTAACTTGTGCTCTTGAAACATAGGCGCATTCCCTTGCAACACTCGTTCCCCCTTATGTACTATAACATTCTTTATTCTTTTTCGAGGTAATGCATGAAAAATCTCTAAAAATAAAAAAAACACAAAAAATGAAAAAGGAAGATAATTGAATCTATTCATAATTCATCATGAAGAAAATGGCAACAATCAGTCCTTGTCGCCCTTGAAAATGACACATATCCTTGCATCAGTTATGAGTACACCATTTACATTTGACTTCGGAAGTTGTACCAGTAATTTGAACATATATCCACCGATAGGTTATCCTTCCTGTCATCTATGGATATTTCGTTAATTGATTTGGAATTGGCGAATTTCACAAACGTTGGTTACTCAAGTATTATGTTTCCAAGTGTCACTATGTGTCATGGTATGTGTTCAAGGGAAGTCAAACCAGTGTTATCCATTCCTCAAATATTCCTTACCAATCATGTTAGCCTTCCTTTTGTCAGTATATATTGTCAGATCTTGCATCTCTACCAAATTATATCATCCTATTGATCTCAGTTTCAAGTTAGTTAATGTGGAATGCATTAATTCCCTCCTTCTGACAAATCTGTTCCTATCGACGCCAAATCATCATCTAGTATATGGATCGAGGAACCCCAGTGAGTACCTTGTATATTGTAGTCATTAGTGGCAATATTCCTCTCATATGAAAATGGGTATACATCAATGACCCACGATTTTTTGATTCTACAAGTGTTCAAATTCAGAACATCTATTCACACTTGTCAGTTTGTGCTCAAGTACCTTGGATTCCATCATCATTATCAACGATTCTCCTCGCATCTGTTAATAGTATACATCATTGACCAGTAATCAGATGGTATTTTATTATTCTATAGATCGACTCATTTATTTGCATGATATAAACTCATAATATCGTTGGTTTATTTGATACCCTGGGAAAAATAGTCGTATCACTCATTGATACATTTTTCGAGTTGCACAAGATTAGAATACCATGTCAAAGCATGACAGAGACCTGGATATTTTGCACTCATAAAAAAGTGCTTGTATACATTTTTTATTTTTGACATGGATCCACTTTGTATTTTTCATTTCCATGGTTGTTTACTGTTGAGGATGGGTATGCATGACACAGGAAGATATTGTATATTTGGGTTATTTCCTTGTTTGACTTGCAGGTGCTTTTCAACTCTTATTCTCAACATCCTACTCCTTTACCATCCTACCTTCGCCATTAAAGAGTATCAGTATGAAGAGTATCAGAATAAAAGAAATGTCAATGTATTTCGTCCCTCAGCATAGCTTTAGACCTCACACATTAGGGGGCATATGTTAACAATAAAATTAACACCCTTGAGAGTGTTGGTCTGAAAACATATTTCTACTTTACCCGCAACATGAAGATCATATTTTTTGAACAATTGAGAGTTTCAATATCGCATGTGACCACTGCTTCCACAAAGGAAGAAATGTTTGAAGACAAGGTGGCTCTAAAGAGGCCAAGTCCATATTGACTCAAGGGCCAAAACCCAATTCCTATAACTCACACAGTGGAAAAGATTCAAAAATAATAAATCTCACATTTATGGTTAAGAGATTGGGTGCAAAATACCAATCCTATAAAACAAATGCATAGGACGTGAATTAGGGGAGACAAAGGAGAGAGCAAAGGAATGTTGGAGGAATGGAGGGATAGAAATCACTTTTCTACCACAAAGTTTTGGGCATCAAAGACATGGATGGTAGAGGAGTAGGTCTAGGATATGGAGAAGGAAGGCACTTGCAAGGTCTGCAAGTATTCTTCCATGTTCATCTATTATGAATCAATTCAATCTTCTTCCCAATTCTTGTTCAAAGTTCTCCATTTAAGCTTCATGTTGGATGTAGAATTGGTAGGAAATTAGATCTAACCCATATTTCTCAAAGATAGTTTGGTAGGAAGGATTTGGTAGTGATATTTGCAGGTGTGAAGGAGACTCAAGGAGCTGCAAGGATAGCCACTAAGGGACTCCATCAAACAACAAGGCTACGAAGAGCTACTGTCCTCTCTTCCTCCCCTTCTTAGAGTCAATGGAAAAAGGTTTCATATCTTAGGATTTTTGTGATAATTGATTTGTTTCATGTCAATTGGGATTCACCCACCCCATATGTAACACCCCAGTTTTGACCCCATTGCATTAAATGTACATGATGTATATATTGTAATGAATCGTGGTGTGGAGCTAAAGGCAAAATCCCCACCATCGATTTAGTTGTGTTATGTTTCGGCGAAAAGAATCGTTGTCAATGGCCTATTGTGGTATACAGAATATATTAAGTTTTGTCATCATGTAAATATGCATATTTAATTAAATAACCCAACCAGCTATGTTCACAGCAACTAAATTTTGAAGGGGCATGATTCTCATAAGGATAAGGGGGGGGGGATGTCAAACCTTGAACCAATGGGGAAAAATCCATGTTTCACCACCCTGTTTGATTTGCCCATCTTTCCTTGTCTTATCCAAATACCACTTTAATGCTCTGCAAAGTAGTGGAGGCAGTTATTTTGCTGGGGAGTGGAGTGTGGCAAGATTATCAGTCCTTGCCCACACGCACACTCCACCAGTGAATCGAACCTCACATTGGGAAAAAGAAACAACTACGCCCATCATTCCACTCTCTCCACGACGGTGCTGTGAAAATTCCCACACTTCCGACTCACCATTCTCCATTGTCGCTCATCCTCACGCAAAGGAATTTCTTTTCTATTGGGTCTCATGCAGCCAGGAAGGGGAGCCGTTTCGACTGTCATTCGCATTTTCCACAGAGAGGTATCTGGTGTAAATTTCTCTCACACATAGGTTGGGAGGCTGATTTTCCTTCCCCATTTCAATCTATGTAAGTCTTCCTGGTGGCTTCATTGTTGAGAACAGACTGTTGTTTCCCCACGTTGCTGGTTGTGTCTGTCTTACATTTTGGGACTATTGTAGGTTTTTTTGGAGTCATTTTGGCCACGATAGGGCCAAGAACGACTCAGGAGTTGTTTTCCTTTCCCAAGCTATGAATCACTTGTGTGACTGAGTGTATGTAGTGGTTGGTCTTCAGACTGTGTTGGGAGTTGGGATGGGGGCTTGGTTTGCTTGATAAACATGGTGTCTTTGGAAACCACACAGATAGAGCTAGAGAGATGGCTTTCTTCTCCACAACCCCTGAATAGTACTGGAAGGGAAGTCAAGGCCTGAGGGACTGTGTAGCAGAGAAGGGACTAATTCCTTGTGTTGGGTGTGTGTGGGTGTCTTAGAAGTCAGGCTAGTTCTGGTGTAGGTGTTCCTAGCTCTGTAATGGGCTCACAAGATTAGTATTTATCCTTTCCCATCTCCTTGATGGCCTGATAAACCTGACCATGTTGGCTTGGATGTCTTGTTGATGGTCTGATAAACCCAACTGTGTTGTCTTGGATTTGTTTTTTGTATCCTTGGCTATGTGTAAGCCTGCTTGTTCCTTGTTCCTTGGGGATTCATGCCCAGCTTGGGGGTGGCAGCATTGTTGAGAGATTTAGGAGCATGCTAGCCTATGGTTGGGTGGAACGCTACAACAATGTAGCTGGTTGTGGGATGAGTTCTTTATGAGATAAGTAATCTTTTCTATTTTACTTCTGCAATCATATTTACTGTTAATGAATATGATGAACATGTTGAATGCTTGTATGAACGTATGTTTGCTTCTGCTGTATTGCAAATAATCATGTATGCATGTTCTAGTTCAAAGAATTTTGTTTCAGCATTTTATGTACATACATGTTCATGGGGCGGTTGCTCGGATGGTTAATGCCATGGTAGTGTCCTCTTCATTGGCCGGAGGGTCGGGGATGCTACACCATAGAAATGGGCGAGTATTCTATTTATTTAGTTTTAGAATACTCCATTAACAACTAGCTGAGATTGAATGCTTTTAGCTAAGAATTCATCAAATTTAAGGCATGGACATGGAAGAGACTCAGACTCAGACTGAATCTGAACAAGAGACTCATTAAAAAATCAGAACATATATGTCTGTGTATAAAACTAAGAATTGAATTAGCATTGAAAAAATCAACTTTTTTTCTTCATTGAACATGTTGACATCTAGGGAAAAAGGATGGTTGTTAAAGGACACATCTGACCTGAAACACTTGGAGAAAAAGGGATATTTTTGCTCAATGGTTGCATGTTTGAAGGACTGAATTAGGTATTCTTCACTAAAATATTCTCATATTTGGGTGAAAGTAGGAGGAATGGCAAGAGAGTCTTGGGAAACAAGTGGATTAATAGGACATACGATCTTGGTTTTAACTGAATCCTTTATTACCCTCTCAGAAGAGGAATAATTTGATGTGCACTAGGAAATGAAATATGGAAAGTTAAGGGTTTTCTCTAGATAGAAATAGTACAAATGAGACTGGAAAATGTTGTGTAAGTTAGTGCCCTAGTCTTTAAAATAATCCAACTTGGTTTTTAATTGGTGAATAGGTCTGAAATACAAAATAGTATCAAGTTTCCTACCATCTCTATCTTTGAATACTTCATCTATTTTCTAAAACTCCAGGGCATGATCCTCTACTTCTCCTCCACTATCCATGTTTAAATACTAATAAGCAGGTAAAATGCAACCTACCTGGAAAAATAATAGCTGGAAGGGTAGTTGTATGACTTGGCTTTGTCCAAGCAAAAAAATGCTTTCTTATCCAATGCATAAAAGACAAATAACCCTCAAACACGTGCCTTTTCCTTTTATAATATTCTTTAGATAGTGGTTCTATATCTAGGGAAGCAGCTTAATTTTACACTAGTGGGATTCTCTATTAATTTCCATGCACGTAACAAGGGTGGGTCCTTTTATGATCTTATATTCAATCCACCTTTATTTTAAACTATCGATCTTGATCACATGTTAATATTATCCTTCCTTATTTTGTTTCCCAACCTGTTACCTATCCTCCTCGCACTTTCCCTTAGCGGAACCTCTATCCACCATATATATACTAGAACTTCATTTCCTACCATTGATCTCATCTCCTATTTAATCCATGCCTTTATTTTCCGTTGCTCGTTTTCTTTTTAAAACAATATTGAACCTCTCTGGGTGGATCAACTAACAACCGTTGATCTCAACCACCTACATTTCCTGACCGTTGATCAACGATGCTCTTCATTAATTCCTTCAATATCTAACTGATCATCTAGCATGAATGTTATCCTATAAGACCCCATCTCCATCATTGATATTATCCATAGACAATCTCCACCATTGATTAACTCCAATCCTTAAACTTTCCGTTCACTCCTCATTCATCTTTCCCCACACATCTTCTCACAACGTATTCTATCTATGTCGTAAACCTTTTTCACTTTAATCCTCCGACGTATATCTAAGTGGGTTGTAAGTCTTTCTGCTGATTATTGAAATTTATTTTTCCACACAACTTTTATCAGTGGATCCATTATGCATCGTAGATCTTCCCTCCTAAAGATCTAGACCATTGAAACTTTTAGCATATACAATAGCCACAATTTTCTCATTTTTAGCCCTTTATTAACCTTAACCTTTGGTTTTATGAGAAGATTAAAGACCCTAGTCTATAATTTAGTATTTTTTAAACACCTTTCGATCATATTTATAAAAAATAAATTCATACCATACCCTTATTTCTCCTAAGGACGACTCATCTCAACTACTAACTAAAAAATTGCTAATAGCAGGAAAACCCTTCATGAAATGGCTAAGGGAAGATTTTTTTTAGAGATTTAGAGACCATATTCATCTCACCTTCTCTAAAATTCCACTTCACTTGAAAAATATGGTGACATAGTACATGGAGAGGGAATTTGGGGATTGTTGGTCAGTGACGGAGGTAAAACCGCAAATGAATGAAAAATGTAAAAGGTTTCGTTGCAACCAAACCAGAAAAAGAAAAAAATTTCCTCATGATCAAAGGCTTAAACAAAGGCCATTTTACATACCTATGAAGCTATCGAAAGAATTGATAAAATCCCATTAGAAGTTGGAAGCACAAAGAAATGCCGATGAGGAGATCACTCAAGTATTGAATTTTTTCATTCAATATGATATTTAAAATGTACTAATACATATTAAACATTTATTTGTGTGAAATTGAATTCAATTGGTTTATGTATAAGGACAATACCTCCAAGGTGAGGGTAGCAAAGTCAAAGGCCACTCATCTTAGTGGCAAAAAAGGTTTAAAAGTGTTGATAAAAACTTTTGTAAGTATATTAAATATATGATCTTTCTTCTTATATAAGTTGTAGCAAAAAAAAATTCATTCTTATTTAATTTCTCCATATGTACTAATTTGGTAGGAAAATAAATATGGAAGGCGTCCAAATAACTTAGAGAAAGAGGTGTTGCGGAAAAATAAATGGATCGATTTCATTTTGTGGATGGAGACCGAGGTATGTCTGCTAATATTATGAGTTATGTTTAAAAACTAATGTACATGAAGGGCTTGGTAGTCTTTATTAAATGCTTGATTTATATTTTGAAATACATATCCAGAAAATAAGAATAGAGTAAACAATTAAAGAAAGTTTAAATCATCATATTACACTTTGGAGTCAATGCAATTAACGTTAAATGTTGAAACTTCCTTTTAGCTGTGTCCATAAAGCTCTTCCATGTGATATTTGTAGTCCCATCTAAATAAGTGGGATTTCATGCTTAAAAAATAGTTTAGTGGGAGGAAGTGTAGTGCTCTGCTTGCCGAGCAGAGCACTAAGTCAAAAATATGTAATAGAAAAATGACATTTATTCTTATTCTGATTTTTAAGATTGTTTATTTGTGCATTAAAGAAATGGTTACACTGAAAAATACCTGGACTTTAAGCAAGCTGAAGATAGTCCCTGAATCCTGCCTCCTGTAGCCTCGCCTCTCCCTCATCTGAGCCTTGATGCCAATTCGGATGATCCACCTTGCCAACTAGCATTGAACCTGCTGGCCCTAGGAAACCGACGGGTTTCCTAGCCCCCGATCCCACGTGCCGATAAACCCGATAGCAACTTCCTTGTTCACGAGTGTAATTTTTCCTCTGGAATTAACCCCCTCCTCTAGTTTTCCTCCCCCTCTGTTCTAGCATCTTATTCCTCCCTTTTTTTGTAAAAATTCTCTCCCCGAGTACTCTCCAAAAATAATCTCCCTCTTCAACCATTCGATCCCCCTCCTTATACCTCCTTCCCCTCCTTTCTTCCACCGCCTTCCCTTCTTCCACCACCTCCTTCATATTTAAAATAATAAGTATTGTTTAGTTCTTTCTTGGGCAGTCCAACGAGTTCATATTTTTTTAAGACATTTGTTGTACGTAACTAAATTTTCTTCAATTGTACTATTCTTCACCCCTGATGAGATGGTGGGTAATTACTAAATGCTTATCCTATTGAATTGAACGTGTTAAATTTAAAACATAACCAACTGTCATAAAATTACACCAATATTGTTTGTTTAATTTTTATGCTAAATGGTAAAATAATGGTAATAATATTGTCAATTATTATATGTTATTAATAACTTAATAATAAGTACTTAATAATAAACACTAATAATATACAATAATATTAATAGATAATAATAACAGAAAAAAAAAAAAATTTAATTAATAATTAATTGTAGTATTATTATTAATTGATTGAAATGATAACGTTGACATGTTTATGTTTATTGTTAAGTCCCCTTGCACATTGATTCTTAATAAATAAGGTACATTTACAGGTTTAAATAAATCACAATTACTTAGTTAACCCATCCCATTTATCCAAGGTTAATGTTTTTCAATTAATATTTCATAATAGCGTGCATGTGTGAGGTGTGCATGCATGGCCAGTACATGCACAGGCTGCACATGTACTATAACCAAAACACCTAAGTTCTAGCTGATACAAATAATATTTCACGCAACAAGACAAATATACCGATATAATATGATTTATTTGACATTCAGAGTTATTTAACAGTTATGTTCTTATTAATAAGTCAATTAAGATTGGTACCTACCATCACTAATCTGGTATCATAAATTTCCAACACTCAACAATAAAAACTATTATTTCAAACCATCCTAACCTACGTCCGCATCCTCCCTTTCCTTCCTCTGCTAGTACAAAGTGGATGCCAGCTGTACTAACCTTCCCACACAGAACCTGAGAGCGGTAGCATCGACTAACTAGCGGACCTAGCCTCTCCTAGCAGGCATCTGACCATTGTCATCACAACAACTTGGGGAGCGTGTCTCAGCACTGCCCTCCCATGACCTCGGGTATCATAGTGACATAGGGTGGGAAATACATCCATCCCTCTCAACATTCTGCGTGTATACCCCATCAAACCATACTGCGTTGCTATCGAGTTTATTGGTACGTGTCATCATACCATCACTTGGAAATTAAGGCTCTCTTCAAGATATGTATTGAGTCATACTTTGCATCACACACTTGGCTATCACATAGCCCCTGTACCCTGCAGGTTAGCACTATGCAAATATGCATTCATAACAATATTAAATCAATAGCTGGTCCATATTATCAACATTATTTCCTTTCATCACATAAAATCATAAAATAAATCACATCATGGATGGGTGCCTATGTACCACATCATACATATCACATCATATCAAGGATTACAATCAAATATATGTTTTTGTTATGAAATAAATGTATCTGACGACGACTACCGCATGGTAATCGCATAAGCACAATAATTTCATATAAATGATCATCATCATAACATCATAATCAAAGCATCTACATAGGCATGTTAATCATCGTAACATCATAATCAAAGCATAAATATAAGCATGATAACATCATAATATCATAATTAGAGCATAATCCTGATAACATCATAACATCAGTAAATAATCACATATAGCATGCCAAAATATAGTTTACGAAGTATAGTTGAGTCCACAGATAATAAGTAAATACAGTGTAATAAGTCTGAGTGATACATATGCCTAAGTCAAAATATGGGGCACTACATACACCCACCCTTCAGGCAACTTTGTCCCGAAGTTATGGTCAAAAAAGTGAGGGAAAATCTCGACGCATAGTATCTGTGTCCTCCCAAGTAGCAGATCCTGGGCTATACTTGTCCCACTAGACCTTAACTTGGTCCACATGCCGACTACAGAGCTGTCGAACCCTATGATCTAGTATACGTAATGGTTCGGCCATGAAGGTTCCCTCGTCCGAGACCTGCAAGTCCTTCCAATGAATCTTGTGAGACTCATCGGCTATGTAATGTCGCAATACTAAAACATGAAATACATTATGAGTTCTGTACAAGTGGGGTGGCAGTGCAAGACGATAAGCTACCGGTCCGATTCTTTCAAGAATATCGAATGGCCCTATAAAGCAAGGTGACAACTTGGTTCCCCTTCCAAACCGAATGGTACTTTTATTCAGTCGGATGCGTATAAATATGCGATCACCTACCTCATAACTTCTATCATTTCTGTGTGCATCAACATAACTCTTTTGTCTATCCTGTGCTTCTTTAAGCCACTTCCTGATCTGTACCACTTTCTCTTCCATCTCTTGAAGCAACTCAGGCTCGACTAAAACATGATCCTCCAACCTGTCCCAACTAAGGGGAGTCCTGCAAGCTCTCCCATACAATGCTTGGTATGGAGCCATACCAATTAAGCTGTGATGACTGTTGTTATATGAAAACTCCAATAGAGGAAGATATTTCTCCCAGTGTGTCTGCTGATCCATAACATACATCCTAAGCATGTCCTCCATCACCTGATTCACCCTCTCTGTCTGCCCATCTGTCTCAGGATGATAAGCTGAGCTTAAGTTTAGCTGGGTCCCTAATGCTGACTGCATGCTTGTCCAAAATTTGGAGGTAAACTTGGGGTCTCGGTCAGAAATTATCTTCTTTGGAACTCCATGAAGGCGTACAATTTCAATTATGAATACCCTTGCTACATCCGTCACATCATAAGTGTCTCTCACTGGAATGAAGTGGGCACTTTTGGTCAGTTTGTCGACCACCATGAGTATAGCATTATGTCTCGAGGATGTGAGGGGAAATCCCACAATGAAGTCCATGGAAATGACTTCCCATTTAGTCTCAAGAATATCATGAGACTGTAAGAGACCAGCTGGGTGTCGATGATCTGCCTTGACTTGTTGACACTCTAGGCATTTTGAAACAAAATCAACTACATCACTCTTCACACCGGCCCAGAAGAAGAGCTTCTTCATGTCTACATACATCTTCTTCACTCCAGGGCGTGCACAATAATGTGCCCTATGGGCCTCACTAAGGATTGCTTCCCTGAGATCACCTTCTTTAGGGATATACATCCTCCCTTGGTACTGCAGCAACCCATCTTCCTCAATATGGTACCCATAATACTTTGAATCACACTTCTTCCCACTCTAAATATCGAAGGTTACCTTTATATACCAACCATCTCCCAAGAGTTGTTCGAGCACTTTCTCCTTCAAATCCACTCTCAAGGGAATTAAGGAGAAAATACTCGGCCTTTGGATTAGAGCGTCTTCCACCACATTCTCCTTTCCTTTGATATATGAGATACCAAATTCATACTCACTCATGAACTCACTCCATCATTGTTGCCTAGCATTTAGATCCCTTTGTGTAAAAATATACTGCAAACTCTGATGATCTGTTTTAAGTGTGAAACTTCTGCCAACCAGGTAGTGTCTCCATAATTTTAGTGCCAGCATTACTGCTGCCAATTCTAGATCATGTGTGGCATATTGCTCCTCATGAGGCTTAAACTTACGAGATGCATAAGCTATTACCCCACCTTCCTGCATTAGAAATGCTCCTAACCCTTTCTTCAAGGCATCGGTACATACCATGAAGTCTTTATCCATGTCTGGTACCCATAAGATTGGTGCACTTGTCAGCAATATCTTTAATTCAGAAAAAGCGACATCACATTCATTGGTCCACTCATATCGGATTCCATTTCGCTGCAAGGTGGTGATGGGTTTTGCAATCTTGGAGAATCCTTCCACAAATCTTCGGTAATACCCTGCTAATCCCATGAAGCTACACACCTCATGCGCATTCTTCGGAATCATCCAATCCTCGATGGCCTTCACCTTTTATGCATCCACCAAGATCCCTTCTCCTGAGATGATATGCCCTAAGTAGTGAATCTCCTTTTGGAAGAAAGAACACTTTTACAATTTACCAAATAGTTTATGTTCCCTTAAGCAAGTTAAGACTAACCGCAAGTGCTCCTTGTGCTCCTTCTCATTCTTAGAATATATAAGAATGTCATCTAAGAATACCTGAACAAATTGGTCCAAGTAATTCTGAAAGACACTATTCATGAGGCTCATGAATACTGCTGGAGCATTGGTCAAACCAAATGGTACTACTATGAACTCATAATGCCCAAATCGAGTTCGAAAACAAGTCTTAGAAATGTCATTTTCTTTAATCCTAAGCTGGTGATACCCTGACCGCAAATCAATCTTAGAGAATATTGATGCACCTTTCATCTGATCAAATAGGTCATCAATTCTTGGTATAGGATTCCTGTTCTTCAATGTGGCTTTGTTCAAATCCCTATAATCTATGCACAGTCACAAAGATCCATCCTTCTTCTTAACAAAGATCACTGGTGCTCCCCATGGCGAGATACCAGGTCTAATTAGTCCCAAGTCTAGCAACTCTTTTAACTGGATCTGTAACTCTCGAAGCTCAGGGGTTGTCATTCTATAAGGAGTCTTTGAGATCGGCTCCGCACCGGGTTTCAGTTTTATCGTGAAATCAAGCTCTTGTTCTGGAGGTAGTTGTGGAAGTTCTTCTGGAAAGACATCCTTGAACTCAAATAATACTGGGTAAGAATTCAAGGAAGGTCCTTTACTATTGCTCACCGTCTCAACTACAAACAACTGACATCCTTGTCTTAAACACCTTTTAGCTTTCACCGTGGAGATGAAACGGAGGGATATTTTCCTCTTTCGACCCTGGATTTGAATTGCTCGACCCTCATCATCAAGGCACAAGACTTTCTTTGCATAGAAATCCATGAAAGATCTATGGCCTTCTAACCAATCCATGCTGACTATGAGGTCATAGGTTCTCAAATTGGTGACATAAGCATCTAAATTAGTGGTGCATACTCCTAAGTCAACTTGACACCCCCTTACCTTAAGAGCTACTACCTGTTTAACCCCTGAAGCCATCTCGGCCGATTCAAAATCATCGTGCTCGCAGGCTACCAACCCACATTTATCTAATGCATATGGTGAAATAAAACTATCTATTGCACCAGGATCAAATAAAATTTTAAGTTTGACATTGTTTACTTTACCAGTGGATTCTACTATGGTGGACTGATGTTCTGCCTGGTGGTTGTGAACAGCTACATGAATTTGATGAGTGTTATCATAATTTCCCATGGATGCTTTTCGTTCCTTCTGCCTGCTGCTGGTCTGCCCCTTAGGACAATCCCATTGAAAATGAGGACCTCCACATCCCCAACAATAGACATTAGGTGGTGCTTGCATGTTGCTGGGAGGAGTCCTCTGGGATGTGTTCCTTCCCCTAGATCCTCTAAAACCTCCCGATCCTCTATAGGAATTTCCCTGTGTTCATCCTCGGTTCCCATGGTTTGTTGACGAAGCCTGTGATACTGAGTTAACTGAAGTGTTACCTCTTGGGGTGAACCTGTTACCATAAGGAGGAGGTATGGATTGTCCTCCTCTGAAGTACGGTCGTGGGGCCTTCCCTGTAACATACTGATTAGATCCTATCAACTTGCTTCCTCTCTTTGCATCTGACATATCCTCAGCATAGCGAGCATACTCAACTACCATGGCAACTGAAGATGGCTTCCACATCCGTACTGCAGCCTTGATCTTGTAGTTGAGTCCATACAAAAATCGCTCCACCTGTCGATCATCTGAGTCCAAGTATGGAACATACTTTACCAGTTCCATGAATCTAGCTTCATACTCTTCCACCATCATGTTTCCCTGTACCAAAGCATGAAAGGAACTAGCCTGTTGTTCCCTATAATAAGTCGGAAGATACTTCATGTTGAATCTCTCCTCGAATAACTCCCATGAAACAGACAAAGGAGTAAGATGCAATTGTTTCTTGAGGTTTGACCACCAATTTAGGGCATCGCCTTTTAGCTGGAAGATGGCCATTCTAGCCTTGGAACTTGAGGTATACTCATTTAGTGTGAAGCACCTCTTCATACCCTCGAGCCACGCTTCGACGTGCTTACTCGATCGTCCTCCTGGGAACTCAGGAATTTTGATCTTCTGCAGCTCTCTAGAAATATCCTGAAGTAGTTCTTGCCTTGGGCCCTGTGCCCTATCAGAGTTTTCTCAGCTCACCTGTGTGGTTTCTACCTCCACGATCCTCTTCAACTGGCGGTTTAGTGTGGCCATGATGGTTTCCAAGGATCTCAGTATCACCTCCATCTCAGGACTGGAGGTTGTCCTTGGCGGTGTCAGTGGTGGGGCCTGTGGTGGCGGTGAGGGTGTCTGATCTCGACTTTGACCTCGACCTCTACGTGTTTGAACCATGATAATTCTTGGCATATTCAACAACATTATTCCATTATTATCTCAATCTAATAATTGCAGAGATAAAATTTAGTTATGCAATTTATGCATAGAGACAAATTGTCAATATTTGTGTAAAACTTGCATAGTCACTTTCATTAAATGATTTCGTCTTGGGGTTTAATCTATGCCTTAACGTTCAGCTCATAATGCTAGTCTCAACAGTGTCTTGTTTTTCTTATTTCACATCCATCTCGCCTCTTCGACTATCAGTCAAAGTCTTGGTAATGCCTTAAGTTTAATACTTGAATTTCCAATAACATAGACTAACTAATGTTACTATATCTAAATTTTAATGTTATCTATATTGTTAGGTTTACAATTAACATTCAACTCCCAACATTTAACATTTAAATGTTATTTCTAACTAATTAATATTTGGGGGAGCTGAACTTGCAATTTAAGTGAGAAAGTAAAAAAAAACATAAAATTTAACTGAATATAAAAGACAAGGTTAATTAACAGATATTTTTTTTTATGTCGAGTTAAATAACAATTATATTCATAGTGTCCTTACAACATGGATATACAAATTTGGGAGCGAATGAGTAATATTGGAGCATTTAGATATACTATGTGTCTTACCTACATATACAAATAAGTGGACACTTTTAACCAAAATTGAAACTAACTAAAACTTGAACAAAATAATTTGAGTAATTTATAAGAAAGAGTGAAATTTTTGTATTATAATAGAACTAAACACCCATTTTATATTATTATCAACATATATATTTAATAGTAAGTATAAATTTCAATATATGAACATAAATCGTTGCTTCTAATTTGAGTAAAACCTTGTCTTTAACAAAAATCTGAAATCAAATTCGCCTTTGATTGTACAACAATTAATAAAGTTTACATCTCATTAATTTAATATATATTGAAATAATAAAATAAGCATCTCTCTACTCTTAATACAATAATATATATTATTTAATAATAAAATAAATATAAGCATTAACTACAATCATCATAGAAAATAATATATCTAATTAAACATATAAATAATTATAATATTCGTAATAAAAGAATAATATATGATTGTTCAAATATAACGTTTTCAAAATTAATATAAATATAATATCTATAAGTTACATAGATACAAAGGTAATAATTTATTTACTATAATAAACAAAAATCATATGAAAGTTACTTTAAGGTGGAGATAAAGGAACATAATAAATTTGATTGCTAATGGACCCTAACCTAAAGGTGATTGCACATGTTTAAACCAGAAGATACCAAGTGGACGCGTTGTGGGATGGTTGGTTGGGCTCTCCCTTAGTGCTCTTGACACTAACTTTACCCTAACCTATCACTACGAGCACCTGTACCAAGCCATCCCTACATGAAGGCCATGTGGACAATCGCATGATGCTCATGCTGCATGAAGCTTACGCGCCAGTCCTCCAAGAGCCCAAAACTAAAGGAAGGATTACCAAAACTTGTTGCCCCTCCAAATAGATTTCATTTTGCAACAAAAAAAAAATTCTTTCTGCCACCATCAAGGCTGAATGGATTTCAATGGAAGGCGAGTTATCTTGGCTACACAATAGTTTGCAGGAATTTAAGATTTTAGATTAAGTTATTTTGGATTTATAAACCATGGAGTTTGAGAGAGGTGGATTGATTTGTATTGGGTTTCCTTCTTCCACTGCGTTCATGCCCACTGGAATCTGTCTCTCTTTAATGGAAGGTAGGTCGTGGGCATACGTGATCTGGATCTAAAGAGTGGTTGGGTCACTTGATTTATTTCCTTCAGCCCAGGATCTTGGCGAGGAGGTGAGCTTAGGATAACCCAGTGGTAGTGCCATGGACAACATAATAACATTGGTTAATAAGATCCAGAGGGCCTGCACCGTGCTTGGAGACCATGGAGAAGAGAATGCTTTGTCGACCCTCTGGGATGCCCTTCCCTCCATGGCCATCGTGGGAGGATAGAGCTCTGGGAAATCTTCTGTGCTGGAGAGCATTGTCGAAAGGGATTTCTTATCGCGTGGATCAGGTATTGTTACTAGACGACCACTTGTCCTTCAACTGCACAAGACTGATGAAAGCAGGAGGGACTACGCTGAGTTCCTTAACCTGCCCAGAAAGAAATTCACGGACTTTGCACTGGTAAGGAAGGAAATTGCAGATGGGATTGCTATGGGATCAGAGAGAATTCTAGCAGGTCCTTCAAGAAGAGAGAATGGGGGGCTATTTAGACTGTTGTTGGACGGGATTATTGGCGCACGGCGCAGGAATCAGCATCGTGATAATGAAGGTGAGATCAATGTAGTTGGTATGTGTGTTGCCAATGCCACCACAAAGCACATCGCCTTTACTCCCCGCCCCCTTTCATAACGGCCCTCCAATGGAGAGAGATCTCCTCCTCACGCGGGAACTGTCCATTGCGCATCTCCGCCTAGCTATGGGGGATCGCCAGGGCTGGATTTCCATTTGGGATGCACAATCCAAACAAGTCACCGATTGGATGGCTACAGGGACCGAAATGGGTAATGGCATCCAAGATCTCTGTTGGCTGCAATAGAAGCACTCTAATCGTTGGCTTTTGATGGCAATTCACGGGTCTTCTCTCTTAGCGATTTGGAATACAGCATCTGTAGTCCAAATTTGTTTTGTTCTTAAACTCTATAGGTAGTTTCTGTTTTCCTTTTTTTTTGAAAGATTTTGTTTCTCGTTAACTTACTGGTTTGAAGTAGGCTGAAGTAAGCCCTATGGTTCCATATTTGGAACCATTATGTAATTCCCTTTTGTTTTTTTCTTGTTTTTGCAGGTAATTTTTTTTTTTTGATTCAGTTTATTAAAGAAGAGGGTTCTACACAGAAGAGAATGTTGGGTATGCTACTAGCATTCAGATTATGGTCTTTAGGATAATTTTGTCCTCAAAATATTCACTCATTCTGTGCGTTGTAACTTAGAACCTATTTCTACTTGTGTAATAAATCTTCAATTTACAGAAACACTATACATCAATTTATTTATTTTACAGTGTGTAAAATTTTAGTTTTGATTTATCTTCCATATAATGTTTATTTTTCTCCTAGAGGGCCCCTTTAGGTTCCATTTTTAGAACCTAGGGCTCTGATACTATTCTGTAGTGCTTTGCTTGCCGGGAAGAGCACTAAGTCAAAATATGTAACAACAAAATGACATTTATTCTTATTCTGATTTTCAGGATTGTTCATTTGTGCATTAAAGAGAGAGTTACACCGAAAAATACCTGGACTTTAAGCAAGCTGAAGATAGTCCCTGAATCCTGCCTCCTGTAGCCTCGCCTCTCCCTCGTCTGAGCCTTGATGCCAATTCGGATGATCTACTCTGCCGACCAACATTGAACCTACTGGCCCTAGGAAATAGACGGGTTCCCTAGCCCCCGAGCCCACGTGCTGATAAACCCGATAGCAACTTCCTTGTTCACGAGTGTAATTCTTCCTCTGGAGTTAGCCCCCTCCTCCAGTTTTCCTCCCCCTCTGTTCCAGCATCTTATTTCCTCCTTTTTTTTGTAAAAATTCTCTCCCCGAGTACTCTCCAAAAATAATCCCCCTCTTCAACCATTCGATCCCCCTCCTTATACCTCCTTCCCCTCCTTTCTTCCACTGCCTTCCCTTCTTCCACCGCCTCCTTCATATTTAAAATAATAGGTATTATTTAGTTCTTTCTTGGGAAGTCCAACCAGTTCAGATTTTTTTTAAGACATTTGTTGTACGTAAATAAATTTTCTTGAATTGTACAATTCTTCACCCCTAATGAGATGGTGGGTAATTACTAAATGCTTATCTTATTGAATTGAACATGTTAGATTTAAAACATAACCAACTGTCATAAAATTACACCAATATTGTTTGTTTAATTTTTATGCTGAATGGTAAAATAATGGTAATAGTATTGTCAATTATTATATGTTATTAATAACTTAATAATAAGTACTTAATAATAAACACTAATAATATACAATAATATTAATAGATAATAATAACATAAATAAAATAATAATTAATATTATTAATCAATAAATAATTAATTGTAGTATTATTATTAATTGATTGAAATGATAACATTGACATGTTTATGTTTATTGTTAAGTCCCCTCGCACATTGATTCTTAATAAATAAGGTACATTTACAGGTTTAAATAAATCACAATTACTTAGTTAACCCATCCCATTTATCCAAGGTTAATGTTTTTCAATTAATATTTCATACTAGCGTGCATGTGTGAGGTGTGCATGCATGGCCAGTACATGCACAGACTGCACATGTACTATAACCAAAACACCTAATTTCTAGCTGATACAAATAATATTTCACGCAACAAGACAAATATACCGATATAATATGATTTCTTTGACATTCAGAGTTATTTAACAGTTATGTTCTTATTAATCAGTCAATTAAGATTGGTACCTACCATCACTAATCTAGTATCATAAATGTCCAACACTCAACAATAATAACTAATATGTCAAACCATCCTAACCTACGTCCGCATCCTCCCTTTCCTTCCTCTGCTAGTACAAAGTGGATGCTAGCTGTACTGACCTTCCCACACAGAACCTGAGAGTGGTAGCGTCGGCTAACTAGCGGACCTAGCCTCTCCTAGCAGGCATCCGACCATCATCATCACAACAACTTGGGGAGCGTGTCTCAGTACTGCCCTCCCACGACCTCGGGTATTATAGTGACATAGGGTGGGAAATACATCCATCCCTCTCAACATACTGGGTATATACCCCATCAAACCATACTGCGTTGCTATTGAGTTTATTGGTACGTGTCATCGTACCATAACTTGGCAATTAAGGCTCTCTTCAAGATATGTATTGAGTCATACTTTGAATCACACACTTGGCTATCACATAGCCCCTGTACCCTGCAGGTTAGCACTATGCAAATATGCATTCATAACAATATTAAATCAATAGTTGGTGCATATTATCAACATTATTTCCTTTCATCACATAAAATCATAAAATAAATTGCATCATGGATGGGTTCCTATGTACCACATCATACATATCACATCATATCAAGGATTACAATCAAATATATGTTTTTGTTATGAAATAAATGAATTTGACGACGACTACCGGATGGTAATCGCATAAGCACAATAATTTCATATAAATGATAATCATCATAACATCATAATCAAAGCATCTACATAGGCATGTTAATTGTCATAACATCATAATCAAAGCATAAATATAAGCATGATAACATCATAATATCATAATTAGAGCATAATCCTAATAACATCATAACATCAGTAAATAATCACATATAACATGCCAAAATATACTTTACGAAGTATAGTTGAGTCCACAGATAATAAGTAAATACAGTGTAATAAGTCTGAGTGATACATATGCCTAAGTGAAAATATGGGGCACTACAAGAAGGTGAACCCTTAGGAATCTACTGTGGATTGTAAAGTGAAAGAAATATAGAAAATGATTAATGAGCTACAAAGGTTTTCATATTGGAAGGATAACTTTCTTCTAGGGCCTAATACCAAAATAAAGTATACTTTGTGAAGTTGGGTGACATATCTTGGTGCTATTGATCTTTGCTAACATCAAAGTATTTATAGACATTATGGTGTAGCATCCTCCAATGGAAATTCCTTTCATTGAGTAACAAATACTATGGTTGTACCTTAGTTAATGCCTTACCATGTAGTACCTCCAAGGGAAATTCCTTATGTTGAATGGGATAATATTGTAGTACCTTAGTCCATAATTTATTCTAGTGTGTTGACATCTCAAAATATTGGGGAAGTAGACATTTCACAACAGCCACTATACTTTGTTGGTTGGTGTTTATCTTCTATATCTTGTGCTAACTAAGAGTGAGAACCGTTTCTCTTGCAACAAAGAAGCAATGAATCATAGAGTCTGCAACCAAGTTACAACTGTGAGGCCTCCCATTGAGGCTTCATAAAGGCCCAATGTGCTTCCCCATGAGAAGGTTAGGATCACCATTTATATATTTGTTATATTTTTATTTTACCATTCGAAAACTCCATTAGAAATAAGTCATTTACCATTAGTTTTAGATCCCTGCTTATACTATGCTTTCCAACATGTTATATATTTGGCTACTGATATCTTTTTGGCATGAATTTTTCATCTTTTACCAGTTCTCAAAATGTCTCTAACCTTCATTATTCATTTGAATAATTTCATACGTTATGTAATCCAGAATCAACATCTTGGTTTTGGATGTTTTATCCATGCCTAGTAATTGTAACAAAATTTTTGTTGTTGATCTATTCACAATAATAGTGAGAAAAACTACACCATGGAAGAAGACAAAAAATACTGCAATTTCTAGTGTGAGTGAGGAATATTTAAGTTTCATTGGAAAAATTTAGTATTGAGGATAGAGACAATACTAAAGCTCCATGTAGTCCTCCTTAATGATCATATGATGATAATCACCTCTTTCAAGTTGACCATGCCAAAATATCGTACTTTTGTAACTTGTAATACTTGTAGATAAGGTAAGATGAGACAAGTTTATTAAGGCTACATAGAAAACAATTGTCAATGGCGGATTTTTAGATTGGTAAAAGTGGGTAGCTAATATGGCCACCATGATAGAATTCCAACAAAGTGAAATTCTAGTGCTTGTGCTTCCACTTGTGGATGTGCATCATCATATGTAATAGTTATTGGGTTGGGTGCAAATCCGAGGTGAATTTAAAAGAATATATACCCCACACGCTGGGTTGCTTAGACAAAGGTAATTGAATTGAATGGTGTTACCAATTCCCCTATAATGTTAAATATTGTCATGTTAGTCTCATCATGATAAGAGGAAGCCAATTTAAAAAATAACTATGAATAATGTTGAGCTATCACTACTCCAATGAGGATACATATCGTTGTATTTTCTATATAGGAAATCGTTTCCAAAAACTTGTGTGTCAGGATAATTTTAAGAACACCCCCAAAATTTATATGTATAATAAATGGGCGAATATCCGTAACATATAGGAAACATTGAAGGATATTTTATCAATAATATAATATTTATATATAATTTTTTTTCTAATATTTCATTCTATTATCGAATCTGGTAAAATATTGGCGAATATTTCACTAAATTATAAAATATTGTAAAAACTTGGCAAATCTTTCATCAAATTATAAAACCTTGTAACATCTTGGTAAATATTTTTCTATGAAGACTCATCTTTTGACTCTACAAATTACTAAGGTAGTGCAATAGAAGAACATATACCAGAGATCAACTCTCTAGAATCCTAGACCCTCAAATGAACAAATGCTTGAATGAGGAGATGAGGGATTTATTTATACATTTCACAAGCAATAATGGTTCACTCATAACTCAAGGTGTTGGTGAAACACAACTACATTAACTAAATTTAGGGAAAGTGGGGACTCCACTTTGCATCTCATACATTAATGGTACAATGGACATGTGGGAACCCAAATATTGACATACCGACAAACTGATAGAATTCAACACTTTACACTATGGAGTGATTATGGAACCCACAAACCATTATTACAATGTGGATTACTTTTGATACCCGCAACCTTAATATAGTGTATGAATTCCCAATTAGCTTATTTTCCAAATCTCTCATCTTTAAGCTACCCTATAACAAACAAAAAAACATGCTTATGTGATTATGGATACAAATTCCACTTTTTCATTTCTTTTGTCGACAATCAAAATATGAATTATGTCATTTGATTTAGAGTTTTTAGAGATAGTTAGAAACTTGAAATGGTTATTATAAATAAGAATGTACATTAACAAGAATAGAAAGAACATTAATGCATCATCACACATATCATTAGAACTACTATGTTAAAAACTACTTTTTCTCAGATAAATTGAGGAGGTGTTTGTATCCATGTCCTTGAAATTTTTGAAAGCAAGCAAAATGTGGTCAAAAGATTTCAACACCCTCATTGAATGCAAAAGACTAGATATCAAATACCATAATGCCTTACATCTTAGGTCAAACATGCACTATACATATTATATACAATCATGATGGAAATGAAGTATTATGTTCCAACTAAATCATATATTTGCCGTACATAACTAGATCAATTTCTCAATGATGATATCAATTACACATTAAAACAAATCACCAAAAAATATTTTACTTATGAATTACCATTACAAAAAACAAATATCATAAATTTAGTATGAACCCAACAAATTTAGGTCACACATAAAATTGACGAACTTAAAAATACAAATAAAAAATCTACCCGTCACAAACTTCTCTATAGAAATAAAAGAATATAACAATACACTTTGCACAGATATACAAGAATACAACCAAAATAATGACCATTCCACTGTACCCTGCCATTATAATAAGTGTGCATTGATTTATATTACAAACATCCCAAACATCAGCCATAATAGACATAATATATGAAAATATACACTCTCATTAATGCCTTAGATCCAATAATAATTGTAGAGCAAGATACTAAAAAAGGACATTTTAAACTACTGGGTCAAATTCAATTTGAATATATAAAAACCATGTGTCATCTCTCTTTCAAGAGTATCATCCACTAACAACATATAAATGTTAGATGATAGTTTAAACATGACAAGGAATAGAATAAATAATATATTTTGAGCTCTATAACACTTTCATGATACCATCCGTGAGATGTAGAATAGTTGGTGGCGGGGTATAGTTAAGACGCCCCCTAAGCTGAAAGGTCATTGGTTCTAATATCGTCGGATACCAAAAAATCCAACCATGTTAAGGGTTGGTGCGGTCTAGGCCGGGTGCGATCCCTGGGTGATTTTGATGGCTTAGATGCCTTTCGTTCGTGGTTACTTATCCAATGGAAACCCTTCTAGCCAGTGGGGTTCCACCACTTTTCCAACAACAAAAAAACACTTTGATGATACCAATACTCCTAGGATAGAATAAAACCCACTAATAACAACAAATGATCCCTAAGAATCAAGACTTCCCTAGAATTCAAGAGGCCTCAGAAAGCATACATGATAAAAGGAATAATAAAAGGTAAATTTACAATATAATAATGTATTGTAAATGTGGATAAAAAGCATAAAAATCATGATAACAATCATGCTATGTTAATTATTGGATAAAAAGCGTGATGTGAGTTTGTATTCTCTAATAAATTGCATGTGTGACATGCCCCTTTAAGACATGATCTTTCGGTAATGGAGATGTTATGCGGATATTAAAATGTTGAGAAAACGAATAATGAAAAGTGAAATTGCATCAACCAGAACTTTCACCTTGAAAGAACAATCCAATGTGGGTGAACCATGAATCACTATAGCCTTTATATATAATAAAATAGCCCCTAATTTTCCCTCAAATACTAGAAATCAAGCGCTCAAAGAATGTATAACATGAAATTAACTAAAAATATAGGAAAATACAACCATATGCCTGAATTAGAAGGAAAATGGAGGGATAATTAACCCTTGGGATCCTCCATTACTAAAAATTGGGGGCGAAGGAGTGATTTTAGTAGATTTTCCCTAGAAACTGGGGGCGAAAGATAGATTCGAGGGAGATTTTTTCTAGGGAAAAAATATTTTTTTTCATTTTCCTCATTAATATACAAGAGGCTATTCATTTTGAATTTATTTTTTTTCTAATAAATATGGGCGAATATATTTTAGCTGAAAAACACTTTCCATATAAGAAAATAGCCCACTAAATTTTTGTAACCCACTTAATATAGCCCATGGGCTATATGTAGCCCCTAAAATTATCCATGCTTATGTGGGATCTATTGAATTTCATCCTTTAAATATATCCATGAAACTGCTGCATAAATTATGCCCAATGTCATGACTGTTGAGATGCTATAAACCTTAGTTCCATCTTCATTGCTAAAAGATAGATAGCTTGTAGAAGTGTCAAGCTTATTTTTATTACTATATTATGGAATATAGTTCCATGCCACAAAATAAATGTAAGTCCAAAAGAAATACCAAGAACTATTGTTCCAAGATTTATTTAGAAATATTATGTTTATAACCCCATCTATCTCTCAAACTTCTCACGCTTCACCTTAGGGAACCATAAATATTGGTTGAACATTCTTGTATACATGTGACATTTGCAATTCTAGAAACTATCTTGGCTCAATATTAGCACCATGTTCTTTCTAAGAAAATTGTAATGAGACTTGGGTTCACAACCCTTTGCAAGACATTGACTCGGAGAGTGCTTCCACACTCACAAGTCACAATATCTACATTCTCTCACACAGCTGAGATATACATATTCATTGTGTTGACCATGTTAAGAAAACCATACATGTCATGCTTAAATCATGTATAACTTTCAAACATTGAGAAGCTTCTCCTAATGGCATGAAACCTATCCTAAATTGGCCATGAATATTCAAAGGGTTGAATTTTGTCTCAACTAGGGCATAAAAACCCTAGGGGATCACCTTATCAAGCTCAATTTTCTATCTCTTTGAAACCCTCCACCACACAAGAAGACTATTTAAGGGCTGCTGCTACATAGGATGATCAAATTGTGTTTGGATTTGGATAAATATGCCTTACACTACTATTTGATGCACCCAGAATTTGGAAATATTGTTGTTTTAAGTTGTTTGACTATCACAATTGACCCAAATCGTCACTTTGAGGCTCAGAATAGTCCCATATTTTCTCTTTAACATTGTATTAAGGCTAAAATATGCATAGGATTGAAGATCAACCATCTTAGTATTGTTTTAGGGATGCTACATGTATGATGAGGGCTATTGTAGTTGACTATTTTATGACTTCATTATTGCCATAAAGTTCCCAGAAATCCTTTTCAAGGCTGCTACACAGACCAGACTTCACACCTATTTTTACATGCTCAATAACTTTTGAATACTTCTTTTGGTGGCTTCTTATTGACTAATAATTTCCTGACATGATGAACTATGGATGAGGAGATCCACTCTTAGAGGGGAAGGTGGGGGCACTTTCCCACTATTATATTGAGGGTCTCTTGCACCTCATTTTATGCATTCTTTAAGGAGGATATTTTAGGTTTTTTCCCATTCCTATCCTTATTTCTGGACCATGTCTATGTTGTGGACAAATTATTATTGGGCACTGGCTTTTAAAGCCTTTGGAGGCTAGATGATTGTCATTTTCCTGGTATTGGTTCCTTATTTCTTGTAGGTGAAATATTTCCTTGTTCCTTTCCTATCTTGGAGGTTACCTTGTGGAAATCAATACTTTTTACATCACATGTGATCCTTATTTCATGGATCTCACTCTCAAAATCAAATATTGCAATGCACTTGTTGAGACTATAATGAAATTAAGTTGGAGATCTACATGGTGTGTTTCATTGTCTACCAAAAACTACTCAAAATAAACATAATGATTTGGAGGAAGAACTTAAAATTAAAAATTTACTCCCTTGAAGCTACACCTTCTTGTTCCAAGGTTGAAAACTATGATATAAAAATTGAACATGAGAGCCCTTGCTAGAAGTTGAGGAGGACTATCCAGATAAGACCCAGAATGTGGCAGAAGAAATTCCCTCAGAGATAAGAAATGAACCTCTGATAATTTCAAAATATATCTTTGTTTTGGAAGAGCGCATGAATGAGGTGATCAACTTGATAAAAACAAACTCAGAGGACAACCTAATAAATATTGTGATTTTTGGAATGGTAGGTGTGGGGAAGACCTCCCTGGAAAAAGTTGTTCATAACCATATCTATGATAAATTTTAATGCAACTTGCTTTGTATATGATGTTCACCACAAATCTCAGCACACAAATGAATAGTTAATATGCAGTGCAAGATATTGAAAGGCCTTGTCAAGCTCAAGGACTAGGTGAACAATGAAGCTCACATGAAAATTCTAATGAGGGACCGCTTGAGGTCCATCAAGGTTCTAGTGATTTTGGAATACATGGGTGACACCAAACATCTAGAGGATTTTCAAGGTGACTGGTATGGATCAAGTAGCAGAGTTCTTGTCATAGCAATTGATCCTCAACTACTAAATGAAAGGAATGTTGATTTTGTTTTTGAAATGCATGTATGGGATAACGATCATGCTCTTCATCCCTATTGATGGCATGCTTTCCTCAGAGGAAACCTTGATGAAGGATATGAATATCTCTCACAAATATTTGTGAATATATGCAATGGGAATCCATTTTTACTAGAAGTGTTGGGTGTACATTTGTACAATAAGGACATAAGTTATTGGGTTGAATCCTTCCAACTATTTAAATACTTACTATCCATCAAGATATAGTATGAAAATATTAGGATTTTTTTTGATGGCCTGAATTTTGAGTAGAAGGATATGTTTCTAGACATGGCTTTCTTATTCACAGGAATAAAAAGGGAGAATTTTCCTAGTTTTGGGGAAGCTAGTCATTATGATCCCAATAAGGGTCTTATGGATATGGTTATGAAATTTCTTATGAGTCTAGTTGAAGATGATAAATTTGTAATGCATAGAGAGATTAGGGACATGAAAAGAGCCATAGTAACAGATAAATATGAAGAGCTAGGGGAACACAACAGATTGTGGAAGACCTAAGAGATTGAACTTGTTGTGATGGAAGGAAAGGTGATGATTGGGAGTTCATTCAGTCTTAATTTTTTTCACCATCATATTTTTGTATGTATTCATGGATAATACAAAGATAATTTACTAATTATTTACTGATTATTTACTAATTATAGGGATTGGTCCCTGGAGCTCCTAAACTCATGTAGATAGGCACATTGAGTGGTAGGTGTCCCCTAGGTGAGTCCCACATGCACTAGTGAAGTGGTAGTGACATCCTAATCTAGGAAAGGACAAATAGAATATGGAGTTCAAGGGAGGATTAATTAATGATTGGATCAAGGGATGGCATTCACCAATTGGAGTAGTCACTCTTCTAGAGTGAAAGGTAGATACAAATACTGAGAATTTTGGGCCAAGTTTTCTGAGAATTGAGAGAACCAATTGCTCAGCATTCTTTTCAATCCATCATTTCTTATATTACGTGACCAATTATTTTAATTTTGAGAAGAATTGATGTATATTTTCAAATTTGTTGGGATGTAGTGCTATCATCTCATTCTCCGGGATATGGCCCCTCAACTCATCCTGCTTTCCAAACAAGGATTTGCGATTATCCCATAGTTATTTTGGTGTTATAAATCCCTCAAGGTGAAAGAGTAACTCTCTGGATATGTGGATGTACATGAATACAAATGCGTAATCAAGCTTGTTCATATAATTTGATTTTTGTAGATTTTATTAGGGCTCGACCTCTCATCCCATGGTGACCCCATACAGACCCTTGTTGCACAAGAAAATCTACATATAAACCCTCCAATCAAGATAATTGAAGGGTGTGAGGATTATGGGTGTCAAAGCTGTTGAATTCTCCATCTTAAAACTTCAAGAAACAACTAATTCTTTAGAAAATATTCAATTTACTTGCAAAAACACTTCAATTCGAATCAAACCAATTTGAACACTCTCCACTTCGACATGTGAACTTTATCTTGGTGCATCACATCTGGCTATACTTCTCTGGAAAAAATATAGAGGGAGTAAGGAAAGAATACTAGGATTTATGTGGAACCCAATTCTTTTGGTGCATCAATGGAAGTTTCCAAGGTTTGAAGCTAGCCTGGATACCTTCTCTGATACCATGTTAAATTTAATGGAGCATATGATCTTCAGGCATGTATGAATTCAATGAGAAAATAAGGCTATAAAAGAGAGATAAGAATTCAATAAATACTAATCAATTACTCATGTCAAAATTACACACACATAGATACAAAATAGGAATAATCACATTACATCCATTAATTAGTAAATAATGTGTAATACAATAGTGAATTAGCCATGAATATATAGTATCTAATACAAGAAAAAGACAAGCTAATGCACATGGGATCCCTCAAAGCATCTCCAAATCAAGCTCTCTTGGGTGGTGAGACAAAGAATGCGCAAGCAAGGAGGAAGAATAAAGGTAAAGAAAAAGGAACAATGATTTAGGACCCTCCAATCACATGGTTTCATCCACAGAATCATTATCTCCATTACCAATTAGTGATGTTACAAGTATTCACATGGGATATGACACTCAAATTCAAGCTGAAGGAAAGGGTTCAATCAAGTTAGAGCATGGAGTGTTCAAAATTGTACTCTATATTCCCTCCTTAGTAGTAAATTTTTTGTATGTATACTAGATGACTCATAAAGGATCACCAAAGTGAGTGGTATTTGGTCCTAAATCAGTGTAGATATTAGATATCTCAACTAGGAATATTATAGTGAAATGTGTTGCAAACCATGCCTCCAAGGAATATGAATTCTCACACTTTCTAGCAAACTCAGATCCAATTCCATCTCAGCTATCATTTGAAAGGGAAGGTAAATTTATCCTACCTAAATTTTTTTCATATGATAACGTTTCCATTAATGTTTCAAATTTAGAATCTGAATAAGAGAACCAAGTTGAATCCTTTTATGGAATTGGAGATGAATTTTAATTGGATCCGGATCCAAATATAGTCCCTACTCCCAATCCTAGCACTAAATGGGATCAAAATTTTATTGAGGTTGTTGAGAACATGACTGGAGAGTCATATGACATGAGGAGAACAAGATCTCAGTTTCAAAAATAAATCCTTATGCTGTGTCAAGCAAATGCACTCCTCCTAGAGAGATGCTACAAACTCCCAGAGAGATGCTTCACGATGGTAAGGTCTGATTAACAATTCTTCTAAATGAAGAACAAATTGGACAATGTCACTCTTCCTCCACAAATAAGAGAAAAATAAAACTTTTCTTTTCCTATCGGTCCTCAAATTGGAAGAAGGTGGATAGGTTCACATGCAAATTACCAGGAAACTAGTGCACACAAGGGCCATCACACTGCATTACTGCTCCACAGAGATGCAGATTGCACAAATATTTTCACAAGTTTTTTATTGAAGAATAACTTTTATTTTGATGTGAAAGCTTGATACTGGTTTTCCTTGCTTATTTTGAAGGGAGGGGGGGGGGGGGGGTTTCCCATGAGGTTTTCCCCATTTCCTTGGTTGTTAAGTAGTCATTTTTTTACATTTAGATTGTATCGGTGACCTTTGGTCTTAGTTTCTAGGGCCTAGGTTGTCCAATTTAGTATTAAGGGTGGGGGGGGTGTGGATTATTAATTATTCCTCCCTTGACCACCATAGTCTATTTGTATTTTCCTATATTAGGAGGCCATTACCACTTCAATAATGCATGGGGGACTTACCAGGGGACACCTACCATGCATTTTTGCATGTGTTTAGGAGCTCAAGGGACTAATCCTTATAATTTAGGAACCCACTCTATGTGCCAGCAATGGTCTCTAGCACTTGACCCTAGTATGTGTTTAGTTATGCTCTTATTCCCATAAGTTAGTCCACTCGTAGTTATCCTAGCACCAATTTACATGATTTAACAGAGGTAGGAAGAATTTTATCACCTACCTACATCAGTTAATTGGTTGTGAACCGATTCATTGATCTGGAGTTGCATTAGTGAGCTCTAGTGGTGTTTTTCCCACACCAAGTTAACTCCAGAGTTAGTCCAGGTTGGTAAACTTGAATCCTATCTTAGGAATTTGAATTCTCCTATTTGTAACACCATTGTATTACATATTATTTATTGATTAGTGAATGTGATGTGATTATTCCAATTTTGTCTCCATGTGTTTACAAATTTTCCATGAGTAATTGATCGGTCTTTATTGAATTCTTCTCTCTCTCTTTTGGACCATTCACTTTGGAGCATATTTGGTTAGAATCTTACTGGATGGAGAACAAGATCTGGACATGCCTTTGTGGAGGTTTTCTAAGGTATTTTTTTCATTTGGATGAATTATATAGGAGTTCTTACCTTGAGGGATTCCCTTTGACATTTATTCATTAGTTTGTTGAGGTGGATCCATTCTTTATGAGAAAATATGATGATGCCTTAGGGTATCATGGAAGTTCTAAGCGCTTATTAGCCATCAAATACTAGAAATTTGGATGAATATTTCAAACTAGAATCTGTAAATGTGGTGAGCACGAGTAACCTACAATAATTATGGGCTAATACTAGGCACTTTTGGGCACATATTAGCATGAAAAGAACAAATTTATACATAAAAAAACCCTAAATTTGAGAAACAACAGTCACCATACGTCCACACGATCATGCAAGGACCGATTTTCAAGAGTTATGGGTTGGTTGATGTAATGTCCTAAGTCTGGTGTACAAACCTAAACACTTTAATTCTATATTTTTTCATAAATAATTATGAAATTTAAGGGGTTCACACATAGCCTTCTCGGATTGGCAAAAACAAGGGTTTCTTCTGTGAGATTTTGCAAAGGACAAGAGTGATCAGTGGGAAGAAAACAAAGATATGTAGAAAATTTAATTTCCTCTCCCCTAACACATTTATATCTGGTTCCATTTAGGTTTGAGTATCTGCGCCGCGGAAACCTACTACCATGCTTATGGGCAGCTAAACCGTGCAACTAAGGAGAGTAGTTCTACCTGTTTCAACCAGAGGCTTCAGGAAACTTGCAGAGGTTTTTAACAGCCTTAATTTAATATATATAAATTTATTTAGATATTTTTCTGAGGTTCTAGAAATTTCGAGGTGTTTTGGGTGAATTTGGGGATTTCTGGCAATTTTGGTGAAGAGAAACCTTGCGCAGAGGAGGATGCAAAAGGGTGGTACAAACCAAACAAAAAAAGGTTCTGGAGATTGGTATGAAAAGGTATGCCTGTCACTGAGATACGAGAATTGACAGATCTCATTTTTAGTTTACAGAGCCTATTTTTGCATCAATTTCAGTAAAACTAGTTATCAAAAACTAGTAATCTAGCTAGGGCCTTAAAAAAACTATTAAATCAGCTTAAATCCAATTCTGTGAAACATGAGATTTACAACAGAGATAAATATGAGCTATATGAAAGTGAATATGTATTTCAATCCCTTCCCTATCATGAAATCTTCATTACAATACTCATATTCACTCAATCCCCCCATACACTGATAAAATATGATGTTTTTATGAAACTGAGATAATATTCTTCAGGGTATGAGATATCTCGACCTGATAAATGTAATTTTCAGAACATATTGACACTACAGAACATAGATAACAATATTTACTAACCATTACAAAGAGGCTTCCAAAATTAAGGGGCAGGAGGCCCAAATCATGACCAGCAAGGGGCTGTGAGCATAAGTGAAGCATGGGATTCACTAGAGCTTGACCTGAACTTGATGGAGGCTCTAATATACTTCTGTAATAAGCTTCACTAGATGACATTAGTGCTCTATATACTTGCAATAGATAGAAAGGGAAATTGAGGAGAAGGGATGAGGGGTTTTCGGATCATCACCCAATGGTCTGAGGAACAACACTCAGAGAGTATGCTCACATAGCATAACCACAATATCAAATCATCCAAACTAAATCAATGGTATCAAATTCAACTTTTATAGAATTCTGGATGACTTGTTTAGTAAGTTGAGGCCAATGGTGACCTGTGAAAACAAGTCAACCCCATGGGTGACCTAACCCTAGCCACAAAAGTTCCCCCTTTAGGAAATTAGGCAAGTAGGATCACATGGAATTGTTTCCAAGTACAAATAAACCTTCACAATTAGAAACTACGCCCTCCCTTAGTCAAAAGATGCCTCTTTTGAGTTATGACAGCTTTCTGCTTTTCCTTGGTCATAAGGAAACTTTTTCTTTCCTTCAAAAACTTTCCTTCTTTTCTCTTATAGCTTTTCTGAGATCCATAAGAGGAAACTACACCCTCCCCTTTGAAATACTTTCCTGCTTTTACCTTTGTCTGCTTTTTACTGTTTTTAGGCAACTTCCATTTATTCTCTTGTTTGCTTTTGTCATGGAATTTCTTATTTTTACCAAGGCAAGTTGACTAGCTTTCCCCATTGTGCCCTACTGACATGGAAGCCTTAATTTCACATCATTATCATGCATAATAAATAAAATTGCTGAGATAAAATTAAATACATGCCTTAAAACAATTATTAGCAAAATTTATCCTATGAGGAGTAATTAATATCAATTTTGAGCCCCTAGGAACTTAACATGGTCAACACTTTTTAATGGTCAAATTGAGGGGACATGACAGTCCTCCCCTCCCAAATATGCCTGTCCTCAAGCAGAATCACTCTAGAGTGCTTCAAATTTGTTCATCATGTGGGAGAAATGGAGCATGAATCCATTTTTCAAAAAGGTTGACTTTCTCCAGCAATCCATCCTGTAAAGTTTCTCCAAAACAAGCAATTCTAGGGTCCCATTGCTTGCATTGCACCCCTTCAGTGAGAATGCCTTCCCACACAACTTATCAGGAGAATTTATTCCTGGATCCCATTTCCTCGTAAGTAACCAAACATTAGAATCAACCATACAAATTTATTATCACAGGAAATTTCATTCATGCCGTGGAAATCATACCACTGCACTGAAAACTGGAAATTTTCAATGCAAAGTTGGAAATCTGTCAGACTTCCCCACCCAACATAAAGTTCCTTATGTGCTTGATGTACATCAGCATTGAATCTCATAGTTATGTTGTTGCAAATACATAGGTGTGAGTCCCATGTCCAACCCCAATGAGTATAGGCATCCTTCAAGCAACAAGGATGCCCAAACTACTCACAATAAGATGATGCATCACAATTATCTCCACAAATGCAAGCAAGAAAAATAAATAAGTGTCCCATAATCCAATCTGAGAGGGTACTGACAATCCAACCAAAAGTTCCATGTGAACACTTTTAATGGCTCAACTCTCTACCACTGGTCATAGGGTACAAGAATGCATCCAACTGTGTGTATTTCCTCCACCAATACCACTTGATGCAAGATGTTTTTCTCATCAATTCCTCTTGACAGTTTGATTGCTCAGCGACCTTCCACTACTCATGAGCAGAAATTTTTCTGCAAGAAGACTTCATGTGTGACATGTAATATTCCACCCAATCCACATGTGGTTGAATGGTAGCAAGTGACTGCAATATGTTCCTATGTGGCTGATGTGAGGGTGATGGTGCATTCCACAAGTCAGCACGAACACCTAGGAAAGCCTCTAGCTCTTCCTGTTGCATCACCAAGGAAAATTCCTTCTCCCAAATTTTATTCTCTCTTGATGAGGTTGAAATATAAGTATGGGTAGAACTATGAATCATATCTTTGCAATACTTATCGACCCAACTTATGGCTGCCCCATCTTCATCCTCATATGAATCGCCCATGGGGAAGAGATTATTTTCAGGAAACAATTCCATTTTTTTCTGGAAAATACCAAGTGCTTGGTTCTCATCAAACTTGTTTGTACAGTCCTCAAGCACAAAAAAATCAGAATGCACATCATGTGCATGTGTATGGAATGTATCCAATTGCTACAAATTAAATCCTTGTTGCTTCCCACATGCCAAGGAAATGTCGGTCACAACAAAAAATTTATTGTAGAAATTAAATTCTTCATCTCCCACCTTCTTCACTTTAAAGGTGTCTCTATCCACCCAATCAATGGATGAATAAGGAATTTTATTTTCTGATCCATAAGTAATGTGATTATCCATATTTATGGTAGAGAAGAACACTTCATCCTTCCTCTCAACCTCAATGAGTGCTTGGGTAATATTCTCTTCCTCGTAGCTTTTTACAAGCACCTGCAAATCTAAGTGCATATCATGATCCACCATCTCATGAGATTCCTCCCTCTGTTCAATAGTGAAATCATCCTTGTGAATATGGCTGAATGGTGTGTAGGAGGGTAGGTAATACCTTTTCAACTTCTCATGAAGTTTCTCTATCTCCATCTTGGATTCTTGGAGTGCACATTGAGTGCTCTTCAAGGAATCTTGGGTGGTCAATAAATCTTGTGTGAGCTTGAAAATTTCTTCTCCATCCTTCAAGGATGATCCATGCAACACATCAGCAACCTCAATCAAATCATCTCTATCAGAAATCAATTTTAATAATTTTCCTTGTATTGTAGACAATGCCTTCTGCATCTCCTCCTTGGATTCAAGAGAAGATTGATCTTCCAATGAAGCAGCTATCCAACACTGGTGTGCCACTAAAGAATGTGTGTCTTGGAGAAGGTGTAAATCCTTTTGAATATTCTTTTTGTCCATTTTCAAAGGCCAAGTAAATGAGTGGGGCTCTTGAGGAAAATCACCCCCTTCTTCTTTCTTGCAATTTTCTTGCTGTGACTTGTACTTCTCTTTATGAATCTTTCTTTTTTCTTTCCCACCTGCAAGGCTAGATGGCTCATAGATCTCCACAATGGTGATAGTGGGATTGGGATTCTCAATGAGTTCAATCCTCTCCTCTAATGTGGATAGAACTTCACCATGCTGAAAGAGAGTCCAAAATTCATAACTTTTTGCATCCCTTTCCACCGGATTTTTCTCCTTCAGATTTCCTAGTTCACACCTAGCTGGTGGGGGCTTGTCTTCCACTTCATTGGGAAATTCAAATAATGAATTCATATTTGATATTTCCTCTTCTTTTTTATCTGATCCAAAATATCCCTTCACCATATTATCATCATTGACAATATCACCCTTCTTTGCACTGACTGTGTGATCACAAACAGGGAAAATAGGACTGAATTTATCTCCCTCACAATTGGCCTTCCTTTTGCAGTCCTCAAATGCAAGTGAAGACTTTTTAGATTTACATGGATCAGATTGTTGCAGGTGTACAAGTCTGCTACAAAAATCATAACTTTTATTATCCATGTTCTTAACATTACCACCTTCCTGTACGGATCTATGGTGGCCTGCTCTTCCACCAAAATTTCTGCCTCACACCCAAGTAGTGTGGCCTTGTTTTCATCTTCATTATGTGGCTCAGAAGGTTATTGTAAATCTAATTTGTGTACCTCCTTTGGATCTGATCCAAAATATGTATCACCACCCATACATGATCCATAACCTTGAGCAGTGATCCGAAGATCACCCACCAAGAAACTTGAATTTTATTCCTCTTCAACCTCTTCTCTTATGCAACCACCTTGTGTTGATTTGTAATTCACCTCTTGGATCTCTATCTCCACTTTTTTTATATTATTATTCAAAGAAATTAAAGCTAATTCATATTTATTGGTACTCATGTCACAATATTTAGAATATCTATTTGAATAAAAACCAAACAAACTCTTAAATCTCGAACATGCCGATGGCTTGGAGGAATCTTCACCTTTGGTTCTGTCTTCTTCTTCTTTTCTCAAAGAGTTGGAACAACTTGGTTCCTCTCTAGATATATTTCTACTCATGAAAGAATGATAATAATCATGCTTGTTCCAGAATCCATACTTGAAATAAATATAATCTCTAAAATAAAGGTTTGCACAAATATTCCTACCCAAATCTAGATAGTCCTCGTAGCAGTGAAACATGTTCTCACATGCTTCAATAATCTCTATCAAGTTTTTCTTAACCATTGGAGAATCAGATTTTATATCTTCCCCTTCTGATGTCCAATAGTTTTCATCATATTCATTTTTTGGTAGGCCTCCATCAACATAGAAGATTTCTTCTTCTTCATATCTTCTGCAGTATTCTTCATATTGCTCATCATAGTCATCCCCATTGTATGACATGGCTGCAAATGTATTCAATGAGAGATTTATTTCCACAGGATGATCCAAGGAAAGAGATATGTTATCAATTTAATTTCCTAAGTTTGGTTTACAAACCTAAACACTTTAATACTGTAATTTTTCATAAATATATCTGAAATTTAAGGGGTTCACAAAGAGCCTTCTCGGATTGGAAAAAACAAGGGTTTCTTCTAGGATATTTTGCAGAGGAGAAGAGTGATCAGTGGGAAAAAAACAAAGAGATGTTAGAAATTTAATTTCCTCTCCTATAACATATTTATATCTGGTTCCATTTATGTTTTAGAATCCACGCCGCGGAAACCTACTACCATGCTTCTGGGCAGCCAAACCGTGCAACTAAGGAGAGCAGTTATTCCTATTTTAACCAAAGTATTTGGGAAACTTGAAGAGGTTTTTTACATACTTAATTTAATATATAAAAAATTATTTAGACATTTTTCTTAGGTTCTATAAATTTTGAGGTGTTTTGGGGATTTCTGGTAATTTTTGTCAAGAGAAACCCTGCGCAAAGGAGGATGAAAAATGGTGGTAAAACCCAAAAAAAAAAAGGTTTTGGATATTGGTATGGGAATTTATTCCTATTAATTACCTACAGGAAATTACAGAGCTCATTTTGAGTTTACAGATCCTATTTTGCATCAATTTCAGTAAAACTAGTTATCAAAAACTAGTAATCTAGCTAGGGCCTTAAAAAAACCTATTAAATCAGCTTAAATCCAATTCTGTGAAAAATGAGATTTATAAAAGAGATAAATATGATCTCTAGGAACATGAATACTTATTTCAATCCCTTCCCCATCATTAAATATTCATTACAATACTCATATTCACTCAATCCCCCCATACACTGATAAAATATGATCTTTTTATGAAACTGAGATAATATTCTTTAGGGTCTGAGATATATAGACCTGATAAATGTAATTTTTAGAATATATTGACACTACATAACATAATAACATTATTTATTGACCATTACAAAGAGGCTTCGAAAATTAAGGGGCAGGAGGCCTGAATCATGACCAGCAAGGGGTTGTGAGCATAAGTGAAGCATGGGATTCATTGGAGCTCAACCTGAACTTGATGGAGTCTGTAATATACTTTTGGAATAATATTCACTAGCTGACATTAGTGCTCCATAGGCCTGTAATAGCTAGAAAGGGAAATTGAAGAGAAGGGAGGAGGGGTTTTGGGATCATCACCTAATGGTCTGAGGCACAACACTCAGAGAGTATGCTCACATAGCATAGCCACAATATCAAATCATCCAAACTGAATCAATGGGATCAAATTCACCTTTTATAGAATTCTGGATGACCTTCTTAGTAAGTTGAGGCCAATGGTGACATGTGAGAGCAAGTCAACCCCATGGGTGACCTAACCCTAGCCACAAAAGTGCCCCTTTAGGAAATTAGGCAAGTAGGACCATGTGGAATTGTTTCCAAGTCCAAATCATCCTTCACAATTAGAAACTATGCCCTCCCTTAGTCAAAAGATGCCTCTTTTGAGTTATGACAGCTTTCTTCTTTTCCTAGTTCATAAGGAAACTTTTTCTTTCCTTCAAAAACTTTCCTACTTTTCTCTTACAGCTTTCCTGAGATCCATAAGAGGAAACTATGCCCTCCCCTTTGAAATAATTTCCTACTTTTACCTCTATCTATTTTTTACTACTTTTAGGCAACTTCCATTTATTCTCCTATTTTCTTTTGTCATGGACTTTCTTATTTTTACCAAGGCAAGTTGACTAGCTTTCCCCATTGTGCCCTCCTAACATGGCAGCCTTAATTCCACATCATTATTGTGCATAATAAATAAAATTGCTGAGATAAAATTAAATACATGCCTTAAAACAATTATTAGCAAAATTTATCCTATGAGGAATAATTAATATCAATTTTGAACCCCTAGGAACTTAGCATGGTCAACACTTTTTAATGATCAATTTGAGGGGACATGATAGTTGTATCCCCAAAAATGGTGAAAGGAAGCCATTAACAACTATACAATGACCCTCAAACAATCGTCAATAGTAGGTAATAGGTATGCATAATAAATATTGAGTATGAGAACTTTTTGAACTCAAAAAACCTTAAAATAAAATTATGGGCAGTACTTGTTATATCCAAAATCAACACTTCTTTGTCTGTTACAAAACTTACATGTTTTGGTTGCATGACGACACTTGCATGGAAACACTTCATGAACTTATTGTCGCTCACCCAACAAACACTTATGGATGGAATGACCATACTTGGGACTTATGTACCACCCCCATACCTCTTTCTTGGTCCTTTGGATTCTTAGGAGGATGATGAACACGTTTCTAGACCAAACCATCTCCTAAAAACAACTAGAAAAACCCTAAAAAATGCATCCCCCCCAAAAAAACAGGTTGCTAGTGTTCCACTGGAATTTTTTACCTTGCACACTCTAGTTTCCTTATGTTCCACTAGCGTGTACCCTCAATTTACTCAAAAATATATAAAATTTTGAATTTTGGGTGGTTTTGGAATTGCCTCCTCAGTTGGAACTGCTCCTTCCTCGACCCAATATTTTCCATTTTCTAAATCAGATAGGGGGAGGGTACCATGACAGTGGAACTATCCTTGAGTATTGTTATGCTAGCTGAATTTGGACTCTCATCCCCCTCACCTATTCCCTATTTTCCATCTACCTTTGTTGTAGAGCTTGGAGGTTGAGAATCTTGGAGGAGAGAAGAAGGAGAATCATATTGAAGGTTTCACGAGGTGCCTTGAATGAGGAGAAGGTATATATTGTACTTATTTATTTGATTAATAAATACTTGACATTCTTCCCCTTCCAAATCACTGTATGTACATCTCAGTTCTTGATTATATGTTGATGTTAAGAGATTAGGGTTTCATGTTATATTGAATATCAATATCTTACATGTGGTCAAATTGGTTTGAGGAAGGTTTAGAGTATTTTTGCAGGTTTTTTAGCGGAAGGGAAAGAGGAGGGATAAAGGGAAAGCTTGGATCAACAATCAATTTATAAGGTATGCATCCTCGTTTTATGCTTGCAGAATAATTTATGTCTGTCTATAAACCCTTAGTATGTTGGTGGCCTTACCCCATCCATATGAACACTTTCCCTAACAATAATATTGTGCAAAAGAGAATGCCAAATAAGTATTTTGTTCCATAAAACCTCATCTCTAAGCATCAATCATCCCTAGTTCTCCATGTTAGGAAATTGATTGTCAATAAGCAGCCACCAAAAGAGTATTCAAAATTTCTTGAGCATGTAACAACGGGTGTTTTGAAGTCTAGTTTGTGTAGTAGCCTTGAGAAGTATTTCTAGGAACGTTATGACAATAAGGAATTCATAAAATATTCAACTACAACAACCCTCATCAGAATTGTAGCAACCCGAAAACATACCTATAACTTCCCATGAGGACAATTCAACTCAAAGGAACTGTTGATATTTGCACCTTTCACTGTTGTTCATGGTGTTTGGTTGTCGTTGTCACTATTATGGATTCCAAAACTAGGCCATAATTTCTTTCTAGGGTTTTAAATTAATGGTAATGGAACCACTCTCAAACATCTTGAAACAATTAATGGTAATGGAACCACTCTCTAACATCTTGAAACATTTAATCATAATGTTAAAAGACTTGGAAGTTTCTATGTGTAATAAATTTCTTATACACTTACTTCATAATGTTCAATAGCTCCCAAGTGGTGGAAACAAAATGAGAAGTCATTGGAGTACACACATATGGTAATTGCATTGGTTAGGGTATTAATTGAAATAATTGGGAGTATGTTAGAGGAATGAACGTGGAAGGATCGTAAGAGATATCGTAGGTAACCAGCGACTGCAAATCCCCTCTTTCTTTTACTACTGGCTCCTACATTTGCACACCTTCATAAAGGCGTTCAATCAATACCCACCTTCAACACTTTTCAATTTCAATACTTGTTTGTATGTTGCTTGGGTTCTTATGTGACCTTGTGTTGCTCCTAGACTAAGTTGTGTTTTGTGTGTTGGGATGGGTTTTTAGTTGTGTGCTTCTCCTAAGTTGAGTTGTGACCTCCTTATGCAGGGTGTGACCTCTTTGAGGAATGCTAAGTTTGAGGTATGACTTCCCTTGGATGTAAGTGTTGCTAGACCTCTAAGTTGGCTAGTGTCCTTCTTTGGACTGTATATCACCAGGCTGTGATCCTGTTAAGTTTTCTAATAACTTTTTTAGCTTACTGCAACAAGATATATATGGTACAGACTCTATGTGTATGATTTATGGATGCCTCTACAATTTCAAAGGTGTTGTTAGGTTGTCCTAAAAACTGTCATTTTATAACAAAAAGGGGTTTTAAGTTTTCCATCCTCTTTATGGAATATTTTGATACATGAACATTGTATCCTCCTCCTTTGAAATGGCATCGATCCTTTCCCTTTTATAGATAATAAAGTTGTTTTGGAATCCTCTGCCTTGAGAGTTGCTGCATCTAACTTGTAGATAGATGTGCATAGTTGATTGGAGTAACTGAAAAAGAAACACACAATCTTGAGTTTCAAGGGATGGACTATGATTTAAAGGAAAATGACTACAGGTGGGGGAGATCAAATCTAAATTGATATAAGCTACGAATTCATGTGAGAATTATGAAAGAATCTCATATTCTATAGAGAAAAGTTGGTGAAAGTTTGAGGTATATAATAACTCTGGGAGAGTTGTACAAAATTTCATTGAATATTGCACAATCTCTTTTAATGCTGGAAGACAATATTAAAATCCTTGTAAGTTTCTCTACATATTAAATCACTTATACACTTACTTCATAATGTTCTAGATCTCCCAAGTGGTGGAAACAAAATAATAAGTCGTTGGAGTACAAACGTATGTTATTTGCATTGGTTAGGGTCTTAATTGAAAGCATTGAGATTATGTAAGAGGAATGAACATGTCAGGATAGTAAGAGATATCATAGGTAGTCAGTGAGTGCAAATCCCCTATTTATTTTACTAAATTCCCCTACATTTACACACCTTCATAAAGGTGTTTAATCAATACCCAGATGCACCCAGATGCACCTAGTGTATAAGATGCACCCAGATTTATGAATTAGTGTGGTTACATGTTTTTTATTTGAAAGAATTCATAGGTTCATTGTTTAAGGTTCTTATGGGGCTGAGACATACCCAAAACTTCCCATTAGGCCATTTCAACCCAAAGGACTTTGTATGAAAAAATAAAATAGCTTCTTCCATGCGACTTGTTGAAACACAAGCTAGCACATGTTAGCTTTCATTCACATTGGGATTGAGAATGCATAAAAAATGTTCTATTTGAATGTATTACATATTAAAAATATTATTTTTGTTTATTGCATTGAAATAATGTAGAGTGTGTCACTCAAGGAAAGGGGTGATGGAAGTTGTATTAACTAGTGGGAGGATGTCATTCCTAAACTCTGGCCTTTTCCAGGGATATGGCCACTAGATTGCTTCTTTATGTTGGAAAGACAGTAAATATATAAAGGAGGAGCTAAAATATGTATCCTAGTTTTAACAACGTAATCCCTATGCTATTGAGATCCCAACTTATACAACTAAAGTTCAACATTTCCTTAAGGTGGATGAACCAATTCAACATTTCCTTAAGGTGGATGAACCACTAGTCTTGAGTGATCGAACTTAGAGCTTGCTTGTATTGATTAAAAACTATATATAGGTCAATGCAATATTTCTTTAAATCCTTGGCCACTAAGAATGTTGGATAATAGATCCATGGACTCAAAATTATGATGGAATGAGTCACTGAACAATAGGAGTTTTAAAATGATTTTCCAACTGCTACAAGTTTCGTTTTCAATCTGAGGAGTTAACAAAAAAATGAGAGGTCGTAATGCAAAGATACTAATAAAAAGGGTCTACAATGAAGTTTTCATTCAATTGACCAAGTCAAAAACCAAAAATTTTCCATAAATGTGATCAATCAATTCCCACCTTCAACACTTTTCAATTTCACTTATACAACATTTAAGCTGCCCTTAAATGCTTATTTCTTCTTGGCATGGGCTACCCAAGGTCTATTATCAGTTCCCAATAAACTACCAACTAATTTCAGTTAATCCATGTCTAATATATAATTATTTTTGTGTATGAGAGTTTCTCGTATCTACCCTCCATAAATTGCAGTTAGGATTGTATTAATAGCTTGGCTTTGCCAACTTTTATTACACTTGGTCGCGTTTTACCTATATTAGATATTAAGGGATAGTAAATTATGTCATATCACCACCCATACCCATCATGTTGTACATTAATTATCTGAATTCCACCTTCTCTTTAGCTCCAACAATTTATTACAATCGATGATACAGAGGAAAAATAGAAATCAAGAATTGTTCCACATAAATCCATGCAGATAGGTGCATGTATCTGTTTTCCATGTTAATGAGCTATTATAGTTTTAATTGTTGGAGAAAAATATATTGGTAACAACAATTATGAACTGTTTCAACAATTAAACTCTCAAATTCAAAGTAAACAATTATAGAAAAGTGATATGGAAACACATATATGTTGTCAAAATTTGACATCATAATTTGTTTCAGGCAATTCCACTTGTGTGTGTTGAGGTGGACATGAAAATTAATTGTCCACATTTTATTTATGTTTGCACTATTTCAAGCGATTTGGGGTGTTTTATTGTTGTTTTCATGTCTGAATTTCCCCTAGATCCTCCTTCAAACTACCCAGAAATATTAAGTTATGGTTTTACAACCATTTCACCCAGGAAACACTAGGCTTTGTTGCTGTTGTGATATTATTCATGCCTTAAAGTGTCTAAGATGAAACCAAATGTATGAATTAGTTTGGTTACATGCTATTTTTTATTTGAAATAATTCCCATGTTCATTGTTTAAGGTTGTTATGGGGCTGAGACATACCCAGAACTTACCATGAGGCCAATTCAACCCAAAGGACTTTGTATGAAAGAAATAAACAATTGCTTACATGCGACTTGATGACACACAAGCTAGCACATGTTAGATTTTATTCAAAATAAGAATGAGAATGCATAATAAATGTCCAATTTTGAATGTCTTACATCTTAAAAATTTTGTTTGTATTGAAAGAATGTAGATTGTGTGACTCAGGGAAAGGGGTGATGAAAGTTGGATTAACTAGTGGGAGGATGCCATTTCCTAAACTATGTCCTTTCCTAGGGCTATGGCCACTAGATTTCTTATTTATGTTGGAAACAAAGTAAATCTATCAAGGAGGAGCTAAAATATGTATACTAGCTTTAACAAAACAATCTCTATGGTATTGAGAGGCCAACGTATACAACTAAACTTCAACATTTCCTGAAGGTGTGTGAACCACTAGTGTTGAGTGACCCAACTTAGAGCTTCCTTAGATTGATTGAAAATTAGAAATAGGTCAAAAAAATATTTCTTCAAATCCTTGGCCACCAAGGAGGTTGGAGAAAATATTCATGGGCTCAAAAGTATGATGAAACAAGTCACTCGACAAGAGGAGTTTTAAAATGATGTTGTGAACTCCTACAAGTTTTGTTTTCAACCCTAGGAGTTAACAAAACAATGAGAGGGGGGGATGAAAATATAATAATAAAAAGGTTCTATAATGAAGTTTTCATTCAATTGACCAAGTAACAAACCAAAAAGTTTCCATAAAGGAGTTCAATAAATTCCCACCTTCAACACTTTTCAATTTCATTTATACAAAATTTAAGTTGCCATTAAATGCTTATTTCTTGTTGGCGTGGGCTACCCAGGGTCTGTTATCAGTTCCCAATAAAATTCCAACTACTTTTAGTTAATCCATGTGTAATATATAATTATTTTTGTGTATGAGAGTTCTCGTATCTACCCTCCATAAATTGTAGTTAGGATTGTATTAATAGCTTGGATTTGTCGGTTTTTATTACACCTTGTCGAGTTTTACATATATTATATATTAAGGGATAGTAAATTATGTCATTTCACCACCCATACTTGTCATGCTGTACATCAATTCTTCAAATTCCAACTTCTCTTTAACTCCAACAATTTATTACGATCGATGATACAGAAGAAAAATAGAAATCAAGAATTGTTCCACATGAATCCATGCAGATGGGTTCATTATTACAGAGAGAAATTCCTATGGCTTGGGGTACCACAAAAGACAACTTGACTCCAGAAATCAATCCTTTCCTATATGTAAGAGAAACCAATTATCTAACACTAAAGGATATCGATTCATACCTTATTATGGACGGTTGATGTAGATCCCCGTTGAGCTCTCCAACTCCAGCTTGAATTGATAAATTGCTTCCTCAACATTCAATAAACAAGACAGGCATGCTATATATAATCATGTTAGATCTACTCTAGAATATATAATCAATAACATATAAGCATTTGAAATCATCCATGGATCAAATATTCATTCAAATACACATTATTGGACATGAAAAGATATTTCTATTAATATAAAATCAAAGATTACAATGAATACAACCTCTATCGGCACGTTTGCGAATCGGAGAAACTGAGTCCCTCACTTGGGCCTCCACCACTTCAATCCTCCATCTCTAAATAGTAAGCTCACAAGAAAAAGGAAAGCTTGGGAAGAACACAAAAGTGCTCCAAGGGACAAAGGGATGTAGACTCAAACACAAGTTCTAGCAACAATGGACTATAGTTCTCTTGCTCTCAATTCCTCATGCCTTGAATGTATCCAAAGGGTTCCTTATATATCTCTTCAATGGGGTAATGAAAGGTTGAATCCGAGCAATCTCAAGGCATAGGGAAGGCTAGGAGACGAGTGAGTCGGATCCACATCAAGGAAAACTCTAAAAGAATTTGGCCTTTTGCACACATCCCGATGTATGTGGTTTTAGGTGTCAAACCCGTGTATATACGCGAGAAAGGGTTTAAAAGTCACGTATGGAAATTTTTACATGTTTTTAGGGATGATCTTGGAAACATCAAAGGAACAAAAATGGTCCATGGGGTCTAAGGAGTCTGCAGAGGGACAGGGAAGGCCATAAAAGTGTGATTCACCATGTGTGGTAAAATTAGCTATAATAGATGCCCCCTAATGTGTGAGGTCAGAGGGGTCATAAAATGGCCTAAATACATTATAAGTCCATCCCAGAAGTGAAGTGATGAAGAACCCAATGGAAGAACCAGCCATCCAATCACCACTATACAATGATACAACTCTGCACATAACTGCAAATAGATATAGTAGTCTCGAATACATAAGAGTACAATGGCCATGAATAGGCATGATACAATATAACATATGTGGTCATCGCCACGTACAATATAAATAGATCAGAATCTCCATGAGGAAGATATACAAAGGATCATGATCTCCATGAAGACTAAAGATTTACAATAGATCAATATCTCCATAATGGCTGGAAATGTCTGACATATACTGGAATCAAGTCACAAGAGTTGAAATCTCATGAACACTGGCACGATCAAGGAGGTAGAATATAAGAGATTCCACCAATATAGAAGGTATTCTACACAAACTGCTATGAGTACATGTTCTACTATGTGAATAGAGGTGTCGACGTTGAACATAGTAGTCCATCGTCTAATTACCGGTCATTGATGTATACTGTTAACAGATGCGAGATCACCCACCGATAATGAAAATGGGAATCAAGGTACTAGAGTCCAAACTAACAAGTGTGAATAAATGTGTTGAGGTCGAACATTTGAGAGAATCCATCGATTAGGGGACATTGATGTATTCCAAAAAAACTGTCGATGGCGACAAAACCTGCCACTGATGACTGCAAGTCTCAAGGCACTCAAAAATGACTCTAGATTCCTATCCCAGAATAAATGATCTGAAGTTGATGGGATGAAATCCACTAGAAGGAGGGAATTAAGGAATCCCCCATCATCCAACATGAGTTACTCAGCAAAGTTGTATAATGTGAAAGGACTCGATCATAAGGTGCACGAACCAGTAACTGTACCGGGAATGGCTGACATGAAAAGTCAAGATAACTGAGGAATGGCCGACTCAGGTTTCAACTTCCTTTGAACCAGAGCATAAAGGTGAATGGTGATTGAATGTAGGAAGCATATACTTGATATGAAAAACTGGGACATCTCTGCGACATAGGAGGCATCAACAGAGGCTCCATAGGGACTGGAAGCTTAACCACTCGGTGGAAATAAACTTAGATAAATGAGTACAGCTCCTAAATTCAAACTAATAAACCCAGCCAACGGATGTGATATATAGTGCTCTGTTCGAAGGAAACACGACTCGACTGCTGCCAAAGATAACATCTTTTCTTGTCTAGATTTTTGTTTTTTTTAATTTTTTTGGACTTTTTCAAATATTTGAAAAGCTTGAAAAATAATAAAATTTCTTTAAGGTTACAAAATAGGAGGAGATGAGTGTCAAATGGGCAAACAAACTAGTTCCAAGCAGTGGAACATACCTATGCTCAATGCAAGGACACATGTGTAGGATAGCGACACTCGGGGGAAAGTCCCCTCCCAGTAAAAGTAGGGAATCAAGCTGCAAAGGATATATAAAATGGCTCTGTGTGGCTAGAAATGAGACAAGCTCGGGCTATATGGCTGATACTCAAAGTCAGGGAGGCTAGCATAAGGCTCAATGAGGCAAGAAAATCACATGATAATGCAATTACAACTTGACATAAGGGAGTCCTAGGGAAATGGCCAGAATAAAGTTCAAGAGGAGTATGAAGCTCTTGCTCAAGGACATGGAGGGACTAAAAGGGACTCTCAGACCTAAGAGAGGACTCACATCATGGGTACCAAATGCAAAAGGGAGCTAACTAGGACACCCATGTATAGGAAATCTCTACCATTCACATAGTACCACTTCTAACAACAACATGAAAGTTTCGTGATACCATGGAATGGATTCATACCTAAGGTTAAAATGAAACAGTCATAAGGTCATGCAAAATGAAAGCAGATGTAAAATCCTAACCTATATGCCAGTTCAGACATAATACCCGTGATAGGCACAAACAGGTCAAAACCTTAGAGAGAGTGTACAGAAACTGGACCCTACATGACAACCATATTAGTCCAAAACAACCCAAAATAGTCAATAAAGAATCCAAACTATAGGATATAGGGAGGAATGATCATGACAACTGAACCCAAAGGAAATAACATGATGAATGATGGGACATAAAAATGGAAAGTAAGGTGTAGACCCAATGTTCACACATCCACTACCACCCCCGTGAGGGTGACCACTGGTGTAAATACCGAGAGAAGGGAGTCAACATCCTCCACAAACAGAGTAGAGGGCAGAATGTGACCACTCCCAAATCTATGAACAAAGTAAGGGGCTGTGATACCCCCAAGTCTGACACCAGGGTCCACACTAGGACCAAGTACGGGTGATAAGATACTAGGCATGCCAAAAATAAAAGGACCTGAACTCAAGAGAGCATAAATATACTCAAGTAACCACGATCCCAAAGGCCTACTAGCGCACAAAGAGCACACTCCTAAGAAAATATACAACCAAAATACAAGCAAACCAAGGGGAGGATATGTGAGCTCCCGAATGCAGTAGGTATGTCTTGCCTAGGAGAGGCTCGAAACTCCCATACACTACAAGTAGAGGTATGTAACCAATTATAGTGGCCCTCAGCTTCAATGCATAAAGCGACTGTGCTGTCTGACCTCTACCTGGATAGGAAACCTATAGAATAACCTCTGCAAATACCCCCTTGATAACCTAGGTAAGGAAACTAAGGTCACCTCAATATAATCAATGCTCAGGCGGACAGTTGTAGGAGGGATTGACCATATGGGCAGGGTAGCAAAGCCCAAAACTCTCGAAAGAGCCCCTAGATATGAATACAATCCCGGAAATATATCCGGTGCTACTCAGTTATGACTAGGGGTCATCCCAATCAATAACCGCTCACACTTCCTTGTGCTTAACTCCCTTATAAGAGGAGGATCCTGAGAAACACTAATTATACCAAGGATTTCACTATCTCACCTAGATAGACACCTACTTGTTGTTGTTTAGTAGTTTTGGAGAATTAATTCACAATGAACTATTCCAAGACTCTAAAACCTAATCTTGTTGATGCACCCTATAAAAAAAAGAGTGTAATTCATTTTATTATGCATTGATTTTAATTGGCTGTAATTACTCAAAGGGAAATGATCATGCAACTAATGAAGTTATGACTCAGCAGTGAATTAAATATGCACACCATAACAAATAATGCTAAATGCAATCTTTGTCAAATGAAAAATAGGGTATGCCACTGCATGAGATGCATAAATATATATTCCTTTCCGAATGCCAATGCAATCCTTCCTATATGAAATCCTAAATAAAACTCTCATCCAAGAAATCCAATGCAAGTACCTCCTCAAATCCATATGCAAAAAATGAAACTACCTTGTATTTTTCAATATAAAAGAATGAAAAATGCAATAAAAGTCATCTAACACTGTCAGTCTTTGCAGCAAGTATAAAACACAAGCCCAGCAAGACACCAAGACAAAAAGAGTAATGCACTAATGGCAAAACAAAAAAGATAAATGACTAAAACTACTTTCAAAGAAAAATCAATGAAAAAGCGGTCTCTGGTCACAAAAGAAGCATCCAACAGACAACATCAGACCCAAGGAAGACCCAACCACACTCACAACCCATCCAACAACTTCCCACAACATCAAACTCACCAAAAGGGAGGGTGTACACGATTGTTTAAAGAACAGCTGCGTATATACGTGACTTTTGGCCAAAACGTTGCATGTATACGCGGATTTTGTCCAAAAACTTGCATGTATACATGAATTTTGGCCAAAAATCCACATATGTATGCGACTTTTAGCCAAAAACCTGCGTATACAGAGAAGACAGTGGTAAAAAGCTGGCCAAGGGTCACACCAATAAAGGGGAGTGTCAATGGATGAACATACTATAAAATGCAACACAGAAACAAGGAGAAAGAAAGAGCAAGCCAAGAATATCAAGAACATTGTGCCCCCAAACCCTAAAGAAAAACAAGGAACGTCCCTAGGGGAGTTGCCAATTCTGTTACGAAGAGAAATTCATATGGCTTGGGGTACCACAACATACAGCTTGACTCCAGAAATCAATCCTTTCCTATATGCAAGATAAACCAAATATCTAACACTAAATGATCTCGATTCATACCTTATTCCAGACGGTTGATGTAGATCCCCGTTGAGCTTTCCAACTCCAGCTTGAATTGATAAATTGCTTCCTCAACATTTAATAAACAAGACAAGCATGCTATATATAATCATGTTATATATACTCTAGCATATATAATCAATAACATATAATCATTTGAAATCATCCATGGATCAAATATTCATTCAAATACACATTATTGGAAAGGAAAAGATATTTCTATTAATATAAAATCAGAGATTACAATGAATACAACCTCTGTCAGCACATCTGCGAAGCAGAGAAACTGAGTCCCCCACTTGGGCCTCCACCACTTCAATCCTCCATCTCTCGATAGAAAGCTCATAAGAAAAGGGAAAGCTTGGGAATAACATAAAAGTGCTCCAAGGGACAAAGGGATGTAGACTCAAGAACAAGTTCTGGAAACAATGGACTATAGTTCTCTTGCTCTCAATTCCTCATACCTTCAATGTATCCAAAGGGTTCCTTATATAGCTCTTCAATGGGGTAATGAAAGGTTGAATCCAAGCGATCTCAAGGCATAGGGAAGTCCAGGAGACAAGTGAGTCAGATCCACATCAACGAAAACTCCATAAGAATTTGTCATTTTGCACACATCCCGATGTACACGGTTTTAGGGGTCAAACCCGCGTATATACGTGAGAAAGGGTTTAAAAGTCACGTATGGCAATTTTTACATGTTTTTAGGGATGATATTGGAAACATCAAAAGAACAAAAATGCTCCATGGGGTCTAAGGAGTCTGCAGAGGGATAGGGAAGGCCATAAAAGTGTGATTCACCATGTGTGGTAAAATTAGCTATTCCTTGATGTGGATCCGACTCACTTGTCTCTTGGCCTTCCCTATGCCTTGAGATCGCTTAGATTCAACCTTTCATTACCCCATTGAAGATCTATATAAAGAACCCTTTGGATAAATTGAAGGCATGAGGAATTGAGAGCAAGAGAACTATAATCCATTGTTGTCAGAACTTATGCTTGAGTCTACATCCCTTTGTCCCTTGGAGCACTTTTGTGTTCTTCCCAAGCTTTCCCTTTGCTTGTGAGCTTGCTATCGAGAGATGGAGGATTAAAGTGGTGGAGGCCCAAGTGGGGGACTCAGTTTCTCCGATTCGTAGACGTGCCGATAGAGGTTGTATTCATTGTAATTTTTTATTTTATATTAATAGAAATATCTTTTCCTATCCAATAATGTGTATTTGAATGAATATTTGATCCATGGATGATTTCAAATGCTTATATGTTATTGATTATATATGCTAGAGTAGATCTAACACGATTATATATAGCATGCTTGTCTTGTTTATTGAATGTTGAGGAAGCAATGTTATAGCTGATTTTACCACACATAGTGAATCACACGACTTTTAAACACTTTCTCGCTTATATACGCGGGTTTGACCCCTAAAACCACGTACATCGGGATGTGTGCAAAAGGCCCAATTATTTTGGAGTTTTCATTGATGTGGATCTGAATCACTTGTCTCCTAGCCTTCCCTATGCCTTGATATCGCTTGGATTCGACCTTTAATTACCCCATTGAAGAGCTATATAAGGAACCCTTTGGATACATTGAAGGCATGAGGAATTGAGAGCAAGAGAACTATAGTCCATTGTTGCCAGAACTTGTGCTTGAGTCTGCATCCCTTTGTCCCTTGGATAACTTTTGTGTTCTTCCCAAGCTTTCCCTTTGATTGTGAGCTTGCTATTGAGAGATGGAGGATTGAAGTGGTGGAGGCCCAAGTGGGGGACTCAGTTTCTCTGATTTGCAGACGTGTCGACAGAGGTTGTATTCATTGTAATCTTTGATTTTATATTAATAGAAATATCTTTTCCTGTCCAATAATGTGTGTTGAGATGGACTTGAAAAGTAATTTTCCACCTTTTATTTAGGTTTTCACTATTTTAGGAAATTTGGGGTGTTTTATTGTTGGTTTCATGTCTGAAATTACCCTAGATCCTCCTTCAAACTGCCTAGAAATATTAAGTTACGTTTTTACAACCATTTCACCCATGAAAGACTTGGATTTGCTACTGTTGTGATCTTATTCATGCCTAAAAGTGTCTAAGATGCAACCAAATTTATGCATTAGTGTGGTTACATGCTATATTTTATTTGAAAGAATGCCCATGTTCATTGTTTAAGGTTTTTATGGGGCTGAGACATACCCAAAACTTATCACAAGGCCAATTCAACCCAAAGGACTTTGTATGAAAGAAATAAACAATTGCTTACATGCGACTTGTTGACACACAAGCTAGCACATGTTAGATTCCATTCACATTAGGAATGAGAATGCATAACAAATGACCTATTTTGAATTTCTTACATCTTAAAAATATTATTTGTATTTATTTTATTGAAAGAATGTAGATTGTGTCTCTCAGTGAAAGGGGCGATGAAAGTTGGATTAAGTAGTGGGAGGGTGTCATTTCCTAAACTATTGCCTTCTTTTGGGGCTATGGCCACTAGATTTCTTCTTTATGTTGGAAACACAATAAATCTATCAACAAGGAGCTAAAATATGTATCCTAGCTTTAACAAAACAATCTCTATGTTATTGAGAGGCCAATGTATATAGCTAAACTTCAACATTTCCTCATAGGGACTTCACTTAGTGAATCTCTCACATAGCACATGCGATCGTGGGATATTAAAGAATACCCTTAATTTCGAGAGATATTGACCCAAAATATTTTTGTTGAAACCCCCTCCCAATACTTAAAACCTCCTCCCCACCCCTTTTTATACCTCAATCCTTATAAACCACTCTACCCACCCCCACCTTAAACCCCTCATCCCCCAATACCTGCAATATATTGGTTCAATTTTTGATAATTTTAAAACCCACAATAGGAACTAACGTGATAGGATATTGGCCAACAAGAGAAGCCCCCGTGCATTTCCTTAAGGTGGATGAACCACTAGGGTTGAGTGACCCAACTTAGAGCTTGCTTGGATTAATTGAAAATTAGACATAAGTCAAAAAACTATTTCTTCAAATCCTTGGCCACCAAGGAGGTTGGAGAAAATCTCCATGGACTCAAAAGTATGACGAAATGAGTCACTGGCCAAGAGGAGTTTTAAAATGATGTTGTCAACTTCGGCAAGTTTCGTTTTCAATCCCAGGAGTTAATGAAACAATGAGAGGGGGGAATGAAAAGATAATAATGAAAAGGTTCATAATGAAGTTTTCATTGAATTGACCAATTCAAGAACCAAAAAGTTTTCATAAAGGCGTTCAATCAATACCCACCTTCAACACTTTTCAATTTTATTTATACAACATTTAAGTTTCCCTTAAATGCTTATTTCTTCTTGGCGTGGGATACCCAAGGTATGTTATCAGTGCCTAATATATTTCCAATTACTGCTTTTAGTTAATCCATGTGTAATATATAATGCTTTGTGTGTATGAGAGTTTCTCTTATCTTCCCTCCATAAATTGTAGTCAATATTTTATTGATAGCTTGGATTTTCCAGCTTTTATTACACCTTGTCAAGTTTCACCTATATTAGCTATTAAGGGATAGTAAATTATGTCATATCACCACCCATACTTGTCATGTTGTACATCAATTCTCTGAATTCCAACTTTCTCTTGAACTCCAACCATTTATTACGATTGTTGATATAGAGGAAAAATAAAAATTGAGAATTATTCCACATAAATCCATGCAAATGGAGGTGTGTATCTATTTTTGATGTTAATGAGTTGTTCTAGTTTTAATTGTTGAAGAAAAATCTGTTGGAAACAACAATTATGAACAACTTGCACAATTAAACTCTCAATTTGAAACTACAGAAGAAACACAGAATCTTGCATTTCAATGGATGGACTAGGGTTTAAAGGAAAACGACTACAGGCTAGGGAGATAAAATCTAATCCAATATAAGCTACAAATTCATGTGAGAATTATGAAAGACTCTCATATTATATTTAGAAACAATGGTTAAAGTTTGAGGTATATATTAACTCTGGGAGAGATATTTGTACTGGATGTAATTGAACACTGGATAATCTCTCTTAAAACTAGAAGCCAATATTAAAAGCCTTGAAAGTTTCTATGTGTATTAAATTGCTTAAACACTTAATTCTTAATTTTCCATAGCTCCCAAGTGGTGGAAACAAAATGAGAAGTCGTTGGAGTACAAAAATATGGTATTTACATTTGTTAGGGTGTTAATTGAAAGCATTGGAAGTATGTAAGAGGAATAAACTTGGCAGGATCGTAAGATATATCGTAGGTAACTAGTGACTGTGAAGCCCTTCTTTCTTTTACTTTTGGCCCCTAAATTTACAAACCTTCGTAAAGGCATTCAATCAATACCCTGTTACACATAAATCTCATCACCATCATGTGCTAAGGTCTAGAACATCAATAATTTCCCTCAATTACCAAAAAATGAAGTTGTACATTGGCCCAGAACTCTGATTCCCATATTTTAGTCTAGCACCTCCTTTTCCCTTAATTCCAGAGGTGTTACCCTCTTCAGTAACGCCCATTGTCTCTTGACACTAAGTGGTGCCACCACTTCCTGCCTTTAATCAAAGAGTGGTTCCACCTTGGTTACACCTTGTCATCATTGAAGAGAAGTGGTGCTCAAGTCAAAAAGTCAGAAATAGAAGATTCATGAATCTTCTCGAAGGAAGACTTCATGGAACCCTCATCCCCACTCATGTGGACCACCTAGACTCGAGATTCCTCCTAGTAGGATCTCCCTTCCACCTCACTCACCATTTTCTCAACCATCTCTATTCTCCACAGGCCTATAAAACCTCGCTATACCCCATGGTTGAGAGAGAGAAAAGTTATGATGTTGCATTGAGATTCTAGCCAAATCTAGGGTGAGAATAGAAGGAGCAAGTTGGAGCTTTTGAGGACAAGGAGTGGCATGTCAAGGAGCGTCACAACACTAAGGAAATGGTTGTAATATTTCTTGTTCATTTTTAATGCAAATTTGGTTCCTTTCCCATAAAATATTCTATGTTTTGATCATTTTGCTTATTACTAGACTCCTTAGTCACTAGTATAGAGCTGTGGATTATATTATGGTACCTTTGATATTTCTTGTCTAGTTGATGTGTTTGTGCAGGTACATCTGTGGAGATTCATCACCATAGGAGATACTTACGTCATACTTCAGAACAACCAAAGGATTCATTCCAGATATCTACAAGCTCTAGGGGAAGTCTTCCACCCTTTGTTACTCATTTGTTCTAGATCTGAACCATTCAGACTAGAGGAACAACTCTTGTCCGCAAGAGGTGCAATATTTCTAACAAAAAATTTGGTGACTCTACTGGGGAAGAACATTTCAATACAATTGATCTTCCTTGGTTTACAAACTCTTGTCTGAAACCAAAAATCCAACCTGTTAGTGATTAGATCCACTGGGTCTTCTAGTGAGATCTTGGCTCATTTAAACCAGATCTGTTCAGATATGAGATACTGTTGCTTTTTGTACTTAATTCTACTTTTTATTTTGTGATTTGATGCCAACTTTTCAGCACCTAACTCTCTTTGTTTCACCATTTTCTTTGTTTTGACATCTACATCAGTCACCGTTCTTGTAAATAAGACAAAATGCGGTGCCACCACCCTTCCACAGTGAACATTAAGCGGTGCCACTGCTTTGTCATAGTGGACAAAAGGAGTTGCTGAGCTGGTAACACTCTGTCATCAACACTCATAAAGTGGTTCCAGGTAGTTTTTCCACACCTTTGTTATTTCAAGACTTGGTTAATGTTGCTTTCTATTTTGTGTGTTTTTGGGCTTCATTTATGAGATCTAGATTGTTTAGATTCAGTGTCTAAGAGTGGTAAATTCTTGCTTTGTTTTGGTTCAAAGAGCTAGGTTGTACCCATATGTTTAGCTGCTTGTATGCTTGGTTTTTATTTTTAAAAAGGAGTGCTTGGAAGTTAGCCGAGTTAGATCTCTTTTTACTGCTTGATCAAATTGAAAAGGAATCTTTTCTTTTTTACTTTTACTTTCATTCTTTGTTAGTTTATGAAAGACTTCTTTATTTCTTTTGATTTAAAGGAAAAAAAATTGTTGAGATTTTATTATAATTTTGCTTAAGGACAAATTATTGGACCCCTGATTAGCTTCATAAGCTTTCAAATATCCATGTTCTTCTTTCCTTGTATACACTCTTATCTCGTCAAAAGAAAAAATATATCATATTTAGAAGTTATATCTTTTCATTTTTTGAAGAAAATTGAAAAAGTACTTAGTGTGCCTTTTAGAGCTATTGTCTTTCTTTTTAGGAAAAGATATCTCTCTTTGTTCTTACTTTCAAAGAACAGTGTAGAAGTGTGTTGCTTGTTTTCATTTTTTGAAAAGTTGAGTTTAGTGTGACTGTTTGGGAAAATATTTTGTTTTGAAATAGAATTGAAACACTCTCTCCTTCCCATAAGTAGGGCATACTTTGAATGGTAAAGTGAAATATTTACACACTCATATTGCATGGTTTACATTTATGTATACACTTCATGCATTCACCTAACCGTTCAAGATAAATTAACAGTAGCTATAGGTTAAATGTTTTTAGTAACTTGAGTGATAGGATAGAGACATGTTCCGGCGTCTTTAAACATAGGAGCTATCATTATTTTCCTGCACTAAAACCCGAGAACTGTGCGGTTCTTCCACGTATTATTAGTATATCGAACGACCTTTCACATACCCTTGAGGAATATCGAAAGGTACTTCATGTACTCGATTGTATATCGAAAGACCCATTTTGAACGATTGTGCATTAGAAAACACTAACACATATTTGAGCTCCCATGTACCTTGTGTATATAGGGAGACCCTTCTAGGATTCCCTAAACCATTTGAGAAAAACCCTTTTGGCTGTCTTGTCAATGCAATACACCGAGAAAAACACTCAAGGAGACTACTACGTGCATATCGTCCAGGTAATAGGGTATTCAAGAAAGGGACGGTCCCAAACCTCCTTTTCGTGCTTTATTGTTGGACCCTACAGTATATCATGAGTTGCAAAGACCTGATAATACTAATGAGGAACCAGATTTTATCAGCCCCTCTTGTCACCTAAGTCTGCTTGTGGCCTTTATCTTGTGTAGGAGAGTTTTGTGTGTTTTGTCTAGTTTTCAAACCCTAGGTTAGGATTTTACTGATCAATAATCTGGTTGAGTTTCCTTTGATACGATCCAAAAGAGTGAAAGGCTTGCCACCTAACCTTCCTCCCATTACAGGAGAAATACCTATGGAAGCCACTGACCAAGGAGTTGCAGCTGGTTCTCATCTAGCTGTGGAGGTGAGGGAAGAATTCATTACATACAATAACCCCTTGGTCGAACTTCCTCCTACAAATGATACTGCTTTCCATTTTCCAATAGAAGGTCATGTTGGTTCATCAAATTGGGTTTATCGCCCATCTGATGACACCGAGGGGAAAAATTATGGCCCTAATTCTCCTTTTTGGAGAACCTCTATGGGTCAAGCAATTTCTGAATTTGGGGTTACTAGACTGTCCTTTTTCAATCCTCCATTGGATGAGGATGTGTATAGGAGGTTCCAACCATCTCTTGCTTGCATGCATGACTTTCAAGAAAGATTGGAAAAAATTGTTTCCTCGGCTCTACCTCATAAAGAACCTATGTTGGCTCTTTTACCTTGTCTATCGAAATCAGTCCCATTTGGATATCGTTCACTCTCAATGTCTCAAGTTACTCATAGTTTGACATCATCAGTTCAAAGATCAATAGTTCCTAATCTAGATCAACCTTCCAGCCCTGTTACTACAGTTCAAAATCTAGGGTCTTCTGCTAGTTCTCCCGTATATTCTTCCACTGGAGGGAAACCTTCAGCTCAAGTTGCATCAGTAGTTAGTGGCGTTAAATCCAGTACAAGATAGACCCCTACTATAGGATAGTCAGTAGTTGTAGTCCCTCCCATGATAACCAAATTGGTTACTCCCCCTTCTGGTATGGGACAACCCTTAGGGGTACAACCCGTCGTTAATAAACCTTCTTGGGGATATACTCACCTAAGAAACCTACCTTCTGAAATTGATGTAAAATTTGAACCTACGTCTACAGGAATGGTATATCTCGATATGCCTTAGCCCGGGAACATTTTTGCACCTTGGGGGAAACCCAATTTGTCTTATATGGCTATCCTTAGGGAGATACCTATCAATATTGTTGGAGGATATGGTGGCCCACCTTTTGGGGGTTCACCTAGTGGAGGTCCACTTGTCGGAGGCCAACCTAATGGGCGAGGGCCACTTGGAGGCAGACCACCTCCTAGAGAACCACCTCTTGGAGGACCACCACCTTCTGGGGGGCCACCACCTAGAGGACCACCTCCTGGGGGACCACCTTCTGGAAGACCACCTTCTGGTGGACCACCTTTTGGAGGCCCACCTAGCGGATGAACACCTAGTGGAGGCCCATCACCACCACCACCTAGAGGAAACCATCCTCTCATAGGCCCACCTCAATATAGCGGATCTTCAGGAGGATCATCTGTGAATCCAAATTCTCAACAATGAGTGTATCAATAAGCCTATGGTCCTACTGATATACATATTCCTTATCAATACTACCAGTATGTGTAGCCTAACCAACAACTTCCTTTTTTGGAAATTTTGGACTTACCTGATCTATCCAAGTTGATTAATGATCCCATTCAGCATAACCTTTCGCATCCTTCTATTCTAGTAAAGTTACCTTCCGATATCCTGAAATTTGATGGGAAGCAGGGAGAATATCCCAAAAGCCATGTTATGACTTTCCATCCGTGGTGTTCTTCCAACTCCTTGATGGATGACTCGATCCATTTAAGGCTCTTCTAGTGAACTTTGATTGGTATGACTACAAAGTGGTACATTGAACTTCCGCAACATTCGTTTGTGGACTTTAGCTCGTTGGAAACAATTTTTCTTACTCATTTTCAACTTCCCATTCATTACAAAATGGGTACATATATTTTAAAATACCTTCCTCAAAATACGAACACACATATTTAAAATCATATCCATGAATGGAGAAGACAACGAAGACTTATTAAGGACCCTATTCCCGACCATTTATTTGCATATTGGCTCACGAAATCCTTGTTTTCTCCCATTTCCCGATATGTGGCTATGGGTGGTGTTGTTACTAAAGAGCATGCTATCAGTCATGCTTAGTATCTATACTTGGTCTATTCCCAGTCGATAACTCTGTATGACCTAATCCATCAAGATCCTTGTCCCAGCACTAATCCCACCAAGCCACCTGCATAAATTCCTGTTGATGGGGTTGTCGGTTCAATCCAGCCCTCATCAACATCTAAGCCTACAAAGCAACAAAATCCTCCTCCTACTACTCCTTCTACTCTTACGGTTTCCACTGAGGTGAATGCCATTCAATCCATGTAAACACCCAGTAACAAGAAGAAAGGAAAAGGAAAATATAAGAAACCTAGAAACCAATAGGAGAATCCCATGGGTACAACCCCAGAGAATGACAATAAAGGGAAAAGGAAGGCTAAGTATCCCTACTTATTCTGTGGTGTTCATCACTTCATGAAGGAGTGTCCTCGCCATGAAGAGGTTAGTAAATTTCTGAAAAATAACCCTACACCTGCAGTACTACTGACCCCTTTCCTTCCCAACAACAATTAATAGATCATATGTCAAATAAAGGAACCTCTAATTCTACAGAAGAAATCATAATTGTCTTCGAAAACTATTAACTTGAGTACTCATAGTCAGTCATATGACAAGTCGACAGAAAAGATTGACGAGAATCCTTCTTCTTCTTAAAAACCTCCTTCCACTAGTTCTCCTCCATCTTCGTCTAATGGTCCTCTCACAATTGAGAAACCAAATATTGACTTGATTTTGCGCCCACCCAAGAGTATCCTTAGGATGTATGTTTTTAATCCAAATTCTTGAGCTACACAATTCTACAACATTGTTGAAGATTTGGCTCAAGCACCTTGTGCAATGTCTACCTTGTAGGTGCTTCAAATTTGTCCAATGCAACAAAAAAAATTATTAACAACATTGGGGGAATTAGACCTAGATAACACCAACCTAATTCATTTTAATGTGGAGAAATATAGGTCTATATTACCCCACCAACTCATGTTTCAAATAACGACTAGAGTAGTTGGGAGGAAGGTCTAAAGGACCGTTTTGGATGAGGGAGCTTCCACCTCAGCACTGTATGTGACTTGTTGGAGAGCCATAGGTTCTCCCAAACTTACGAAGTCCCCCACAACCTTGAAAGCTTTCGACGAATGAGGTTTCCAACCTCATGGCCTGTTACTATCCCTTTCAGTCGAGCTTGAGGGAAAGAATGTTTCCATTCAGGTGGAGGTAGTCGATGCCCTATTGAAATACAATATTCTATTGGGTACAAACTGGTTCTATGCCATGACAGTTGTCGCTTCGACAGTATTTTGAACCCTCCAATTCCCTCATTTGGGGAAGATTGTGACCATTGTTGGTGAGATTAATTGTCTAATTAAATAAACAACTGAACTTCCTGGAACATAAATTATCAACCCGAGAAAGTATTTTATTTCAAAGCTATCGTGCAAGATCTATGCAAGTACAATTTCTACCAGACACTGCTATCTATTGATATGAAATATAAACTCTTTGTAGACTACATCACATCTGCTTGAAAAGAAATCAAATCTAAAACCTATTCATGAAACCATACTGTAAATCTAACACAATTCAAACAAAATATATTCTTATGAAACAAGATCTAATTGCATGAATCTAAAATAAGTGTTGTGTTGGCCAATGATCTATCAAAATGAATTAATAAGAGAACACTATGATAAATCTAATGAATAAAAGCATGAACTGAATAATAAAACAACTATGATAAATCTAATGAATGAAAGCATGAACTAAATAAGAAACAATTCTACAAAATAACACACTTACAATTAACACTACCGGCATCTACTTAGGGAAGAGGGCCCTTCCTCCACTAAGCAGAGCTAGATCTCCACAATGAAAGTCTACAACTCCATAATTAAGAAACTGCCAACATGTATTATGAGAGTGAAATCATTACAACAGAGTCTGGATCAAATCCTATAGCATAAAATTGCTTTCTCTCTCTCCCCCCTTTCTCATGAGATGATTACATATTTATACATAAAATTCTCTCAGGAGAATGAGAAACCAAATCCCCAACTTGATTTGTTTCAACAATTTGGAAAACCGACCATAACTACAAATCTGGAAAATACTCTCTCGAAGAACCACCTCTATATCTCAAACTATATATTTTTTTAGTGATTTCCATGGGATTTAGGTAAATGAGGCTGTTACACACAAAACCCATGTCTCAGGTTTGTGAGAGTCATTTCCAGATGCCCACAAATCAAGATGTGAATCACAGTGTTCGTATCTGGTATGCATTTTTGGTTAAGGCTGTAACAAATATCTCTGAGTGTCCTGTACGTGACAAATCACTCCACAAACCATCATTAGTAAAATTATGCATAATAGTTTTCAATTCATTAAAAATAAAGGAAAATAATCATGATTAACCATTAAAGCATCAATGGAAGTAACATGATATTTTACGGACAGTTACAACAAATAGATGGAAAATGGAATGATAAATGGATAATAATATGAAGAAAATGGATGAAATATATGTCGATAGGTGATGAAAATATGGAAAAATATGTCACCCAACATCTCCCCAAAATTGAACTTGTTGCATGTCCTTGTGCCACCCAAAACTTGTGTAGCATCCAAACTAGAAAGACTCATTCAATTGTTCCTTCATTTTACCATTCACACAGTTGTAGTCAAAAGAAATGGAGAGTTTAACAGAAATTGGTGGAGTCGCAACTGCTTAGCGGAGGATTTAACATAAAATTTGGCAGAGTTGCAGCTACTTAGTGGAGGATTTAGTAGAAAATTTGGTGGAGTCACAACTCCTTAGCAGAGGATGTAACAGAAATTTGGCGGAGTCGTAGCTTCTTAGCGGAGGATTTAACAGAAAATTTGGTGGAGCTGTAGCCCAAAGAGCGCTAAATTTAGCAGAGAATTTGGCAGAGTTGCAATCCAAAGAGTGCTAAATTTAGCAAATAATTTGGCAGAGTCGCAACCCAAAGAGCGCTAAATTTAGCGGAGTCACAGCCAAAGAGCGCCAAATTTAGCGGAGTCACAACCTTTTGAGTAGAAAACTTCTGAAGACATTTTCTCCCAAATGAAAAACTAGGTTTGGTTGAAATTTTGCAGGAAGCTTTTTACTAGTCCAATGCATCTACACACCAAAACTAATAAATACCCACATCATGGATTTCGAGAAAAATGCAAATTGGTTGGAGGTGATGATGGTTATTTTCTCAAAACCCGTATATTGGATTGGGCTGAAAATTATCATGTTTGTTTATCTTGATATTATGCACTTCCTGTCCAAAAATCATGAGAATCCAATTTACCAATTACAAAATATGCTCATTTCAATTTCTACACTTTTGTAGACAAATATGAATAAATATGTGTTACAGGTAAACTTTTTGAACCAATAATTCACAAAATATAAACTGGGTTTGGCTGAAATTTTGTAAACAAGCATTTACCATTCTAATGCATCTCCACACCAAAAATTAGAGAAACCCACAACATGGATTTCAAGAAAAATGCAAATTGGTTGTAGGTGATGATGCCCATTTTCTTGAGAACCGTGCACTGGATTGAGCTGAAACTTTCTACGTTTTTTCTTATCACCATGATGCTTATTACCTAAACATTTCATGAAAACCTAGCTCACGTTTTGCAATATATCCTGAAATAAATTTCTACACTTTTGCAAACTGTGAATGAGTAAAAACAAGTATGCACAAAGAATGCCAAAAACCACTTCCCCAAACTGAATATGTCACATGTGCTCATGGAAGAGAAGCATTTTCAGCTAAGTTAAAAATAGCCATCTCCCCCAAACTGAGGATACATCATGTAATTATGTTGTGATGAGACTCTTCAAGGCAGAAAACAAGTTTTGATCTACACATCAATCCTTACCCAAACTGAATCTTCAAGATGATGAATCATGAAATGACATATGAAAGGAATAAACACTGAATCCTTTGCTTGATACCTTGATAAATGGAAGTATGTTGTTGTTGCGCAACAAAAGGCCCAAATCATGTAGAAGATCGTGTGCCCAATTCTGATAAATAAAATGGAGATCAATAGGTTGTTACAGGATTGCTGGAGTAAACTTCAAATCAGATCTTGAAAAGTCTTTAAAGAGCTATTATAACAAGCCGAAACCACTTCAATTGTGTTGATGCTCATGGTTGGTAAGAGACAAACCAAAATTTATGACAAAACATGCCCATCCAATAATATTCAAAGCGAGCTTTAATTTGATTCCCAATAATATTATGAACTTTTAGTTTTTGTAAGCCATTACTATAATCCAATCATTAAATCAATAGTTCACAACTTTGGAAAAGAAACTTCTTCAATTTGTTGAGAGAGAATACATTGGGACTGGAAAATGGAAGAGTTGTGCAAAACATAATGAGATTTTTTTCTTTTATGACCAGCAAGAATATGTGCATCAAATTCCTCTATTTATTTGATTTTCCAAGACATTTGGAAAATAAAACTCCATGAGAAGAACTCTCCAAATGAAAAAGGATGGAGGACTATGACATATACCCATATCCATGAAAATAAATCTCATCCCTTACCATTCTTTCCCCCATCATATTTGGATTTATATGAACTTATCATTCTAGACGAAGGTTGTTATAAGTACCTGTAAGTTTGGAGCTCCAAAATGAGACCTTGAACCAAATGTTAGACACTTTCAAAACACTTCTCTTACCCATGCAATTCCTTGGATTTGAAGATTTCAATGTACAAGAGAGTGCTGCCACAAATTGATAAAGAGGGAAATATTTTCCTTTAAGCAATGTAGGTAGAAGAATGACAATGCTTTAATATGCTCAGACCTCTACAATTGACTCTGCTCCATGCTTATAAAAACACCACCTCAGAAATATATTGTCACCACATGTATATAGGTTCAAAATGCATTCTCCTTCTTATTAATGATAGTGCAATAAATCTCAACTTGATTTATATTCATAGCAGCCTTTCAAGATGTGAATAAATTCATACCTTTGCATGTATTTTATTTTATATGGTAGCATAGGCTTCTACAACAACTTCATGTGCTATAGGTTCTTGTGGACAACCTATTCCTTTCTTCCAATAGTTTTTGTAGCATGTGTATCAACTGCTTGATTTCTTCTTACTGTTGGTATCTATGTGGAAGCAGAGGATCTTTCCTTACCAACTTTCTTCTTCCAGTAATTTGTAGGCTCATGCATGTGTAGAGTCGAATACTTCTGGGGTTGTTCTTTCTTGTGGATAAACAACAACATATATTTTCTACCCATTGTTGGTTCTTGTGTGGCAACAGCAAGGCATCTTGTCATACTTGGACGTAGGAGATGTAGGGAAGGACTTGATTTGGATGTGTGTGAATGATGAAGTGTTAGAATTGAGTGGGAAAGGATGGAAACAGATGGAAAAAAAATGCTATATAGAAAATAGAAATGGATAATGCTTAGTGGTTGTTCACAACATATTCCTAAATATTTAATAAATAAAAACTCATGCTATTTTACCTCAAGTTTTACCTCCATGGAATATTTGATTGGCATGGATGTACTGATGTCTACTAGAGCTGATGTAGGACAAACTGTTGCTAAGAGAGATGCATATGAGAGATGAAACTAAATCAGGTTGAATCTGATCCAAACTATGTTGTACTGACTGCATTTAAGACTGCTAACTGTTGGAAGAAAATGAAAAGGAATTGCAAAACTATTGAAACAAATGATGTTGCAAGTCACTGTTGAAACCATTAGATCACATAATATTCAGCTGCTACAAGACCGAAGTACAATTATTACCATGAGAATTAATGTGTTGAAGTCAAGCATGGAAAGAAATCATTGGATTACTGAATATTAATGTATGTCGTTAACCAATGTGAAGCAACTCACCTTTGATGACAGTGAGCTCTAAATTCCCTTAGTGTATCTTGAGAGGTATGAATGAATGTGCTGGAGTTGAGTCACCTTCAACATTTGTCAATCAAGAGGCATTGATGAATCCTCATGATTAACAACGAGAAAGTCTTCTATTGATTCATGCAGATCCCAGGGCACTAAAAACAAACTCTAATCTCGATCCCAGATGATGAGCTAGAGTCGATGGGATAAGACCATTGGAATTTGGACCTTAATGAATTCCACATCATCCAATACGATTACCAAATAAATGATTGTGAAGAATCATAGTGAAAAATAGAACCAACATGAAACTGAGAAGTGGAAAGTATATGTGAAGTCGTTGTAGTATAGTGGTAAGTATTCCCACCTGTCACGCGGGTGACTCGTGTTCGATCCACGGAAATGGTGACAAAATATTGGTGAGATTAATTGTCTAATTAAATAAATAACTGAACTTCTAGAACATAAATTATCAACCCAAGGAAGTCTTTTATTTCAAAGCTATTGTGCAAGATCTATGCAAGAACAATTTCTACATAACACTATTATCTATTGATATGAAATCTAAACTATTTGTAGACTAGATCACACCTGCTTGAAAATAAATCAAACCTAAAATCTATTCATGAAACCAAACTATAAATCTAACACGGTTCAAAAAAAAACTATTCTTATGAAACAAGATCTAATTGCATGAATCTAAAATAAGTGTTGTGTTGGCCAACGATCTATCAAAATCAATTAACATGAGAACACTATGATAAATCTAAAGAATAAAAGCATGAACTGAATAATAAAACAACTCTGATAAATCTAATGAATGAAATCATGAAATAAATAATAAACAATTCTACAAAATAACACACTTACAATTAACACTACCAGCATCTGCTCAAGGAAGAGGGCCCTTCCTCAACTAGGCAGAGCTAGATCTCCACAATAAAAGTCTACAACTCAAGAATTAAGAAACTTCCAACATGTATTATCAAAGTGAAATCATTACAATAGATTCTGGATCAAATCCTACAACATAACATTGCTTTCTCTCGCTCCCCCCCTTTATCATGAGATTGATTACATATTTATACATAAAATTCTCTCAGGAGAATGAGAAACCGAATCCGCAACTTGATTAGTTTCAACAATTTGGAAAACTGGCCATAACTACAAATTTATAAAATACTCTCTCGAAGAACCACCTGTATATCTCAAAATGTAGATGTAGTTAGGTAAATGAGGCCGTTACGCATAAAACCCAGGTCTTGGGTTTTCAAGAGTCATTTCCATATTCCCACAAATTGAGATGCAAATCAAAGTGTTCTTATCTGGCATGCATTTTTTGTTAAGGCTATAACAGCTAGCCTTGAGTGTCCTGTATGTGAAAAATCACTCCACAAACCTCATTAGTAAAATTATGCATAATAGTTTTCAATTCATTAAAAATAAAGGAAAATAATCATGATTAACCACTAAAGCATCAATGGAAGTAACACGATATTTTACAGGCAGTTACAACAAATGAATGGAAAATTGAATGATAAATGGATAATAATATGAAGAAAATGGATGAAATATATGTCAATAGGTGATGAAAATATGGATAAATCTGTGACCCAACAACCATCAATCAACTCGATTTCTCCACAACATATGTTTCCACCCCCACTGCAAATAATATCCCCATGCTAGGTCAATCCCCACCTCCTTATCAATCGATTGGGGTAGGTATGTTGAAGGATTCCACCCTTATGGGAGTGTTTCCCTTAGCCCATCCTAATACATATGTGGCAACTGTAAACATGATTTCCACGACCAAACACAGTCCTAGAGGAAAAGATATTGTTGAGTCATCCTCTCTCGGCCACCATGAAGCACTTTATAATGTTATTCAATCTTCTTTCGATGACCACTATGATGATCTTGATCTGGTGGCTTTGAATCCTTACCACCTGCCTTATTGGCTAGAACCCTCTCTCCCCACTCTAGACTATCTCACATATACTTTTCCATCGGATGAGTCTATTATGGAGATTATGAGTGAGGACAGATATATATGGGAATATCATCATCATCGATCCCCTTTCCTTCCCAATGCCACTTTGGTAGACTTTGATCTTGTGTCTCTTTTTAGTACTGATATTGTCACCAATCCTCAAACACCTATCTTATTGCAAGATATGGATTTTGAAGGAAATATTTGCAACATCACTCAGACAACCCATATTGACATATCAATCAAGCCCAGAATTGTTGAGCACATTCATGTAGTCCAGAACTGTTCAATAGAAGAAGCTGAAAGTTATAGAGACCTATTCAAAGAGTCCCGTGATGTTTTTTCCTAGACATACAAATAAATTCCTGGTATTGATCCATCCATCATATTACATGAGATCTAAACCTATCCCATAGCCAAACTAGTCTGACAGAAACTATGACAAGTCCATCCTAGGAAGGATGAGGCTATTAAAGCCGAATTGGAAATTTTTTTGAGGGAGAGGTTTATTTATCCTGTACCACTAATGGATTGGGTGTCTAATATTGTCCTTGTGGAAAAGAAATGGGGAATTATTAGGGTTTGTATCAATTTCCAATATTTAAACTCCTAATGACAATTTCCCTACTCAACACATCGATCAAATCATCAGTAGTTGTGCTGGGAGTGTCATCTTTTCTTTCATGGATGGATTTTTTGGCTACAATCAGATAGAGATTCTTCCTACCAATCAACATAAAATGACATTTATTTTCCCGTAGGGAACCTTTGCATATCATAAGTTACCCTTTGGTCTAAAAAACACCGGAGCTACATTCCATCATGCCATGTCCTATGCTTTTCATGATATCAAGAACATTGTGCAGTCATATCTAGACGATCTCCCTGCTCATTCAAAGCAATGGTAGGACCACCCAGGGAACCTTAGAGACATTTTCCTTAGCTGTCGTCATTATAATATTCGGCTGAATCCACATAAGGGTGTCTTTTATGTTGAGATTGGACGTCTTCTTGGTTTCGTGATTTCCAAAGATGGCATCTAGATAGATCCTTTGAAAATTGTTGCTATTTTGGCCCTACCTACACCGACTAATATCACCGAACTCCAAAGTTTGCAAGGTAAGGAAAACTTTCTTCGCCATTTCGTTTGTAACTTCACGGAAAAAATGCATGGCCATATGCGTCTCTTGAAGAAGGACACTCCGTTATTTTGGGATGACCAATACGAATGAGGTTTTGATAATTTGGAACACACTTTGACACATTCACAGGTGTTACACCCCCCAGATTATTCAAAAGACTTTTTGTTGTATGTTTCTTCCTCCACTACCACCATTGGTATGGTTCTACTGCAATAAGATCCCAATGGCCAAGAACATGTGATATATTACCTGAGTAAGAGTCTCATTGACTCTGAAACCCATTAGTCGCGTGTGGAGAAGCTAGTGTTGGCCATGGTCATCATTTTGCAAAGCTTTCATCACTACATCTTACTATGCACCACAATTATACTTGCATATCAAAAACCCATGTACTACATTTTGACTCGTCAGGTACTGGGGGGCAAGTATTCCCATTGGATTGTTATCCTACAGGAATTTGATCTTAACTTCTCTAAGGCTACTTCGAAGAAGTCCTTGGTTTTTGCAGAGTTGATGTGTGACCTTCCCTATGCTATGATGGAAGCTAAGCCCAATGATTCATTTTTGGATGAATTCTTGTTCCTAATTAGCACAACCGATCTATGGTATAGAGATTTGATCATTTATCTCCAAACTCAGAAATTTCATCCCGACATGTCCCCTAACGATTATCATCATATCCTTCACCACGTGAAGTAATATATCATCTTAAGTGATACGTTGTATCGACATGGTATCAATTCCATTCTTTGATGATCCCTTACACATGAAGAGGCTGAACATGTTTTAAATGATTACCATTCTGGAGCATGTGGCGGTCATCTTTCTGAGACGGCGATAGCGCAGAAAATTATTCACGCTGGTTATTTTTGGCCCTCCATATTCAAATATTTTCATGAGGAAGTCAAGAAATTCCCACTCTATCAACACTTTTATCCTAAAAAGCGCACCCACCCTGCTCCTTTACACCCAGTCATTGCGGTTGGCCCTTTCGCCAAGTGGGGTATTGATTTTATGCATTGTAAGCCTACCTCAGCTAGGGGGCATAGTTATATCATCATGGGTGTTGATTACTTTACAAAATGGGATGAGTAAATTCCTACATATGTTGAGGATGGAAATACTGCTGCCCTCTTTTTGTTCAATCACGTGATAGTTAGGTTTGGAGACCCACAAGCCATAGTCACTGACCACAGATCTCATTTCCACAATCACATGATGGCTGAGTTAAGTTCCAAGATGGTATTTCTCCATGAAACTCAACTCCATATTACCAGTAGGTTAATGGTTAGGTTGAGGCCATTAAAAAGGTTTTGAAAAATATTCTACGTAGGATGGTTGGAGATCACAAATCCAACTGGAATTTGACCCTTTTTTCTACACATTTATTTCTCTCTCTCCCCCCCTTTCTCATGATATTTATTACATATTTATACATAAAATTATCTCAGGAGAATGAGAAACCGAATCTGCAACTTGATTTGCTTCAACAATTTGGAAAACCGGCCATAACTACAAATCTATAAAATACTCTCTCGAAGAACCACCTGTATATCTCAAAATGTAGATGTGTTTGGCAATTTCCTTGTGATTTAGGTAAATGAGGCCATTATACACAAAACCCATGTCTCGTATTTTTGAGAGTCGGTTCCATATTCCCACAAATTGAGACGCAAATCAAATTGTTCTTATCTGGCATGCATTTTTTGTTAAGACTATAATAGCTAGCTTCGAGTGTCTTGTACGTGACAAATCACTCCACAAACCATCATTAGTAAAATTATGCATAATAGTTTTCAATCCATTAAAAATAAAGGAAAATAATCATAATTAACCACTAAAGCATCAATGGAAGTAACGTGATATTTTATGGGAAGTTAGAACAAATGGATGGAAAATGGAATGATAAATGGATAATAATATGAAGAAAATGGATGAAATATATGTCAATAGGTGATGAAAATATGGACAAATAGGTGACCCAACAACCATCAATCAACTCGATTTCTACACACCATATGTTTCCACCCCCGCTGCAAATAATATCCCCATGCTAGGTCAATCCCCACCACCTAATCATTGATTGGGGTAGGTATGTTGAAGGATTCCACCCTTATGGGAGTGTTTCCCTTAGCCCATCCTAGTACAGATGTGGCAACTGTAAACATGATTTCCATGATCAACCACAGTTCTAGACAAAAATATATTGTTGAGTCATCCTCTCTCGCCCCCCATGAGGCACTTTATAATGTTATTCAACATGCTTCCAATGACCACTATGATGATCTTGATATGGTGGCTTAGGATCCTTACCACCTGCCTAGTTGGCTAGAAACCTCTCTCCCCACTCTAGACTATCTCACATAGAATTTTCCGTTGGATGAGTCTATTATGGAGATTATGAGTGCGGATCAATATATATGGGAAGACCATCATCATCAATCCTCTTTCCTTCCCAATGACAGTTTGCTAGACTTTGATCTTGTGTCTCTTTTTAAAAATGATATTTTCACCAATCCTGAAACACCTGTCTTGTTGCAATATATGGATTGTGATGGAAATATTTGCAACATCACTCAGAAAACCCCTATTAACATATCAATCAAGCCCAGAATTGTTGAGCATGTTCATGTAGGCCAGAACCGCTCAACAAAAGAAGTTGAAAGTTATAGAGCTCTATTCAAAGAGTCTCGTGATGTTTTTTCCTAGACATATGAAGAAATTTCTAGGATTGATCTATCCATCCTAGTACATGAGATCAAAACCTATCCCATGGACAAACTAGTACAACAAAAACTATGACAAGTCCATCCTAGGAAGGATGAGGCTATTAAATCCGAATTGGAAAAACTTCTAAAGTCGAGGTTTATTTATCCCATACTACTGACGGATTGGGTGTCTAATATTGTCCATGTGGAAAAGAAACATGGCACTATTAGGGTTTGTATCGATTTTCGATGTTTAAACTCCTAAGGACAATTTCCCTACTCCACACATTGATCAAATCCTCGATAGTTGTGCTAGGAGTGTCATCTTTTCTTTCATGGATGGATTTTCTGGCTACAATCAGATAGAGATTCTTCCTGCCAATCAACATAAAATGACATTTATTTTTGTGTGGGGAACCTTTTCATATCAGAAGTTACCCTTTCATCTAAAAATCATTCGATCTACATTCCAGCATGCCATGTCCTATGTTTTTCATGATATCAAGCACATTGTGGATTCGTATCTGGAAGATCTCCCCACTCATTCATAGCAACGGGAGGACCACCTCGGGCACCTTAGAGACATTTTCCTTAGTTGTGGTCATTATAGTATTTGTCTAAATCCACACGTGTGTCTTCTGTGTTGAGATTGGACGTCTTCTTGGTTTTGTGGTTTCCAAAGATGGCATCTAGATAGATCGTTTAAAAATTGCTGCTATTTTGTCCCTACCTGCATTGACTAATATCACTAAAATCCAAAGTTTACAAGGGAAGGAAAAATTTATTCGTCGTTTCATTTGCAACTTTGTGGAAAAAATGCATGGATATATGCGTCTCCTAAAGAAGGACACTCCATTGTTTTGGGATGACCAATCCCAACGAGGTTTTGATAATCTAAAACACACTTTGACACATTCACCGGTGTTGCACCCTCGATATTATTCAAAATACTTTCTATTTTATGTTGCTGCCTCCACTACCACCATTGGTATGGTTCTAGTGCAATAAGATCCCAACGGCCAAGAACACGTGATATATTACCTGAGTAAGAGTCTCATTGACTCTGAAACCCATTACTCGCATGTGGAGAAGCTAGCACTGGCCACGGTCATGGCTGTGCAAAAATTTCATCACTACATCTTACTACGCACCATGATTGTACTCGCAGATCAAAACCCCATGTACTACATTTTGACTCGTCAAGTACTGGGGGGAAACTTTTCCCACTGGATAGTTATCTTACATGAATTTGATCTTGAGTTCTCTAAGGCTAATTCGAAGAAGTCCTTGGTTTTTGCGGAGTTGATGTGTGACCTTCCCTTTGCTATGATGAAAGCTAAGCCCAATGATTCATTTTCAGATGAATTCTTGTTCTTGATCAGCACAATCAATCCATGGTATGGATATTTGATCATTTATCTCCAAACTCAGAGATTTCATCCCAACATGTCCCGTGACAATCGTCGTCATATCCTTCACCACGCGAAGTAATATATCATCTTAAATGATATGCTGTATTGATGTGGTATCGATTCCATTCTTTGAAGATGCCTTACACATGAAGAGGCTGAACAAGTTTTAAATGATTTCCACTTTGGAGCATGTGGCAGTCATGTTTCTAGGATGGCGATAGCTCAGAAAATTCTTTGCACTGGGTATTTTTGGCCCTCCATATTCAAATATTTTCATGAGGCAGTCAAGAAATCCCCACCCTATCAACACTTTTATCCTAAAAAGTGCACCCACCCTGCTCCTTTACACCCCGTCATTGCATTTGGCCCTTTCTCCAAGTGGGATATTGATTTTATGCATTGTAAGCCTACCTCATCTAGGAGGCATGGTTATATCATTGTGGCTATTGAATACTTTACAAAATGGGCTGAGGAAATTCCTACATATGCCGAGGATGGCAAGACCACTTCCCTCTTTTTTTTCAATCACATGACAGCTAGGTTTGGAGTCCCGCAAGCCATAGTCACTGACCACGGATCTCATTTCTACAATCATATGATGGTTGAGTTAAGTGCCAAGATGGGTTTTCTCCATGAAAACTCAACTCCATATTAACCGCGGGTAATGATCAGGTTGAGGCCATTAAAAAGGTTTTGGAAACTACGCTGCGTAGGATAGTTGAAGATCACAAATCCAACTAGAATTTGACCCCTTTTTCTGCACTATGGGCTTATAGTACTTCAGTCAAAACAACAACTGGTTTCACATCCTTTCAATTGGTTTATGGACTAGAATTTTTCCTCCATATTGAGTGTCAAATCCCTTCGCTCAAAATTGCAGTAAAATTCTTTCGAACACTTCCACCAAGGAAGAATATTTTTTGTACTTAACAAACCTTGATGAAAATAGAATAGATGTTTCCTTGGCTAATGAGGAACACAAAAAACACATCAAGGCTCAGTACGATAAGTGAGTCCAACCACGTGTCTTCAATGAAGGTGACCTAGTTCTGACTTATGCTCAGAGACATGATAAGCTAGGGAAGGGGAAGTTCAAATCTATGTTGTATGGCCCCTTTATCGTCAGTAAATTTTTAGAAAAGGGGTCCTTTGAACTAGTATACTACGATGGGATATCTTTCGGGAAACCTTGCAATGGGTTGCACCTGAAGAGGTATTATGCTTGAAATCATTTATGTATGGTACCTTGTATATATATGTATATTGATTGACTTTTTAAGTGTCTTTTATTTTTTTTCTATATGGTTTTGATTCTTGTTGTCAACATTGTTTATACCATGTTTTGGTTATGTAGATCGGATGGATTTTTACGGTTTTGTTGATGGGGCTTGCCATCATACCCTGAATCTCGCTTCAGCTGCTTGGGTTTTGTATTCCTCGGCACATGACTTAGTCAGTTTAGGGGAAGTTTGTATTGCTCTAGCTACCAACAACATTTTCGATTATCAAGCAATGATAGGTTTGTTGACCTAGGTTGCATCTTAGGACATTCATGACTTGGTATTATTCATGGACTCACAACTAGTGGTTTGTCATTTAAACCACATTTATACCATCAGAAACCCTACTCTCCTTCGTCTCTTTCAAAGAGTACGTCTGTTGGAGAGGTAATTCAAGTTAATCACTTATAGGCATGTTCCTAGGTATTACAATATGGTTGTCGACTCATTGGAAAACTACATTTTACATTTGTACATTTCCCACACATAAATTTTATAAATAAAACACAGTCCATTGTAAATTAAAATAAGCAGTAAAAGACACATAAAAACTCATGTAAATATCATTTTCCCCATTTAAAACACATATAAACACCGTAAATAAGTCTGTATATATATATATATATATATAATTTTTTTTACAAAAACATGGTCACAAGACCCCGACTGAAGCACTCTGGCCTAGGATACCCTCTGGAGCAAGTGACTGAAATGGCCTAACACCCTAGCTGTGTGTCTTTGATACCTCCTAGGGAGGTCATTTATAGAAGCATCTGGGATGTCCAATGTCAACCGATTGAGGTTTTACTCTAATTCAGTTAACTCATTGTCTCCTCTATGAACAAAGCGATCCCCCGCTCACCTATCCATTGGGGATGAGCCTCTTGGTCACGCATCTCCTACGTCTACACGAAAAATTTAGGTCTTGTCATCATACATAAAAAATCACAAAACATAAAACATTAAAAAACAATCAACATATTGAGCTTTGTTTCTTACCGATATCACCCCACTAAGCATCAAATCGTAAAGGTAGATCAGGATCTCCTCAAAATTTGGTCCCAGTATAAGCATAATCCTTGATCATGAGGATCTGGTTGTTTACCCAATAGAAGAAGGGATTATTATACTTGACCTTGGATCCACCACCTCTAGTGTGGGCCATGATCTCCACCCACCATAGCATGTGGGGGTCTTGAGCTCTCAGCTTAGTAAACACCATGTGTGGCCTTCGGAGAGGTACCCTCTCGAAGAAGAAACAAGCTAGGATAGTCCCATAACCAAATTGTTTCAGTTCTCCCTGCCGACACTTGGTCAGCTTATCCTTGAACACAGTCAACAATGCCTCAACCCAGTTAAACAGTGTGGGTGCCATGGTCTCCAGGGCATACAACATATGTTCCCAGAAAGCTTAAGGAGACCCTTGGCTCCCAATAACCCTCTGCATAGTGAAGAGCATGGTATGAAGTGGCAAGTCCATCATTTCCTTAATTGAGATATTCTTCCCAGACATTTTAGTTCTTTGATAGAAATGATGAACTATTAGCTCTTGTGTGGTAATGTCTCCCCCTCGGGAGCCTATCAATGAAACAGGCACTCCATGCCTAAATAATCCAGTGAGAAAATAAATGTCTTCCACCTCAATAGTGAGAATGTGGGCCCCTGCCTCAAAATGTTATTGTTCTGGGTTCCACATCCGCAAAATATACTCCAGTAACTTGACATGGGATATCATACTAGGAGATTGGAATAATTTCAAAAGGACACAAGCCTATAGAGCAGATATGGAGGCTGCATCTTCCCCAACATGAGCATCATTGTCCTCGTGTTGTCGTTCTTTTCATACCACCATTTTGAACAAAATGACCTGTCAAAAGCCATAAATAGAGCATTTAGACACATAATCAATCAATAAAATGCTTAAAACCCATTAGTTTTGCTAGGCCATCCATTTTTGGGGCATGGTTTATGACACCACTTTAGTCTCCTTGAGACAGAGTAGTGCCACCTCCTATCCAAGGCAAAAAAAATGTGGTTTTCCATGGGCACTGCTTATCCCACAAAGAATAAGTGCGTTAACCGAGAAACAAATTTTATCCTTGGGCAAAAATACTCAAAACTTAATAAAAATGGTTGGAAAGAGAAAATTGCAACCATGAAAATGATGAGAATAGTCTTGGCTCTTACCTGAGACTTACGGATTAGAAAATGGACAAGTAATAGCTCTATGTTCTCCAACTGAAATTTGCACAAGAAAAATCCAAATGGCTCTCGAAAACTTGGTAAATGGTAAATGAAATGTTTTTACTATTTCATTTGACTTTTATATGATGTTATTTAGGGATTTTATATTTTTTTAATTATTTTATTAAAAAATGCCTATTTTCTATAGTTATAAAAGTCAATTTTAAATATTGTTTTGAGGAGCTAATAGTCTTTTTAAAAGTTCTTGTAGGGAGGAAAGTAAATAATATTAGCTATACCCCCTGAGGTGTAGCTCAATTTGCAATCATGCACTTGTTAAGGTGTATGAGTTGTTAAGCACGTCAAGGGTTCAAACCTCATTGCAGTCTGAGATGCATTATGACGCTCAGCATATTCCCCTGGAGGTTATAGTGGTAGCGGTCAGAATCGACCCCATGTCACGCGAGTATGAACATTAGAGGAAATTTGAGGTCTAAAATGGGCCTCCTAAGGAAAATAATAAAATAATAGTTATTAATTTTGGAGGAAGAATGAAAAAACAACTTTTTTTATTCGTATTTTCGACATATCTCCCTATGGTTTTACTCAAATTTGGAGTGGGAGAGCTCATTGGATGCAAAATTTAATTCTGCATCCAATGAGTACCCACACTGCATACTTTTGACAGACCACGCTACCCCCAAAATAAGAAATACTTGAAAAACATGATGATGATCACATTTTTTCAAGTATTTCTTATTTTTGGGGTAGCAAGGTCCGTCAAAAGTATGTAGTGTGGGTACTCGTTGGATGCAGAATTAAATTTTGCATCCAACGAGCTCTTTCGCTCAGAATTTGAGTAAAAACACAGGGAGACATGTAAAAAATACAAACAAAAAAAGTAGTTTTCTTTTATGACAAATATGTCAATTCAATCATTATGGTTGACTCATTTTATTGAAATTCCATTGGTTCCTGAATTCCAACTCACAAAATTTATTATTGGCAAGTTTTCTTATAAGGCCCATTTTAGACCCCAAATTTCCTCTAATGGTCGGCTAGTTGCCGATTACTCCAAATACAAAAAAAATAGTATTAGCTATGGGTAAGTTCATTTTTGTCTGTTTCATACTTCCATAAAATGGAAAAAGTCATCGAGCGCTAATTTCGATACTTCGATCATGCTCTTTAAACCTAGTATGAAATTTATGAATCGATTTCACTTCTTTTCAGGATCGTTAAACCCACTCATAGTGAAAATAAACCCTAATGGAATATTCTTTAAACTCTTTTCGGAATCCTTAAATGTGAAAAGATTGTTGAGCGAACTTGTCTTCTTCACGCTCATAAAAGTACTTGAAGAGTTGCCTTTTCGATGGTAGTTAACCCCTTTCTGGTTCAGATTGACTAGTTACGAAAAAGGAGCACTCCACCCAATCATGACTGGAAGAGTTAACTTGGGTATTATTTTATACTTTTTCGGGCCCTAGAGACTAAATTTTAAGAAAAAGGAGCCTCATGAGTCTTCTTCTATCTTCGTTCAGACTCTCTAAACATGAACGATACCGATTTTACTTTCAATTGACCCTCTTTTGGGAGCGAACCCCTCCTTTCTCAAGTTTGTGAAATATATGAGAATGGACTTATCCCCTGGATAATCTACAATGAGTATTTGTTACCCTCTTTGAACTCATAAAAAATAAAAGAGGCATTCATCAATCATGATGGGGAAATTAAGGGAAGGGAACCATTTAATTTTGCAAATAAATGGCAGTTACTAGTCACCTTTGAACATGTCACTTATCTGCATTTCATTCAGTCAATTGGCTATTCATCTTTCATCCAATTTGACCCAATTTCAAGAGTCGTGTCACTTCTTTGAGTCTTTCAAATAATGCATTATCTATCATTGCATTATTTCTTAGTATCCGTCTGGTCTAAGTCAATGTTGCCAAGTCTTCGGTCATGCCGCCCGATGTTCAAAGGAAAATTGAAAGCTTACCTCTACAGTTAAAACAAAATTTGTGTCAATACCTTTTGAGTCAATCCTATGGTTACATCATACTTAAAATTCCATAATTTTGTTCTAAGTTTTGTGTCGTCGATGTGGGATTCATCATGGACCTCCTTCGATGAGATTATTCGTGTTGAATTCAGATCATCATTAGAGGAATTTTGGGGTCTAAAATGGGCCTCCTAAGGAAAATAATAAAATAATAGTTAAAATAATAAAATAATATTGATTAATTTTGGAAGAAGANTTATTTTCGACATATCTCCCTGTGTTTTTACTCAAATTTTGATCAGGAGAGCTCGTTGGATGCTATATCCAACGAGCTCTCCTGATCAAAATTTGAGTAAAAACACAATGAGATATGTCAAAAATACGAACAAAAAAAGTAGTTTTTTTTAATGACAAATATGTCAATTCAACCATTATGGTTGACTTATTTTATTGAAATTCTATTGGTTCTTGAATTCCAACTCACAAAAACTTATTTTGGCACGTTTTCTTATAAGGCCCATTTTAGACCCCAAATTTCCTCTAATGCATCCAAGAATTAGTCTTAGAAACAAATTAGTACCTTGAGATCTATATGCATCAATGATAGATCCTCTCACTTTCGACATAGATTCACATCATTAAACGTTGATTGAAATATTCGACTGAGTGTTCAGAATCAGTCATATATTCACACTCATAAGATTGTACTAGGGTACCTTGGGAATCATTGACATCAATGATGATCTCCCTCGCACTTGTTAATGGCTCACATCATTGACTGGTGATCAAGTGGTTTCTACCATGTTTGATGTCAAGACATTGTAATCACATGGATAGAATCGTACTTTGTGGAAGACAAGACGAAGACCTTGGGTATCTGTTAAAGCACTCATTGCTTTCCCCAGGTTGTGATGGAGTATATTGTATGATTCTTAGCATGGATCCACATTTGTATGGTCGTGGATGTGCTCAAATTTGTGTCTATTTGACATAGATCTACAGTGCATGTCTAGTAGCTATGTCCAAGTTTGAGTCTCTTTCACATGGATATATGCTGTATTCTTGTAGCCATGTTTTTTCATCTCTCTCAAGGATCTGCCTTGTATTGTTCTGCAGCCATGATGAGGATACATTTTGAATATGAATCAAAATTATTGATGTATTGTAGAATCCTAGTTGGTGATGATCTCCAATCAATTGATTTCTTTCCTTGAAGTGATAACTTGCTCTTTCAAAGCTAGCGCCTATCGTATCCCTCTAGCCTCATGTTATGGGGAGAATTTTGTTACACATAAATCTCATCACCATCATGTGTTGAGGTATAGAACATCAGCAATTTCCCTCAATTCCCCAAAACTAAAGTTGGACATTGGATCAGAACTCTGATTCCCATATTTCAGTTCAACACCGCCTTTTCCCTTAATGCAAGAGGTGTTACCATCTTCAGTAACACCCATTTTCTCTTGACACTAACCGATGCCACCTCTTCTTGCCTTTAATAAAAGAGTAGTTCCACCCTGGTAATGCTCTATCAGCATGGAAGAGAAGTGGTGCTTGAGTCAAAAAGTCTAAAAGATAAGATTCACGAAGATTCTCGAAGGAAGACTTTGTGGCAACCTCATCTCTACTCCTGTGGACCACCTAGACTCAAGATCCCCCCAAGTAGGATATCCCTTCCACACCCACTATTTGCTCAACCATCCCTATCCTCCAAAGGCCTATAAAACATGGCTCATATCCCATGGTTGAGAGAGAGAAAATGCATGCTGCTGCATTGAGATTTGTTGGCAAGGGGTTGGAGATAGGTGAGTTGCACAACATCTAGGATGTTGCGCATACTCATGAGGCACAGCGCAAGGCAAATATAGTGCGATAGGAGGAAAATAATCCACTATTTATATATTTTTATGTCATGTTTGTACTCATTGACCATTTCTTCATAATATTGGTCCTTAGTGGTTAAATTAGTTAGAAGTTGTCAGGAGTTAGTTAGAAGTGGACCTTGAATGTAAAGGCACAAGCCTATATATAGAGTTAGAATTTCAAGTCTAAAGGGAGAGACATCAGAAATAGAGATATTTTTATCAGTGAATCTATGAGTGATTGAATATTGGGTTATCTTGTGGGTTGATCATTCTCTTGCTGTGGAGAAGTACTATATGTTTAGGACCTATTGCACAGAAGTAATATGACACGACGGATGTTGCTCTGAATTTGTCTTTCATATCTCTTTTTTGTCTTTATGTGCTACGATATCAATGATGGATGTTTTATGGATCTGCTTTAGGAATGAATAATATGATACTACTGCGATGAATAAGTAAATGATGCGATCTGTTTAGATCTGTGGTTATACTGATAGATTTTTTATGAATGCTGCGATACTTAATGAATGGATCTATTAGATCTGATAATTATGCTGATAAATGGTTGATGCCTTGATCCTCCTCCTTACTGTTGGAAACTTGGTTCTAACAACTCTCCCTTGAACATCTTGGGTGAGACTTCATCTACTTTGTAGGTGTTGTCAGGCAGGGTAAAACTTGTCTGGGCTGGTGCTCAGGAAGATTGCGTTGGTTGGGCATCGACAGAGAGAGAACCCATGTCAACGAGGTTTTGTTGGTGGGGTTTTTCCAACAAATGCTTCCATTTCCAGGACCTCATTTCAACTGAGAGGAGGATATGTTGTGGCATCTCACGAAACTAGAGATTCAAGATTGGTTCGACCTAATACTGTGAGAGTTCACTAAAGCCGAGAACCAAAAGCCAAAGTTGACAACAAATGCATGGTTGGAGAGGTACATTCATGACGGTCCTCACAAATGGTTTTTCTGTGAGTTTCCCATCATACTCTATGAGTGGTTGGTGCAATTCACCTACACAAAGTGCAACTTCCAAGGAGGAGATATGATGTCCTAGACCCCTAAGCTAATCTAGAAACTATGAGAGACAGACAACAAGGCATTATTGGATGTCAAAGTTTGGTTGGATAGTATTCTGGAAGGATACATCACTTGGTTCGTGGTTGATACCAACAAGTCCTACAATGAAGTAGAATGGAAATTCTTCAACGGACCATGAGGTAGGTTCTTACTATCTCTACAATTGTCAATCAAGATGCTTGTCTGTGAAAAGAGAATACTAAAGATGCACCTCGAGTACTAAAACTATGGTGTGCGGAGGTTGTGAACACTGCAATAGAAGGGGGGTGATGAATGGAAAGATAAGGGGTAGATGGGTGTAATTTTCAATGAGACCATGAGGGCAGCTGAGGAAGAGAGTGGTTGTACAAGGGGAGGAGCAAGGTTCTGAGTAGAGAAGAGGTAGAGGACAGGGGAAGCTCCTGCTGCATTTAGAACACAAGACCGTGATGGACAACGACATAGGATGAAGCGGCCCTATAGTGATGAACAAGATGAATAGAACTAGGCTATTTCTAGGGTAGAAGCAAGGTCAAACCCTAGTAGCAATGTCTCCACACCTCCGCCCACTACTCCACCATCAGGAAAATATACGCAATCTACATCGACATGTCCGATGTGCCAAGAAGCATCCAGTAGTAAAGAAACATCTACAGGAAGAAGTTCTAGGATGGAAGGAGCAATATGAAGATACCTATGTACCATGGAAATGACACTGATGACCTAGAACAATATTGACTCTTATGTCAAGCAGTTTGGACTGCCAGACAGACTACAGACGATAATGTAAGGAAAGGCCAATTAGCGACCACCCTCCAGGGTCGTGCGCTTGATTGGTATATGAGATTCATTCAAGTCCTGCAAGGGACCATGATGAATAATTTGGATGATATTTAGAAGGGGTTGCTTGAAGAATTCAAGAAACCAAAATCTGAAGCGCAGTATATTACGGAGCTGAAGGAAATTAAAAAACTCCCTAATGAGACGGTTTGGGACTTTGATCATAGGTTCAAGACGCTGATGGAACGGGTCAGCTTCGATATGAGTGACGTCTAAAACAAAGAATGGTTCATTGCAGCGCTGGCCCCTCATATCTAACATCCATTGATGCAACAAAAGATCATTACATAGATTGAGGCTCTGGAAATCGCCATGAATTTGGAGGCTTCACCTGTTGGAGAAATTGTTGTTAGCATGAAACAAATCTAGGCATAGCTCATGAACCTGATGCTTCAATTGTAGGATATCAAGAAGGAAAAATATGAACATGATGACTTGTGGTGCACTCGGTGTCATGTGGATGGACACACCAAAGATACATGTCCTAATTTCTGGAATTATCTACTCTTAGGAGTGTCGAACCCATTGAGTTGCAGTGGTGTGCCTTGGTGTCGCATATGTCAATTATATGGACATCGACATGAATACTATACCTACATGCAAAAAATGGTTATGAAGCCAACAATCTTATATTGCACCTTCTTTGGCTCAGTTGGGCATGAGGATAAGGACTGTCGAGCTTATGATCTTCTTCAAGAGTAGACATATGATTTGTATTTCATGAAAGGTGAGGATCCTCGCATGGTGTAGCATCTGTATCTATAGGTGATACAACCATCACCTCAATTCCAGTATATGTCGCCACCATAGATGTAGTTTATTCCGTCGCAATAACAAACACGGGTTGCACCACAACCGTAGTTTGCATCGTGACTACAGTACACCTAGATGTCGATGGATCCACCATAGAAGTATGTCCAAGCAATGCACTATGTTCAGCAGCAGCCGAATCCCCCAGAGAATCAAATGGCCCAACCCCAATATCGGCATCACGATTCCACAGAGGATTCAAGAGAAGAGGATGTTTCGGCTGAGGAGGAGGATGAGGGCGTGCCTCGATCTAGTGTTACAACTATGGGACATTTGGGAACTATCAGAGGGTTTGTCCCCATTTTCAATGTGTATACTATGCGTAAATGATCATACTATTGAGAATTTCCATCAGTTAATTGCAAAATGGAAGGCCAGAAATGTCCCTCTGTTGCAGAATCAGAACCAGTTCCAGGCCCAGAATCAGATACAGAACCAACAACGATTGCAAAATGAAGTTTAGCCCCAAATTCTAGTACAAAAATAGAATGTAAATCAGCCTATGAATCCCCCGTTGAACCAAAATATGCCCCTAAATCAGCCTCCGCCATAGAACCAGAATCAAGGGTCGGCAGTTCTGACCATTCTAGCAGAACCACAAACAGAGGACGTTGATGTTCAGATTGTCACTCGAGGAGGTGCGATGACTAGAGAAGATGGATTGTATCGACAATTTCAACTGGATAGTAAGAATAAAGTATAGTTTGATATCATGACTGAGAAATATACCTTTTTCAAGGCTCGTGAGGCAATTGGAAGAAATCCTGGTTAGACACCTATTGTTGGCATGCCTTCTACTTTTAATTCTTCATTAGAAGCTGGACCATCGTGGCAGCATGGTACTTTACAATAGTTCTTTAAGATTTGTTTATCCATGGCAAGAGATCTTGATTCTCTGGTTGATATTGAGAAGTTGTTGCATCGTCTAGATAGAGAGTTGCAGGACTCTGCAGTGAATTATTTATAGAAGAAAAAGATGAGAAAGGAAATGAGAATGAACATCCAAATTGGGGATTATGAGGTCAACTCAGTTATTTTGGATCTTGGGTCAGATGTAAATATCCTGACAAAGCAAATGTGGAAAAATACGGGGGAGTTGACACTTGGTTGGTCTCGACTGCAGCTGAGATTGGCTAATCAGGCCAAAGTCCAACCAATCGGCCATGTGTCAAATATGGTTATAGATGTTGAAGGTATGAGGACTTGTGCTAATTTTTATGTAATCGAATTCGTTGATGGAGGAGGATCCTATCTCGTACTGCTAGGGATTGGATGGGCCAATGATAGCATGGCCATGATCAATTTTAAGAAGTGGTTGATGACATTTGAGAACCAGGATATCCAAGTCATCGCCCCTATGAATCATAATGAAGGAAAGCGATATATTGAACCTGTCAAAGATGAAGTTGTTAGAGGATAGAATCAGGTTTACAATGTTTATAAATATTATATCCATCTGACTACTAATGGAGAACTGGGTTGGCACACGTAATCAGCCCACATTTTCTAAGTGATCTTTCATGCATCCATTTTTTCCAATTTTCCAGCACATCATTAGAATCAAAGGATGCAAAGCTAGCAGTCACTGTGCCATGTCACGACTGAGATCATTGAGTTGTCGATATATGAAGGACTATCGACACTATCTGGGTTCCTTGAGGAGTTTGAAGCGAAGGTATCTGAGCCTCAACACTTGTTGGCATTCGGAGAAGCATTGAAGGCCACCCCAACACGCTGGTGGGAATTTCATAAGGAGACCATTTATGAATGGTGTTGTACAAGACAATACACCCTTGTAACCTAGGGTCTAGGGTTACCAACTTACTATTAGACTTGCAGACAATCAACTTTTATAGAAAATGAAATGAGAATAGGAAGATATTTTGGCTTACCAAGTTTATGATGGTTGATCCAATCTCAGTATTCTCTTGCTTCAACATTCTCCAAAGATTCTAGGGCTGCTTCTCTTCACTTGCAAAGAGCCAATTCTTCAAGCAATATCTGACACACACACACACACACACACACACACACATCAGAGGTTAGATGAAACACATATTAATAATATAAATGACATTATTCATTAACCAATATACATGAGAAAAGCACAATACAAAGATTGGAAGAAGAATTCTCTTTATTAAAAAATAGTGAATAGGTGAGAATACAACCCAACTTCTGACACAATGACTCCTTTGCAACCGAGGACTCTGATTTCTGCTGCTCCAAGACTCTGAAGGTATACCACCAGCATAACTTTTTTCTTCTAAAATTCATTGATTATCCCCCTCCCAAGGCCTCTATTTATACATTGGGAAATAGAGTGATTTCGAAGGTTAGGATGGTTGAGAAAGTTGGGATAGTTATGGATTAAGGCCCAACTAATATCATCTAATCACGATTTATATTTTTTAATGTCAAATTAAGGTACACATGAGTTTTTATATAAGCAAGGTGCATATGACACATTTTTTTATCAAATGGAACTCGCATATGCAATGTACACACGGGTTGCAATGCACATAGTCACGTGTGACACGTGGGTTGCAATGCACATAGTCGCGTGTGCAACCCAAAACTCATATAAAAATATATCAGGTTGTTCTGGAGATCATGCATCAATGGTCATGCATATCTATAGTTTTTTTTCCACTTCAATCCTAATTGTCCTTTTGTGTACCGATATAGTGAATGTCAACACTCAGACAAAGAAGTGCCATTTTGGCTGATAACATATTCCCCCTAATGTGTGAGGTCAGAGGGAAGTGATGGCCGAAATACATTACAATATTTATCTTGGAGAACTAAAAAATACAGGGCACCAGAGGAAGTAACTGAAACAAATACATATCAATGTCATATACAACATCATATCTAAGGATTCCATGTTCAGTATACTGGAACACTAGCCCCTTTACAAATTTGATTACATCATATGATACAGGTACGACCACTTATATTACAAAGGTGGATTGAAGACACAATATACAATGACGAGTCTTCAAAATCTGGATGTTGTGTAACTGATCGTAACATAGTCTTGCAGAACTTAGGTTATAAATGTGAACCTAAGGTCTTCATCGAAATCCAAGAGAACTAGTACAATCCTTACCATGTGAATAGATGTGTTGAAGTTGAACATAGAAATAAATCAACAAATTGTCAATCAGAAGGTGAAAATGACAAACTGAAGAAAAGGAGTTCACCAATAATGATAGTGAAGCCTAAGGTACCATCGTCAAAACTCTAGGTCTTCGTATTTAGGAAGTGCTGATGAGAAACCATACTGTGATGAGGAAGGAAATAGATCCTCCAAAGGATCACAAGAGTGACTAGGAACTGGACACAGGAAGGTAGACACAAATGATACTAAGATAAGATAATGATGGAATAAGGATAATAATCAGATGCAGGAATAAATACTTGAATAGTGACCATGACATAGAGATGACCCAAAGCATCTTTTAAGTTTGCAAATAGGACAACTAAACTTATCAGTCATGTAGGAGACATGATCAGATTCCCCATGTATAAAGGACAAGTGGAGGAGTAAGAAACTGGAAGTAATAGCTGAGATGAAATTTTACACTAAGACATGAGTATTGGAAAGTTCAGAGAGTGCTATGTTTAAGGAGGACATGCTTCTACTGTCTGTAACCCAAAAATAATACTTCTTCCTTATCTTTCCTGTTAAATTTTAACGAGTCCAGGAAATTCAACTTGAGTCTCTCTTCATTTTTGACAAGCTTGAAGAGGGGAGAGAATAATGCTTGATAATTTCACTGATTAATGGATTTTATGAGCCCGAACTAGTACATGCTCGTTGGTGTTTTCATGTTTAGAGAGTCTGAAAACTCTGAAGAAGACTCCAAGGGGGTGATTTTTTGTCCAATTTAGTCTCCCGAGGCTGGAAAAGTATAAAACATACCACATAAAAACTCCCTTAGATTCCAAAGAAGTAAGGCACACCTTTTTCGTACTTAGTCAGGGAGGTCCGAAAAAGGTTAAATTACCACCTACCCAATGCTCCTTCAAAAGAAGCTTATAGCTTGAGTTTTACGAGTGTGAAGGAAAGCAAGATCACTCAAAAATATCCATTTGGTTATGAGAATTGGGGCTTACAATAGTAAACTTGATGATTTGTTCTTTAGTGTTTAGCGATCATGACAAAGGCATAAAGTACACTTGGAATATTTTTCATGTTTAGGTACAGAGCACAAAAAAGAGAAAACTAATCTCATACCAAGTGCTCCTTTTCCATAAATTTAGTCCCTTGGGTCCATAAAAGTGATAAACCTACACCTGAGATTCGAGAATACTCTTCTCAATTCCATAGAAAAGAGAGTGTTCCTTTCTCATATTATTCCACATGGTACGAGAAAGTGATAACCTACCACCAATGTGGATTCCAATTCACATATTCTTTCCGATCCTGAATGGACAAGTTTACTTGGCAGTCAAGTCTATTTTGAGGAGTTAGACCTAGGCTTAAAGAAACTCCATAAAGGAGGGGAGCCTTATAAATGGGATAGCTTGTAAAAAGAGACCAAAATGAGTCTCAATTTGGCATGAAAAATATCTAAGAAGGCTCCCCTGAACCTATGACAAATGCGGCATGAGGACCAAAATAGAACAATGTGTTCTAAACTAGGGTACTCATGGAAGGAAAGTCCTATCCACGAAATAAAAATGGTATAGAAAAGATAATAATGGTTAAACACCATAGTTCGTGGTCAAAGTAGTGATCCTAGAGTTAAAATGGATTAGCTATAGATGCAAAAATGAATACGAATGACCAAAATCCTATCCTATATGAGTGAATAGCGAATTTAAGTGACCTTGGACCTGTTGCATTATGAAAACATGACATGGAATTAGTTTGATTATAATACAATTTGACAACTATAGGTTAAAAATCCCACAATTTGAAACTATTTCTATATATAGTCTACAAATAGAAATAAAAAATACCATTTCATGTTTTTACCCAATATAGGTAATTTTTACCTCTGACTTCAATTGCTCGGTGTGGATAAACCAGTGGATGATTTTCGATTCTGCAAGTGCCAGGTAAGCTAGCTCTTCATTCTCTTCCATTTCAATTGTTTACATTTTCAATTTTATGCAAATTTGGATGTTTTAATCTTGTCTTAAGGGGGCCGCGTAGTACACGCGGGTAGGCGACTTAAACAGTCGCGTACACGCGTTTTACACGTGACTTTCCCGAAGGAAACCCACGTGTCATATGTGACCTGTCTAAAAGATAGTCACGTTTACTGCATGGCATAGGAAAAAGAATGTTAATGCCAAAATCAAATTGTTTTGATAAATTTTAATGTTTGATAATGGTTTCATGGGCAGGTTAAAACATGGCGTTGGAGTGGAGGGAGAGGGAACATGAAGATATGGACTGAGAGGCACTCCAAATTCCCCCCACTGTGCAAGCATTGCGGTAAAGTTGGTTATTAAATTTATTTTGTACTTCACCTATGCAGGCCAATGTCTGTGTGCTAGATTTTTTGATTGGCTACTGGGACCATGACCTTGGGGCCTTTGACCTTCAAGGTGAAATTTTGGAGGTGGAATTGGAAGACATATACTTCATTATGAGCTTTTCTAGATAGGGAACACTTGTCAAAATTGAGGGTACTGGTAAGGGTGGTGACCCCATGAGTGTTCAGCATTACATAAACACTTACTGCACACCCAACAGTCAGAAAAAGGGATCATGCATCCCTATTGTACATATTAGTAACTTCCCGCTACAGGTGCTGGTAAGTACTATAGTGAGGGTTGCAAGATTATCATCACTCCATATTTCTAATCAGAACCAAATGAGAATTGATGTAGAGTTCCTACAGGGAACTGTGTTTTACTAGTGCTCAGGAATAATCCCGATAATGAAAAAACAACTCTCTGACTGCAAGAGATGCCGACAGAAGAATTTTGGATATTCTAGTGTATTGGTGGATTTATTTTTTGAGAGAGTGCTTGCAATCATCCCTGCAGTACCACTTCCATCCTTCTCTCCTCGTCAGCCTAGACTGACTAGGTGGGGAGATATTTTCCTTCTCCAAGGTGGTGGTGGGTTAGTTCAGAGCATGTACGACGGTGATTTCTACTTATGGTGGGTGTGGTAGTTTCCAGCACTAGAGTAGTTTCCATATGCTAGTTTGGACTTTCGAGGTGACAATGACCTTTTCCTCCCTCCTAGAGGAGTATGGGGAGTGCTAAGTATTTTGTTTTTTCAATTTTTTAAATTTTTATGAATTTTTTATCATAAATATATATACATGTGTATAAGAGTTTTTAATCAATTTAATGTTTAAAATGCAGATATTGGACCTGTCCACCATGATGGGAATCATAGGATGTATGTATGACCAGTGGCAGGGAAAGATCAGGGTTTGATGACGTTACTTGAGGGGAAGCTAGCCAAGATTACCCAAAGAGTCCCAACCATACGCATTGAGCAAATCCCTACCATCATGCAGGAACTTGTTGTCGAGATTACACCCATCTAGATACGCCTTATGATAAGGGTAGCTAGGGATGTACTTTTCTACATAGAGGCTGCAAAGGCTGCTGTAGCTGAAGAAGTTGAGGAGGCCGGTGATCAGGGTGACCAGGGTGATCAGGATGACCAGGGTGGTCAAGATTAGATCTAGGGGCATTTTATGGATTGCGATCCAAATTTTGTATATTTTTGTATATGTATACATTTATGACTAGATCTAAGTATCAAAACTCAACCTATCTTATGGACAGATATTCACACACACACACACACATATATTTCAGTTTATTTACATGTATTCACAATGTATCTGTTATGTATTTTTATAGAATGTGTGTTAAGTTCCAATCTAAGATATAGTTCGCATATGCATTAGTTAATGAATTTTGATTTCTTGGAATATGATTAAAAGAAATAAAATAAAATTTTATTTCCAATAACCTAACTTGCAAAAACTAACGTAATAAAATAGGGTTTCGCACCTAATAAGCTCAATTGAGCTGGGAAACCACCAGTTGAGAGTCAAGTCTAACTTCCAACTGAGTGATGCCAAATGACAAGGAATCCCATAAAAGCTCAATGATGGCCCTATATTTTGCCACATTATTGGTAGCAGTACCTAGGCAAGCACCTTCAGAGGCAACTAGTTGTCCTGAGGCTGAGTAAATAACCCATGCGGCTGAAGCCAGGTTACAAGTGTGATGACTAGCGCCATCTGAAAAACCTATGAATCACTTGAAAGACATCTGTAACAACCAATAGATGATATAAGAACACAAACCAACTAACTATTGTACATAAGGTTACATACAAATAAAATTACAAGAAAAAGTGTTAAGCATGATAGTACTTCTTTAGGTAGAGCCCATTTCTAGGCTCCGACAGCTTATTCCCTTCGAAATCAGTTAATTCATATGCCCCTTTCTTCAAAATGTTTAACAAAATATAGGGTCATAACCACATAGACCTGAATTTCCATGCCCCCAAGGGTTCTTTGTCCTGGTCCCAGAGCAAGACAAATTCCCCTTTAGAAAAAATCCCAGGTTTGACCGATTTATCATATTGATTTTTCATCCTATTTTTATGAGTCTCGTTTGCTATCAACACATCTCTACATTGTTCATCTAGATGTTCTAAATGTAGAAAATGTTCTTCCAGTTAGACATGTTAGGTAACACATGAATGGCAATTTGTAAAGATGGGATTTCACACCCAACCGGGGTTACTAGTTCCACCCCGTGAACAAGTTGGAAAGGTGAGAACACTGTGGTAGTTTTCATATTGGTTTGATAAGCCCAAAGTGCAGGATACAACATGATGTGCCAATTTTATTGGGCTACGTTGATAGTACACTTGAGAATAGTATTCAAGGTTTTATTAACTTCATCGACTTGACCATTCTCTTATGGGGAGAAAGAAGATGAATGTTCTTGTTTAAACCCTAACATAGTAGCCAATTCAGTCATCATGCTATTTTGGAAATGATTTCCATGGTCAGTGACAATATCTTTAGGAATACTGAAATGTGTGATAATCTGGTTGAAAATGAAAAAATCTACAGTTTCCCCGTCAGCCTTGAAGGTGGGAATTCCCTCTTCCCACTTTGTAAAATAATCTACATCGACAATGATATATCTGTGGCCCCCATCCGAAACTGGGTTGAACGTCATGTAATATATCCCCCACTTGGTGAAGGGGCCCACTGCGATGATGGGAAACAGTGGAGTAGGATGCAACCACATCTTTATGGTGTAAATCTGAAAAGGATTACACCACATCATGGCTTTCACACAATCTTTAAATATTGTGGGCCAGAAATAACCAACACGCAAAATATTATGGGCTATTGCTAACCTAGATAAATGACCCCCACGTGCTCCACTATGGGCATCATTTAGGACATTCTTGGCCTCTTCGTGGGTGAGGCACCGATGCAAAACAAATTCTACCCCTCTACGGTATAAAGTATCCCCAATGATGAGGTATTTTTTTGCATGTACACATACTTTGCTTCATTATTCCCACGAAAAGGCTACAGGACACTTCAAATTCTGGAGATAGACAAGTATATCTCCATAACAAGGATCAAAGGTGGAAATCAAGAAAATGTTCTCATCTGGGAATGAGTCTTCTTCAATTGATACATCTTCTTCAACTGGAAAATCTACAATAACTTCTGCAAAAACTAAGTATTTTTTTGATTTAGCGGATTGAAAATCCAAGTCAAACTCCTAGAGAATGACTATCCATTTGTTGAATTCGCCTCCAAATATGCATCGAGACAAAACATATTGGAAAGGATTGACATCCAACACTATGGTCATAGTCCTCAGTAAGATGTAGTGATGTAACCTCTGAACAACATAAACAACTGCTAAAGCCAACTTTTCAACGTGGGAGTACCGAAGTTCAGGGCCAGCTAAAGCACGGCTAAGATAATAGATGGCATGCTCTTCGATCTTATCATCTTCATGGACTAGCACTACCCCAATGGTCAACTCAGATGCGGCCAGATACAATATAAAATCACGAGAGTAATCTAGCAGACGCAACAAAGGGACCGACAACAAAGATTTATTTAATGCCTCGAATGCAAGTTATGTAGTTTCATCACATACAAATGGGGGTGTCTTGCTTCAACAGGCACATGAAACCTTTGGTGATATTGGCATAATTCACGATAAAATGTCAAAGAAAGTAGGACTTTCCTTCACCAATACAAAATGATGAATTAGCTACTAGGTGACTAACAATTCTAGTCACCACGGGTTTTTCAAGTGATTTACTACTAAATATGAGCAATTTTGATTGACCCAACTATAAACGACTAAAATTAATGACTAATTTAGTCACCAATTAACAAATATGACTAAATAATAAGTGACAGAGTTAAAAATGACTAACATAAATTACTAATTTAGTCACGACATAAAAAATGACTACCTAGAATAATATGAATTAGTCATTTATGTTAGTCACTTTTAATTGTGTCATAGAAAATTGCAATTGTGACAATGAATTGTTACAATTTAGTAAATTTTTTAAATTGTCTACCTTCTATCTTCAAATATGTGCAGGTTAACAATTCTAAATCCAAAATGCAATTTGTGGGGTTAGGAATATCTAGTGTTTTTCCCAGGTGGTCGGGATAGTGTTAGGGTGTTGTGGATTATTGCAGCTGATGTGCTTTAGACGTTCATATTGATTTCTATATATAATATTGGGATCCCAGATCTTTGATGATATATATGTTGGAAAACCCTTTTTCTGTAATGGTGCCATGCAGCTCAATCTTTAGAGATCCAACATAGCAATTGCACCGAATTTCTCTTGACCATCTAGTGTGTGACATCTTGGCAATGGAAAAAATTGCAAATTTTGACAAGAGCGTCTAAATATATATACATAAATTTAGTGCTAATGTTCATGATTTCCTAGTCATGTGTCATAGCTCAACAATAGAAGATATTGCAATTTCTTACAAGGGGGTCTAAATATATATAGATCATTTTAGTGCTAGTGATCATGATGCCCTAGCAAGACACCAAATTGATGATGCATTTAATGTCCAGTCTCCTTTCATGCAATAGTGACTCCATTTTCCCCTCCATTCCATCATCTTGATATCAGAAGAAGTCATAATTGAGAGTGCAATAAGAGTAATCCGTTGTCGTTATTATGTACGCTTAAAAAATACTCATAAATACATGATATTATTTGCTTTAATGGATTGCTAACCTACCAAAAATATTTATTACTAAAATGTCTCATGAATGTCACTTAAAGTCACCATTAAAAATATTTTTCTCACCAATTTTCATTATTCCATCCCTAAATCTATAATTTGGAGACAATATTTTAATTGATTTTCTTATATATATGTGTGAGTTTTTGTTTTTTTTGCTTTTCTAAAGGTCACCATCAAAAACAATATTTTACTTGATTTTTTTTATATATATGTTTTATTTTTGTTTTTTTTTCATTTCTAAATTTAAAGTTTAGTATTTTTGTTGCAATTAGATGGTGTAATATTAATATTTGACATCAACGGTTTTATTATTCTAAAATAATTCTTATCAAATTTAAGATTGATACAAATTTCCTTCTCATTATTTTGAATGGTAAAGTTTTTTTTTCATTGTGCATTTAGACTACTATGTTATTATATACATCCACATAATACCGTTTACAAAAATGAAATAAATCGCACATGCATATTTATTAGAGAAGAAACCATATTTATTTTACAATGAATCAATTTGATGAAATGGTTATAAAAAATTCTATCATCTATTAATTTATTTATAGGGTAAATTTTTTTTTTTCATTTCTAAATTTAATTGATATATATTCCAAACCCGCCAAAACCCAGAGAAATATTGAGCATTCCAAGAATTCACCATTGAATTAATGCCGAAAGGTGAGCATTCCAAGAAGTCACCATTGAAGTAGTTCCAAAACGGTTCAACATATTTTGATGTGCCCCCTTCCGGCTCGTCTGTTCCTTGCTTCCACTCATTGAGGTAGTTTTCATGTTAATCATTGATTTGATTTGGGGTTTGGGCATTGCAAATACTCACTGTAAAATCTGATCAAATTGAAATGAATTTGGCATGTAGATGAGTTTCAGGGGCATACATGAAAATTAGTACTAGTGGGGAAGGATCTTTTATTTTTCCATGGAAGAGGCATCATCTCCAACTTTCCCAATCACTAAGGATTTCCACACAAGATAAACCCCATTTACATACTATAAAACCTCGTTTTGGATCCACTAGGATGATGTCATCTGGATAATTGTGCAGTCCCCATTAAAGGTCGATATTCCCAAAGCCTTGGAGGGAAAATATATGGGAAGGAGTTATCCATCACTACACCAGTGTGTATGATTGTTCAACATCTCCTAATCCACAAAAACCCTATAATTTATATGTCCACACTGCAAGCTATATTTCTTCTTTGATTTCGAGTGGATCCCAATTGGACATCATCGGACTTGGAAGGGATATTTCCTCATTAAATTTCTCTTAGTGGGTCAAGTAACAAATTGAGGAATTATACAAGATCACTTCGCAAGCAATATCACAGGGGAATATTACAATATTTGTCTCTAAATATTCATATCTAGGAGAACTATCAAGGTAAGTGACACATAATTCATTTATATCCTCTTACAGTCTTTGTCTCTAAATCTTGACAATGGTTTTTTCCTTTTCCCGTGGATTGAATGGGGGAGCACATTTTTGGTGTTTTTCTATTTGCTTGGCCTTGGAATGGTATACAAGATAATCTAACTCATCCAACTTGATTGTAGATTTCCATTTTTGCTTGTTGATTGAGTGGTGGAGTGCAAACTTGGCGTGTCAGTTGTTTCCATCAAGAATGTGACGATAAACGATAATTTTTCCATTGGCCACTTCCCTGAGAGACCAATTATGCCGGGAGTTCTTATGGTTGAGGTAATTATTTTCTAGTTGTTTTAATTATTTTCATGAATGATAAAACTCTTTTACATCCTGCCTAACTCTTAACTATAAAAACTATGTTAGTTGGTTTAGTAGGGAAGAACATGATTTCAACCTAGTTTTACTGAAATATTATCTTCCCCAAAATCTCAAAAATCAGAGTAGTTATTGGCAAAATTACAACATATGAAAATTGAGGATTAACCTCCATTGGCTTAGTTTTCTCAGTAGACCTAAAAAATTGAGAATTAACCGCCATTTGCAAAATTTTCTCATTAGAGGTGCATCTATTTAATACAATTAAGTACACTAGGGACCTTGAGTTCCAATTTCCTTGTTGGAGCATCCCTATCGAGCTAGGGACGACCATACCATAGCCAAAATTAGTTGGGCTAAGGATGGTGAGGGATATACTAACCGATAATTGCATTTTACAGATGATTTATCCCTAACCCTATCTCTCGCAAGAACTAATAGGGGCAACATTCTAGAGGCCTAATCCTTTTGTTAATGTAGTTAATGTCGTAAAAAACAAGAAGAAAAAAGTGTTTTTTATTGGATAAGAGGATTATCTAAATTGGTTTTTGTGTGGATGGAAACCTATATAGCCAAGGAAAATTATTTGATCATTCGGTATGCCCTTTTTAGTTAACAATTCCAGCTAAGAAATGAAAAATTAGTTCTGCACTTGTTTCAAGGCAAGGTGCATGCATAATTTCACTGGGATTTACCCTTGACAAGGAAGCTTTCTATGAAAGATAGAATTTTAGAATCTAGAAATAAATGTACTATACTCTTACATATATCCCTAGACTCCAGCTATTGAAAATGGTCATGTTTCTGTGGAGATCCCTTTGGAGGAAGGAAGAGGTGGAAAAGGGTTCTCTCTAGTGGCATAGGATGTTTGCACTCTTCCTAGGAAGAAGAGGGATTACACTAAATGATATTTTCTATTAGGGCATGTTCTTTATTTCAAGTGGATTGGAAGGGCCACAACTAGGGAATCCCCCTGGTAGGTCCTTGGTAGACACCAATTACAAACATGTTTCCACATTGGGCATATCAAAGGGACCTTGCTATTTGGGACATGATTGGAGGATCCCCTCAATTCAATATCAGGTTTGTTATGCTCAAAACAAACGAGTAATATTAGGAGGAAATATTCCATGCGCTAAATAGGAGTGTGAGGGACCTAGAAATGGATGGGATATTGCAGCTGGATCAATCTAGACCTTTCCAACACCAATAGGGAAGATTGGGTATACTCCCAAATTGTGTAGATAAGAGGATTTCTAAGAGAGTGTTCATACATGGGGTAATCTATAATATAGTCAAACTGACACATGGTTAGAATCAGACACATTAGGGGAAGCTCTTGTGTTTGATTTTGAGATTTCTGCTGGTTATCATGCATGTTTCAACTGTTTTCACCTTCATGGATGTCTTCTATTATAGAGGGTTTATCCATTAATGATCTACCTCAATTTTTTCATTATATTATCCTTTTTATTTTTGCTTTTGGGAAGATATTCCCTATGCACTACTTATTTTAATACTATTATTTGTTGTATTTACTAGTACCATTGACCTAATTTGTTCATTAGTGGATATTGGTTTAATTTATTTCTTTCATCTTTTCTTTTATGTAAGAATCAGCCCGACATCCCTTTAAGAGAACTTTGACAGTTAGTTTAAAGAAAACATGGATATAAGAAATCCTTTTTGAAGTTGAGGTTAAAATATATAGGTTGCTTTTTTGAGGTGAACAATTAAATATTATGCTTAGTGATGATTTGAATGGAACTATGTGCTAAATCTGGAGGTTAGGGATGTGTCTTTTTGCAATACTTGATAGAATTTTCTTTTACCTAATAAATTAAAATTTCAATTATATTTTAATATAATCCAAATTAAAATAAACTTAATTATCCAAAATTAAAATAAACCTCAAAATCCAAGTAATGACATGGAGAATAATTCAATATAAAAGCCATCGATGGGAGATGCCATATTCAAAGAAGGGATATTAGCATTAAAATTTACTTTGTATGAGTTTCTCAACAATTAAAATTCCCCCCCCCCCCCCTTTAATAAAAACATAAAAAATATAGTGGACTATACTCATTCATAATGGAGTTTCCATGTTTACATTAAACCCCTACCTAAAGAAAAACTAAAAAAAATCGCATAATATTATTTGGAATGACAGCGTGAAACTTTGATACACATGCTTGGATCTATTGAGCATCATTTATGGATCATCTGCAATAGCAATTGGGAATCCAGTTACCAGAGGTAGGTTCATCAAACTATTCCCATTTTTCCTGTTAAATGTAATTTCCAATTTATTCCCATTTGCACAGATGAAGGTCTTTGGTTAAATTGATTTTTCATTGCCTCGATTGCTCATTTTGGCATGAATTTTGGAGTTTATTTATCTCTTATTTATAAGGATCCCATGGGTTTTACTACGGTATTGAAGCAATTAAGGTTTCATTATGGAAATTCCTTCAAAAAATTCGTTAAAGTTGATTCTTTCAGGAGGTGCTTGTGGGTGGATTCTTTTATGGGGGTAGATTTAGAATTTTTTTTCAGTTTTGGTCACTCCAAGCCATTGATAGTGAGGGATAATGGCCATTTTTTCTTTCCACGTTGTCAGTCATACCTACCAAACATTGTGTCATTGGGTAGCTTAAAACCCTATACCCCAAGTCTAAAACCCAACATTGTTTCTTATCCTTGTAACCTTTACACCCAGTTTCCCATTTCATTTTTTCATTTCATGTTTCTTGTAGCATTAATTCTTCAATGGGGGCTAAAAACACATTGCGTTATTTATTAAAAAACTTGGATATTTATCCAACTGGGGAATTGGATTTGTAATTTTTTGGAATGCCACTCTCTGCCCAAGTACCAAATTGGAGGACCCATGACCTCCTTTACATTTATTTATGACTATTTTGATGTCTTCGGAGAGGAATTTTCATAGAATGACTATTTTTTATGACTATTTATGACTATTTTGATATGTTCGGAAAACAAATATCATTCTAGAACATGTCTTTTCGTTGCTGTTAACCTTTGCAACATGCTTATTTTTATGCATAATTTTGGGTCAGTGACAAACTTTAGTGTGAGAACATTGATTGATTATGATTTATGTTCTCTTGTGTGGCCATGGTCTTTGTTTAATTCTTTATGTTGATAGTGTACCTGATGTAAATTTAAATTATGTTGAGTATAGAATTGTAGATAGAACTACTCGGAGCAGTCATATATTCCATGCATTGTGAATGTGTTACTTGATGGATGGATCTATTTAACTTGCATAATAGTTGCAAATACTTGTTATGCAGTGTTGTTTCAATAGTGTTTACTCATGTCCATGAAAAAAATTTAGAATACTTGAGAGAAATATCAGTGGTGCTTTTTGTAGGAAGCAAGAGGGGGAGAAAATACGTCAGTAATCAATGCTAGTGTAAAGACAAATGACTTAGACTTGAGGGTATGTACATTTATACCTTGTTGTTTTGTTATATTGAATTTATATTTATAGAAGGTTATCTTGAATCAATGTTTATTTTTGGGCTTTTTCCCCTGGTGCTGAATGAAGTGCATTATTCTATAGTGTTATGTGTTTTGGTGCAATCTTGAGTTTTTGTGAATCTGCACCGTTTGTCAAAAGTTGGTACATGAAGGGCCACAGGACACTTAAATTAGAAATACAAAGGCAAAGTTTGGAGAAGCCGTTATCTGAAGTTCAGCTCCCAAAGTATCAGCATCCTCCAGCTAAAAAAGTATCTAATTGTGCTTCCTTTTAAAATAGTTTTATTTCAAAAATATTATTTTTTCTATGATGTGGGATTTGCTGGTAAACACAACACCGAGAAAAAAATAAATATCAATGTCCACATAGCTCCCAAAGTGCGTCTTGGAATAGGTGGATATAGGTTGCAAATAGGAGATCAAATGAGAAGTGCATAAAGCATTTTATCATATATATATTTTTTTGGAGGATAATTAACCATAATAAAATGAGTTTGTACAAAATGGCCAAAAAACAAAACTGTCAGAGCATCTCAGCATTAGTGTAGTAATTATGACCACAGGCCCTCATGTGCTATTCAACTGCAATTTAATCCATTGCATAACAAAAGTTTGAGCATATTTTGTTCTCCAAATATGAAATACAATGCAATGACAAGCCTCTTGAGAGGGTTATTTTGCAGACTTCCCAAGCCACAATGAGAAATAAAAATCCATGTCTTGAGTCCTGAACTTTTCCAGCTCAAAATGGAAAGGATAAAAGGATAAAAGAGCATCAAATGCTTGCCATACACTTTATAGTAAGGACATCATGACAACAATAGAGAGAAACATCATGAAAACATCCAAAATTTTATAGTAAGGACGCCATTACAACAATAGAGAGAAACATCTTGAAAACATCCAAACTTTTAAACTAAGGACACCATGATAACAATAGAGAGAAAGATCATGAAAACATCCAATATGGTGTATTCATAATCCTGCCATCAGTTTTGGTTTATAATCACTATTCCTAAGCCTACAAGTTACAAGTTAGAACCCAAGTATCTTCTCATCATTGTTGAGGTTGCTGATATATTGTAACAGTGGCTCTGCATAGTGTGCAATTAAATTGACCTATTCTATAGAGGCTTCCCTATTTATCCCATTGGAGGTGAGATCCAGGGCAGCCACTCTGTGGCCCTTCTACTTAAGCAGAGTTACAATTTTATACCAACGCCAGGCTCCATGCCCAAGTCCATGAATCAACACAAAGAGTTGTTGGCTTGCTTCTCCTTCCTGACCAATTTCAGGAGAAAAAAATTAGATCTCCTCATTATGAGATTCCATAATTGTTCTCCTGTAAATAGTAAACTCAAAACCAAAAAAAAAATAGAAGAGTCTGCTGAAGTTTTGGGATTGGATTACCTGTACATGAATAGAAACAAGTACCAACATGAAACCAATAGTTCTACTCCATTGCAACATCATCGTAAAAGTAGACCAGAATACGTACTACAATTCCCAACTTCTTCTCTAGGAAAATTACTGAGAAATAGATTGGGCATTCTCTCAATGGGAGGCCTAGATAACTTGGAAATGAGAATAGGGCCAAAAGCAATGTACCTGGAATTTCTCTTCAATTATTAGGACAGGAAAGCCAAAGTCAATATGAAGAAACAAAGTGGGATATGTTGAATCCCTGGGCGGACATGTGTGCCACTCCACTGATCCCATCTCACTAAGTATCCAAACATTACTTATTTAGGCCTAGTAAAAGTACGCAATTTTCCACTGGATAATAATAGAGAGTTTATATTTTCTTCTGAAAAAGAGAGTTAATATTAAAAGTCCATCTAGATATTTTTGGTATCAGAGTATGAATTTATGACTAATTTTTAGATTTTTTAATATTTTTTTGGTATCAGAGTATGAATTTATGACTAATTTTTAGTATTTTTAAAATTTATGAAAAAATAAGATAGATTGCAGTTCGATATTAAATATAGGCCTTTACTAAGTACCTCGTAAGTTAATGTTGTTATTTTTTTATTATGAAGATATGAAACTTTTGATCTGATTTAATGGTTAATCTAATTATTAATATTCTCTTAGTAGTAAAATTATAGGCTTTTACTAAGTACTTTCTAACTTAATGTTGTTATTTTGGAGATATGAACTCTTAGATATGACGATTAATCTAATTATTCATAATCTTTGAGAAGTAAAATTAAGCGCAATGATGCTTAATGCTTATTTCACATCATAAATATATTGTTATATTTTCATCGTATTTTCTAATTAATTAAAAAATATAAAATTTGTAATAAATATAAATTATATTTAATTTTATATTTAAAATATAATGTATACATCATAAATTATATATATATATAAAACAAGATGATAAAAAAATTGATATAAAATAAAATTTTAAGAAAATGTCACTGCAAGAGAATTCCTACCACAATTGTTTTGGTATCCTGGCTAGTTGTTCTAACATATTGAGCTCCTTCTCTCGAAAAAAACCTCAGTTTGTGTGCGATACATCTACTCAGGCTTATGGGGACTGTGGTGATTAGCCTTCCTATTAGGGCTTTTGAGATAGGGATAGAATGAGGCTATCAATAAGCTTTCCAGTTGGCCAAAACTGACATGGACAGTGCTATAAGGAAACCAATAGAGAATACCAGGAAACAACTAGAATGTCAATTTGACCACAATTTATACTCACACACTCACTCACACTCAGTTGTAGCGCATAGCTGAGGGAGAAGAAGTTGTTGGGGCTAGAAACAAAGAGGCTACTGTTGTCAGGAGATCATCTTACTATTTTGGGTTTCACTTTTGGTGTTGATTCTATCTATGAGGAAGTTGTGGGGTTTTATCCATTTATGGTTTCTCCGAGGAAAAACATTATGTTCATTGTCTCCGGTGTTTGATTGCTATGCTTGTTATTCTCTCAGTTAAAAGATCCTAATATAATCCTAGCTTAATGTTAAAAATCTAACATGGTATTAGAGCTAACCTAAGAAGAAGACACTGTGCAGCTGCGAGAACTAGGGATTCCTAATTTTTGGATCTCTCTCCACAGATTTTCAATAAAATAAGGTTGGGATGACTCTCCTCCCTAGGGCACATCTTTCTGTCGAAATAGAATCTGATTCTAATCTTTTTCAGTTTTGGACCTGACACTTCTGCCGGGAATTAGGGCTTTCCACAGAAGTGGAATTTTTGAGTGAGCCCAGGCCTGGATTAATGTCCTCCCCAAAATCAAAGTTTAGATATCAATATCAAATCATTTGGTTGGACAGAACTCTGGGAAAATTCAAACCCTAATCTGCTCCTAAGCCAACACTGCAAAAATTCAACTCTAAATCCAAATCTGACATCTTGACCTGGTAATATCTAAATGTTTTGTATTTCCATTTGAGGTTCTCAGTTAATATGTCTCGTCATACCAAGCTTGATGAGAAGCTTGAGGGAGCTGATAACTTCTGAGCCTAGAAGTATAGGATCTCCCTGGTCTTGGAAGAAAATGAGTTGGACTCCTACATCAATGAGGAGGTTCTAGTTCCAGAGGAAGATGAGGCTAAGGCCTTACATAAGAAGAAGTTGGTTATGGAAAAGAGGATTATTGCTGATTCAATCAAGGATCACCTCATACCACAGGTGTCCTCCCTCAAGACACCTAAAGCTATGTTTGATGCCCTAACTAAACTATTTGAAGGGAAGAACATAAACTGGAAGACGACTCTAAGGAGCCAGTTGAAGAATGTAAAGATCCAAAATGAGGATACCATCTAGTCATACTTCACAAGGGCCTCCTAGATCAAAGAACAACTTGAAGTAGTAGATGAAGAAGTGGAGAATGTAGAAATTGTGATGACAACCTTGAATGGTCTCCCTAGGTCATGGGATTCTATCATCCAAGGAATCTGTGCTAGGAAGAAGCTAATCAAGTTTAGTAGACTATGATAAGAATGTTCACAAGAAGCTCGAATAGAATCTCAAGATGAAAATATGGGAAGTGAAGATCAAGCTCTAACAGTACACTCCAAGAAAGGCAGAAGGGAAAATCATCATCACCAAGGTAAGCATTCTCATCAAAAAAATAATTTTGTAAGAAGGGATTCATCCAAACTCAGATGTTATACATGTGATGAAAGAGGAAACTTTGCTAGAAGTTGTCCCATGAATAATAGTGGATCAAAGAAGAAGAATAACTCCAAAAGAAGACAACATGCTCACACTGCTGAGGATGATGATCCTCCCAGGAAGAAAGTAAAACAAGAAAGTGAAGACTCTTCAAGTGATGAAGAATATGTTCTGATCTCCGCTCTCACGGGAACTGTCACTCATGGAAGAAAATATTGGATTATTGATATTGGGGCTTCCAAACACATGATAGTATTCAAGGAATATTTTGAGAAACTATCCGAACATAATTCACCCCATAGGGTGAAACTTGGGGATGACTACCAATATCCCATAAAATGTAGTGGTGAATCCTCCTACAAGCTAGACTCTGGAAAGTCTATGAAAATGAAGGATGTCTTGTTTGTACCATGACTAAAGAAGAACCTTCTCTCCATATCGGCACTAGATGCAAAAGGCATGAGGGTTTCATTTGTAGATGGCCAAGTCCTCATGTGGCAAAGGGGAAAGACTATTGACAATGAAATAGTAATTGGATAACAAGAAGGAGGATTATACAATTTGAAGGGCCATCCAGAACAAGATTTGGTCCATGACACAGTAGAGCCAAATGAACTTTGGAATAGAAGGCTTGCACATGTGCACTACAGAGCACTACCACTTGCAAGCAAAGCTGTTGAAGGCCTTTTATAAATTCAAGAAAAACATGAAGGATTCTGGAAAGGATGTGTGAAAGGAAAGAACCCAAAGAAGACATTTCCAAGTAGCGAAAGCAAAGCAAAAGGAATCTTGGAAATCATTCACTCCAATGTATGCAGTCCAATGTCATTCAGTTATTTAAGCGGGTATGTATACTATGTTTCTTTTATTGGTGATTATTCTAGGAAGACATGGATATAATTTATGAAGAACAAATATGAAGTTTTTAGCAAGTTCAAGGAATTCAAAACCTTGATCGAGAACCACATAGAAAACAAGATCAATATTTTTTGATCAAATAATGACAGAGAATTCACATCAAATGAATTCAAAGAGTTATGAAAAGATTTAGGGATTAAGAGGGAGTTATCCACTCAATATAATCCACAACAGAATGAGGTTGTAGAAAGGAAGAATAGAACTATCATGGAAGCTGCAAGAGCAATGCTTCATGATCAACATCTTCCCATGCATCTATGGGTAGAAGCTGCTAGAACAACGACGTATGTATAGAACCATACTCCACACAGAGTACTTGAGAACAAGACACCTGAAGAAGTATTTTTCAGTAAGAAGCTAGAATTCAACCATCTTAGAATATTCACCTGTCTAGTGTACATACACATTCCAAAAGAAAGGACGACAAAGTTAGATCCTTCAGGAAAGAAGGGTATATTTTGTGGGATACTCTGAAAGATCGAAGGCTTATAGAATATACTTCCGAGGATTCAAGAAGATTGACATCAGTAGGGATGTAACATTTGACGAAGACTCAGCTTACAAAAAATCTAGAAAGAGACCTGTTGAAGATCCTGAAGAATCAGAAGCACCCAGATTTCATGACACAATCATGAATGAAGAAACTCAAGAAGAAGATAGAGAATTTGAAGAACCTCAAGAACCTATAGATCCACCTCAGGAGAAGAATCCTCACAAGAGGGAAACTGCTTAGGTACAAGAAGCTATCCAAGGTGCGGAAAGATATGGGGCTCCAGAAGAGAATCACAGACAAAGAAAGAGGACCAGGTCTTGCTCCAGGTATGTAGCTTTATTAGGTGACTTTATCAATAAATAACCTTCCAACTATGAGGAAGCAACATAATGAAAAGAATGGAAGGATGCTATGATCGAAGAGTATCAATCGATCATGAAGAATGATGTTTGGGATGTTGTCTCAAGACCAGAAGGAAAGTTGGTTGTAACTTCCAAATGGATCTACAAGATCAAGCATGTTGTAGATGGCATCATAGAGAAATATAAGGAAAGATTCGTGGCTCGTGGCTTCTCACAGAAAGAAGGAATAGATTATGAAGAAAATTTTGCACCTATAGCGAGATACACTTCCATCAGATTAGTACTTGCTCTGGCTGTAGTGATGAAATGGAAGATACACCAAATGGATGTCAAGACTGCTTTCTTGAATGGTGTAGTGGAAGAGGAAGTGTATGTAGAGCAGCCACTCAGTTTTGAGACACATGATAGGGAGTCTTATGTGTGTAGATTGAAGAAAGCCCTGTACGGTTTGAAACAGGAACCCAGTACATGGTATGATAGAATTGATGGCTTTCTATCTAGTTTGGGCTTTACCAAAAGTAAAGTAGATTCCAACCTTTACTACAAGGTTGAATATGGCAACCCATTGATGCTCCTACTATATGTAGATGATTTGTTTGTAACAGGTATGGATGGGATGATTGCTGATACGAAGAGGAAGCTTACTGCCGAGTTTGAAATGAAGGACTTCTAGGCATGGAAGTGTGGTAGAATGCAGATGGAATCTCCCTTAGACAAGGGAAGTATGTAGTAGATATCCTGAAGAGGTTCAGGATGATGGACTGCAAGGCCATGGCCACACCTATGGCGTCGAACCTGAAGTTATTGAGTGATGCTTCATCAAAAGTGGTTGATGATATGATGTATCGTCAGATGATTGGGTCCTTGATGTACCTAATGAACATGAGACCAGATATTTGCTTTGCTGTGAACACCTTGAGCCAGTGCTTGACAGATCTAAGACATGTTCACTTGATTACTGCAAAGCATATTCTGAGGTACCTGAGGGGTACAATTGATTATGGGCTCAAGTATGAGGAAAATTAGAAGATTAACCTAGAGGGTTATGTTGATTCAGATTGGGAAAGTAGTGCCATTGATAGGAGGAGCACTTCAGGGTGTTGCTTCAGTATGGGATCAGGTGTGATCTCTTGGTTTAGCAGGAAGAAATCCTGTGTGGCACTGAGTACAGTTGAAGCAGAGTATGTCATAGCTTGTTCAAATAGTTGTGAAGAAGTACGGATGAGGAAGCTATTGTCTGATTTATTTGATCTCTAGTTGGATGCTACTTGTATATATTGTGACAACTGGAGTTGTGTGAAGTTGTCATAGAACCCAGTGTTTCATGACAATTTGAAGCATATCGAGATCAAGTATCACTATATTAGGGATATTGTGCAGACGGGAGCAGTGAATCTCCAATATATTGTGACGGACGAATAGATAGTTGATGTGTTGACAAAGCCATTGGCTAGAGTGAAGTTTGAGTACTTCAGGGAGAATCTTGGTGTTCTCCAGATCGAGGTTCCCTCTAAAGGGAAGTGATGATTACATGAGCCATTCTAACATGGTGAGAGGATTGGTTCCTTCCATGGTTAGATGTAAGGGTTGAGCCATTCTATCATGATGAGAGGATTGGTTCCTCTCATTTTAGATATGAGTGATGAGCCATTATGATTTGACTGTAGGATTTGTTCCTGCATGATCAGATATAAGTGCTGAATGTCATTCTTGGAATGGAGGCACCTGGTCAGTTACCAAGAAATCTTAGTCTGGGACTAAGGGCCATTCTGATGTGACTGTAGGATTGGTTCCTACATGATCAGATGTGAGTGCAGAGCCATTCTGAGGCGATTGTAGGATTGGTTTCTACAATGATCAAATGTAAGTGTAGAGCCCTTTTGGAATGGAGTATTGGTTCCTTGCATGGTAGAATGTAAGTGCTGATCATTTCTGACATTGGTTGTCAGATGTAAGTGCAGATCCCTTTCGGCATGGAGGATTGGTTCCTCCCATGGTTGAATGTAAGTGCTAAGCCTTTCTGACATTGGTTATCAGATGTGATTGCTAGGCCTTTCTGACAGGGTTGTGGGATGTGTTGCCACATGGTCAGATGTGAGTGCTGGGCGTGCCCTTCTGATATGATTATAGGATTGGTTCCTACCTGATCAGATATAAGTGCTGGGTGGGCCATTATGACTTAGGGTCAGATATAAGTGCTGGAAAATACCTACATGAAGGCTAGGCCTACAGCCAGCATGAAAAAGGGCTGGTTCTGTATAACTTCCTATGATGAGAAGAATCAAGAGATAGCACCTTTGAGGATGATCCAGGAGAGATGTTCCAGAACCAAAGATGATCCAGATCCAAATGAAGATGACTTGAAGATGACGAGGACTCGATGATGATCCAAATGATACAGAGAAGCATACTTGTGCTGATAAATTGTGTCAAGAGAATACCTTCCTAGTTAAGAGGGAGTGTTGATGTGATTATAAATTTGGAATGTATTCACTTGTATTTCCTATGTATTGTACCCCGATATTTATTTCGGCAAGTGTTTGTAATGTAATTGAGTCATGTCATGCCTCGATGTTTCAATAAGGAGTTTCGATAATATAAAAAATTCATGTCAAGTCAATGTGGGTAACCCTCTTATTGTTCAAGGGTTAAAGCTCCCGCAGTTCCGAGGCCCTAGGGTTGTTACACTCACCTAGTGAAGTCAGCCCTAGTGAGTTATTGTTAAGTCGAGAATTAGTATAAATAGAGAGTGAGCCTCGCTATTTATCACACACTCACTCACACTTATGTGTAGCACATAGTTGAGGGAGAAGAATTTGCTGGGGCTAGAAAGAAAGAGGCTACTGCTGTCGAGAGATCATCTTAATGTTTTGGGTTTTACTTTTGGTGTTGATTCTATCTCTGAGGAAGTTGTAAGGTTTTATCCATTTATGGTTTCCCCAAGGAAAAACATTGTGTTCATTGTCTCTTGTGTTTGATTGATGTGCTTGTTATTCTCTCAGTTAAAAGATCCTAATACAATGCTACGTTAATGTTAAAAATCTAACACTTTAAGATTTTTCTTTTCCATACCGCACTTTGATTTTTTAATGAAATTAGTTACAACCATCCATAGTGCTTGGAACTAATTATCTAGTAGTTAGGTTTGCATTCCCTTTTCTTTGAGGTTCACAAAACATCTGTTTAATCAATGAGTTTGGGCATTGGATGGGATGATTTTATGATTATTGTGAAATTTTCTCTTTGATTGTCTTTTTCAAGAAGTTGAGATAGTATCAGTTATTCTATTCCCTTTTTATCTGATTTCATTTGAATCTAGATGGCATTCTCAAAGACTCCTAGATTGGTCCTTTTGTTATGGATCCATCTCCAGATGCAAGAGGATTCCATACTTCTGTATGATGAAGGAGAAATACAGATTATTGAAAACTATTAACAAGGAACAAAATAGGAGCATATTTTCTTCTTTACCATCCCATTTTGATAATTAAAAATGGAGATACGTCCCAAACGCTTATCAGAAGGATGTGACCTCAGCTACCACTAGGTATATTTCTGAGATAGAACTGTACATACTAATTTTGAGTACATTGGTGGTAAATGAAGCTGAGGTCATTGCAAATTCAAAAGATAAAAAATCCCAACAAAGAAACTTTACTGATAGGTCTTAGCAACTAAGCATATGTCCTTGAATTAAAGAAAATGCATCCAAAGGATGCTGCTTACATGATCCATTAGAGCCTATAAAATATTTTAGTAGGGTTCATCTGTCAAGTTGGCATAAAACATAAAGTTACAGAAGCTTCAAAAGACAGTAAACCCATTTGTTCATATGATGAAATCCCAACATGGATTTTCCATTGAATTTACATCCAAAAACTGGTCACATGAAAGACCAATTAATGAACATGAAAGCTATGTAGTGAGTATTGTTTTCATCATTAAGTACCTTCCATGCTATAGCTCGATCATATGAAACAGTCTTGCCCATTCTACAAATGCATATTCCAGCAAGTAGATAAGCATAACCCTGTCAAAAAGAAAAAGAACAAATTAGTTAATACCATGGATATTCTCAATGCAACTCAATGTAAGGCAGCGACACTATCTCAAATGAAGGCATTACCTGCTACATAATTTGTGTAAAATATGAACACAGCCTCTTGCGGTTGCTATGATCAAGTATTTTTTCCAATGATATATCTTGCAGGGAAACCAAGGTTATCTCCAACATATTAATACCTGCCTGATTTGCAAATGTGAAAACTGGCAATGTCTGCAGCTAAAAAGTATAGTACAATATTAGTACAATATTAGAAAGAGAAACATGGTCAGTGAATTTTTCGTATACATTTTTCAATTGGCTTTAGGAGTCGGGGACTACAATATTTGCACATGTGAAGGTTGAATGGGTATTGAATTCATGACTGCTAGATGGAAAAATCCAATCCCTTTAGAGTTAGTTTTATCAATCAGCAAAAGGGAGAGAGTCAATGAAATTTTTTAGTATCATATTCACTCTTTATGTCATGCATACCTTCCAGGAACAACACATGATTACATCTGAATGGTGCCACAATAGTTTCAACATAGATTCATTGGTTTCCTAATTACTTCCAAAAATTTCTAGTCCTAGATGAATTATGACCAAACAATTTGTAATCAGTAGACAACAACTTCATAATACTCGCAATACTTGAAATAAAAAACATGGAATATTCCAGAACAAAAGTTACTGTGTGAACTACACACGATCCCTTATTTACCTGTATCTCTGACAAATACAACAAGTAAGTGTTAGTGCTTCTAGGGTACTAGGAGGTGGCCTTGGTCCTAGATGAGGACTCTATAGAGAAGGAGATAGTGCAATGGAAACCCTCTGCACATATTCTATGACATGACATACATACTGGCGGGCCATGGCTGCTACATTGTCTCATACATGGTTCAGATAAGTGAATTGGAAAGCAATAGTCAATACAGATCTCAGATTGTATGGGCTATCTCCACAATCACCACTTGCTCAATCTCTAGTTGATCCAACCTCAAGAGCAGAAGCTATATCCAATGTTCGGTTTGGCATGATCAAATTCTTAAGCATTCCTCTCAAATCATTTCATATTTTGAGGTTAATCTTCACATATATTATGATATTTTAACAGTGATACATGGGAACACGTCCCATAGGATCGGGGACACACCCCTCACTCCTAATTCTCAGGGGATGGGTAGCACCTAGAAAAACATTTTCCTGTTCCCCCTTTTTTGTGAACCTCCTCTGCAAAATGCACTCCAAAAAGTTTCATAATGTTGCAGGATGCATTTCACAAAATGGGGGGGCCTGCAGGCACCCCTAGAGAGATGCATTTCACAAAAGGGTGAGATTTAATGCAGTGTATCCTTGATCAATGTTGGTTCTTCTGGAATTACCAGTGCTTTAATAAGTGGCAACCTTCATCATATTTTGAATTGAAATTCTTTTCGGGTTACTAGAACAAAATGATATGGGATGCTTAGATTCTCAATATTTTGAGGAGCTTTATGAGTTTTATACTATGGATCAGGTATTCATTTACATTTATTTTTTCTGCTCAGACTAAGACTATACCCTTTTCTTCATTGTGTTCTAACTATTCTTGACTATTATACATTATAAAGGGTTTCCTGTTTTGGACCTTGGTTCAATCCCTCTATTATATATCATAATGAGTGATTGCAATTCATTACAGGAAATATTGTCGAGGTGATATTTCAATTCCAAGCTCAATTAGGTCATCTTTTTTTCTGAATTCTCCCGTGCCCATAAGGTCTATTCCAGTACATGCAATTATATAAAATTCCTTTTTTCTAATAGAGATGTGCCTAATTGATTCAATATCTTGTATACATATTTTGTATTTCATGCTATTAACAATGACCATGCTCAGTCCTAACTACTTATTCTTGAAGATATATAAGATTCAAAGCATGAGATCACTGTAAAAAATGATTGTAGTTCATTCAAGGAAATATTGTGAAGGTGCCCAGGTTGGTAGTAGGTGATATTTCCATTCCTAGCTCATTTTGGACTGTATTTTGTCAAAATTATTCATTGGCAATAATTGTATAATCCAATACCTGCAGTTGTGTGGAAATATTGTTGTTTAACCCAATAGTATATGTGCCTCATTGATTCAATATTGTTCATTTCATGCTACTATCACTATGCTCAGGCCCACTTTCTAATGATCCCAGATATATGAGATTCAAAGCATGAGATCACTATAATTGCAAGTGCAATTCATCTAAGAAAATATTTCCAAGGCCCAAGTTGGTATCAGGTAAAATACAAATTCCAAGCTCACTATGGGTCGTAGTTTTGTATGAGCTCTTCAGTGTCAATAAGGTCTAATCCAATAACTATAGTTAAATGTAGTGCATATTGTTCAGCTTCTCACAACCATTCCTGATGTTTTTGCAGGAAATATGGTGAAGGATCGTAATGGAACAAATAGAATTTTTCAGTTTTATTCTCAGAAAATAAGTTTTATGCAAATCATTGCATTAATTGTGCTGTGCTCTTTTTTCTACTTTCTAGGAATATGGAAGAACACTTATTTGCACCCTATAATCTCCACTGGACTAGATTGTACTATAAATACCATAAATATATCATCTTCATCTGTTTCCTTAGATTTTGACACCCATCATATGCTAGGAGGGGATAATATTTTAAATTCGACTCAAAGTTTTGTACCATGTGATATGAAGTATAGTGAGTATAACCCATGTGAAGACCCTATGAGGTCTCTTAAATATGATAGAGAAATGATCAGATAAAGAGAGCGACAATTACCAAAAAAGGAAGAGTTATTGAAATTCCTTATTCCATCCCCTCCAGGCTATAAGAATCCATTTTCATGGCCCAAAAGTTGAGATCTTGCCTAGTTTTCCAATGTACCACACAGGGAACTCAGTGTAGGGAAGGTTGTACAGAATTGGATTCAAGTTGATGGAGATATAATTCACTTCCCCTGTGGTGGAACCATGTTTCCTCATGGAGTAGATGCTTATATTGAAAATAACAATAAATTGATTCCTTTGATTGATGGATCAATCAGGGCTACCATTCACAATGGCTGTGGGGTATGTTATTTGCTTTCCCCTTCATTCCTTGTGATTTCTAATTCTTGGTAATTTAGTGGCCTTTTGTAATTCAAAGATCATACCATTTGAAAAGGTTCTTCCACTAAAATATCCTATTTATGTCAAATAAAAAACCAAGGTACTAGAAGTAATGGGGAGGATTCCATGTTATTGATTGGTACATGCAAGAAAACTAATTATAGTTCACAAGTAGCTAGACACTGGCAGGGATTCTGTTATGTATAGATACATTAACTCTCTGGGGATGGAATAGTCTGGAAATTGGCACCATGGATCAAATTCAACGAACTGGATACCTTCCAAAAAGAATCACACGATCATGGAAAGGTTCTCCTTGTTGTGCTTTTCAAATGAAAAGGAACAACCACATTTTGCTTGTAGAGTGAACACATCATGTATAAAGCTTATCAACCTTAGAGTTTGCTACTTTCGGTACCAGTGGAGTTTTGAAGGGAATATTTGATCTTAGTATGCAAATAATTCATTCAGGTTCACATAAAGAGTCCATATAACTGAAGAAAGATCCTTTCTTCCAAACTTTACCCCTGATTGCCACCTATTTAACACTAGATCAACATGTTTCATCCATCCTCATAGTTAATATGTGAATATTAGTTTACACTAGGAAGTTTCTTTCCTTTCGCTACATGGGTGAATGGTGTTCCTTTTCACTCAGATGGAGTTGTGTAATTTTAAAGCATTTGTAGAATATACTTACTTGTAATGAGAAAACATAGTAGAATGAGTTGAAGCACAGTAAGGTATCTACAATACATTTGTCTTTCCAGCTAAAAACATAGAGTACCAAGCTAGGAAACAATATGTTGATTTTTCTGTAATGCAATGTTTTTAGGTTGCTAGCTAGGGTGCTTACTTGTTGAATAGGAATATCTTATCCATGTCCTTTGCACCATCAGATTCACATGCGGCACAAGTTTAGTTTTCTTTAGAGCATGGCGTTCCAGCTATGATTGGGATCATGGCATCTCGCAGGGTTCCATACCCAGCAAGAGCTTTTGATATGGCTCATTCTTCAAGGTGTATGATTCCATGGAATAAGTATGGTATGATATAGATTCTCAACTTGATAAAAGCCCGAAAACTATTTGAAACATATTTTTATGTGAAACTACGAAGTCTCTTCAACTTTTGATGTATAATCCTATTTTTTTAGTTATAGTGAAAATGCATGCAAATCTTGATTATGTGTCTGTTTTGTCATCTGTTTTTATCATCAGATGGCATCTTCTTGACGGCTCCAATTTTAGACTAAAATAAAGTTTTATTTCCAAGTCAATAATAACTATATCACTTGCCTTTTTTTCCATGCACAATTTTTGATATACTGTTTGGTTACTCCAGACCTTTGTGCCAACCTTTTATTCAGGAATGACTCTTGGATGTCTCTAGATTGTGTGCTGCTCTAATACCACTATCAAAAATATTCAAAGATACATGGGTAGATTTTTGTGGAGATAATCAATGTTCTATTTTGTTCTATCCAATAACATGAGGTGAATGCATATGTATGTGGAAGGGGAAGCCTTGTTCCATTTTTCCTTTAAGGAATGGCTCATACTTTTATTACAACTTTTCCATAACACATAATTAACTTTTTCCTAACATTACAGTTTACTCCATGATATTTTGGATTTTTTACCACGTGAAGAATTTGGATTTTTTAAGCTTGAATCATCTTATTACAATTTACACCATATTAAACCACTACCTTTAAAACTTAAAACTCATGATGTCCTAGGACCAAAGTATTACAAAATAAATATTACAACAACTTATATAACTATTCTTTTACTTTGTCCTTCTAGATTATCATCCATGAGATTTTTGTCCCTATTCCAAACTAGATATGGATACTAAATAATTGTAGTTCTGTATGAACATTGTGATGGTATTCATTTCAAATTGATAATTTATTTTTTGGGTAGATATACCACTGTTAAAAGAAAAAGGGTGCAATTAAGCATAACCCTAAATACATTTTTTTAAAGTAAAAATGATTATTTGTAAGTTTCAACTCTAAACCAGGAGGTGACAGTCCTCAATTACAACTAGAGAAATTTTGTTATAATGATCTGGAGAGAAATATTATAGTAAATGGGCTTGTTTTATTAAATTCAGGTTGGGGCATATTGATGAGCTTTTGAGATCCACTCAACTTACAGGTTACTTGTATACTTGAAAAGTAATTCTCTCCTCTTATTCTTCTTCAGTTTTATGGTTATTGCTAACTTTTGTTCCTTATAAATGACTACATTATACCATCTGATATTTACTGGAAGGTGTTGAATCTATTTGATGCCTTATGGTAACCTTGTTGATTTTGTTTGGTGTATTGTTCCTATATTACAGAGATGCATAGCTCTACAAGGAGAACCTCCAATAGATGATACAGAAGTTGATGACTGGGTACATATATTTGTTGTCCTTCAAGGATCGTGTATTTTTTTATATCTCTGTTCAACAGGTTATAAGCACAACATATAGAGTTTGTTTCTTTATATGCTGCATCCACTTTTTATTGTGTATTTCTAACAGCATGCCACATGATCAAACATTTGTTTTAAGAGTTAGTGTTGTTTTATTCTGGAAGTTTGTATTAATAATACTGGGTGCTTTTGTACATTCAGTTTCATTGATACAGATATATACTTCTATGTTGTGACCTGTACATTTAAGGTTAACAATAGAGAATATAAATTTTTTATTAGAATGGAAAATAGTGTGCCTAGGTCTTGCAATTGCTAGGTTTTTTATAGTATGTATTAAGAAACCCGTCAACCACATATTATGTTACTTGATCCTTCTTAGTCTAGTCCAGCTTTCAGCTCTGAATCTCTTAGGGTCCTTAAATACCTTGATCCTATAGGATCTACCTAGAATCCATCTTCTCACCGGAACCTGTGAAGGAAGGAAATATAAAAAGAATGCCATGATGAATCATGTTACTTGTAAAACAAGGTTTATAAATGATTTTATCTAGACCTCCTATAAATTGGAAAACACAATTCAAGGGCTGGCAGCGAACAACGGAGGATTTGAAGCAAGAACAAGATGAAACCGAGGATATTTCCAAGCGTCTATGTTGGAAAAAAATTGTTGAAAAAAATGACCTTGAAATATGGCAAAATCCCACAAATCATATCAACTGCAGGAAAACTCACAAAGTCTTCAAGGTTCCTTCAATGTGTCAAGATGGTAACCCTGATTCTACTTAGTATGTCTTTTTTTCAATTTAGCTAATAGATGATGGACCTTTGAAACATAAAATTCTATTTGACAATCTGTTTCACATACTCAATTTTGCAAGCTCTGGTGTTTCTAACTCCTTTAGGCTGACCTACTTCATGTTACTGCTTATTATGTTGGGTTAGAAATAGAACAATAAGATTGATTACTCATTGTCTTGGACTGGTTTTTGGACTGGTTTATAAGGTACAAGAATTCAGAGGCTTGCATAACCCCTATTCCACAAGTCAATGATATTCGAGATATTGCTGGAGGGGCTGTGGAAAAATGGCCACAAAGGCTAACATCTATTCCTCCCAGAATAAGCAGTGGAAATTTTCCAGGGATTACAGCTAAAACTTTTACTGGGTTATGAATGTGGTGCCATTAGATGCTAAACACAACACACTCGGTGTCATATATGAGTGGGGGTTGATTGGAACATATCAGAACTAGTATGCCCCTGCCTTTGTTTAACAAAGTTTTAGGTCCTTTAAGTATTGAATTATTTAGCCTAATTTGTCCAATGGAAATACCATATGGAAGTAGTTCAAGATTAATGGATGTCTTGCTTGGATGCAGCTATGAAGCATTTTCAACATATCCTCAGACATATGATTTGATCCATGCCAATGGAGTTATAAGCATGTACCAAGATCTTACAAAGAAATATTTATAGCATATCCTCAAACCAAGTCATACAACCACTCTCATTATTGTGAGTACCTAAAAGTTACAGAGGGAATGATGGTAATGCTAGAATGTTCAGAATTAGGTAAAATCAATGAAATTGCATCCCTTTTAAAATACAAAGAAATTTCACCCACAACTAGTACAAATCTTGAATATTGCGATATTCAAGTGACAAGAGTTACTATGGAGAAAGACGATTCTAGGCCACCTAATGAACTAGGTGCTATATATTGACTAGAGAGTGGAAAGGAAGTATCATGCTTTTGAATCCAATTTAGGAGGTGAGCGAGCTTGGTTACTATTACTGGGTGCATTGTGGATTATTATATCAATATTAGTGACCATAATATTTAGTTTGGGAGTGAAGGGAATCCACTACAGCGAGAAATATTGGGTAAGATAAAAAACCTTATATATACAGGAAGGTCATTCATAGACCACTTATATTCATCTTATTTTACTTCCTCTCACTTCATTTGGTTAAGAAAAGCTTGTCTAATTCCATACCAAGGCCTCTACGTGATTCTATTCATAGAATTTGTACTGACATTCACTTGATATTTGAGGCAAACAATCCAACACTATTCACCTACATGAAACCTTTAACATCAGTACCCATTGTATTGTCCAAAGGTGTTTGATGGAAGTATAAACCGTTAAAACTTAAGAGCATTGTATAGTAGGAAGTGTGAAACCAGATTTGTTAAAAAGATAGAATGATGTTGCTACAGTAGTCTTTATTGGGCCAGGGATGTTACAAGGACAAATTTAGTCCATATTGGAATCAAAATTTAGTGTCCGATTGGTAAAGATATTATAGTGGTGCATGTTTCTTAGGTGCATGAGACTAAATAAGGTTAAATAAATAGGTACACATCATATCCAACACAATGAATGTTAGTATGTATGGGTTTAAAATCAAGGAGGTGATTCTAGTGACAAGTAACAAGTAGAGCATGGCATTTAGGAAGCATAGTCAAGGAGTCATAGGGAACATGGGGGATCTATTTGTAGGCAATATTTTGAGGATCCAACAAAGGTTGGAGTAGATGATGGGACAACTTGTAGTTATAAGTGCTAACCTCCATCTTCAAGTTATTTTTAGGAAGAGTTCAAATTAGCAAAGATTGATGAGCCTTGTGTGGGAGTTCAACACACAAAGATAAAGAGAAAATAAGGGAATCAAGGAGAGCAGAAAATTGATGAGTTCACAAGCAAAGAAAAAATTTCATTGTGTTAACATGTTTTATGATATTCTATAAAGAGAAGGAACCAAATGACAAAGAAGAATATTTGTTTCACATGTCAAACAACTTGGACCCTCAATCACATATGTGGTATTAATAAGGAAAATTATTTGTTGCATCCAAGTGGGTGAAGACCAAAGAAACAAATGAGACTACAGAATTTAAAAAGAGATAGTGATATCATACCAATACCCTCTTTGTACTCATTTATGCAGGACCCAGGTTGTATTGAAATTCAAACTCAAGCCTTCATTGGACAGAAGGTCTTCCACTGCATTTATTTATTTATCAACATGGAAAGATAACACATTTGAAAAGGAATATTCCACCTATTTTAACTGAGCTAATATTGGGCGGAAAAATAGGTAGTTTGTTGTCCATCTTGAACCTAGCAGTCATCCAATTAATATAACATTTTACATTGAATTTGAGCTGTCCGAAAAGGCCATATCTTGCAATTTTTTCAGTTTCTTCCTAGCCTACTAAAATGATAGTGCTATCTCCTAACTTCTTTTTTCTCATTTTTCAAGTATTCTGGTTTTTTCGTTCCAAATGTCAGAAGAATTTCAAAATGAAACATAACCCTCAAAAGGTGAAGTGAACTAAAGCATACAGAAAGATACATGGAAAATAACTTACTAAGGTATCTTTTGTGTGCTCATGAAACATGTTGACATGTTTTCCCATGTTGTGCCACAATTTTTATCCAAACTTGCAATATAGATGATTACTTATTTGGGTCTATCTCTTTCCACTTAGATAGTTTCTAGAACAAAACTATAGATTAGTCAATTTTTGCAACAATAGTAATTTTTTTTAACAATATTGAAGAATGCAAGGAAAACCATTTCATTTTTTGTGCCATACCAAATGCTTAAGGCCATGTTGGGATGTGAATGGAGTTAATTTGATGAAATTATTAGACATGCAAAATTTTCAGTTAATATCGTTGCTTTGAAACAAACAAGACACAATGCTTGAGTTTGAGAGAAGAAGAAACAGGCTTGAGAGATATGATAGAAATGTTCAAAATACTTTGAAGGCCATCAAGAAGATTGAGGAAATTCATGTTAGCAGGGAGGATAAATTACGAGAGAATAGATTTGTCTCATTCTCTTCAACTTTCCTTGTAAAAGAGTCTAGGGATAATAACTTAAAATTAGCTAATTGGTTATCTTCTAGATAACCATATTTTATGTTAACTTCTATTCTCCCATTAAATGAAGAACTCAATCTCATGATGTCATTACAAGGATAGTGTATGTCTTGTCGTTGGTGAAGTTGGAACTAAAGATAATTGGGGCCAAATGCCTAGAACAAGGCAAAGGATTATGGAAGAACATATTTTTAAGTCCTCAGTTTTACTCTAAATCATGGCCATCGATTTTTTTTTCATTTTTTCCCATATGTGGTTGCAGACATTTTTTCCCATATCTGATTGTGAATTCAACAACTTTGAAGTAAAGATGGTGGATGACAATGCAAGGATTGTCGTATGTGAGGTCATGTAAAGGCAAGTCAAATATATTTTAGTAGTGGAAACAAATGGCTACAATGCAATCAAGTGATATAGTGTTCTTAATTGTATTCATTAAAGACCAAAGATGTGTATATACTACACAATGATTGTTATAATATTATTTTTCTATTGTTGTGACAATGCATAAAAGTTCTTTTCTATCAACAACAATTCTCTCTAATCTCAAGCTTCACAACCCAAAATTGAAATAATTTGGCAAATCATTTGACAATCAAGTTTTGCATTAAGAGTTTGTGTTTCCATAATGATTTATTATGTAACATTTGTAATAGTGCATTGTTTTAGGGTTTTCTATTTGCCATGATTATTTCTTTTAAAATTGAGTTTGTTGAAACTCTCACATATTTTCGAATGGTTTTTACTATATTGGGTGGTTGTAAAATGTGTCCTAAGATTGTAATTAGAAGGAATTTGGTGAGTATAGGAATTGCATTTCCCCTTCAAGAGGGGATCTTTGATTGGAGCGATATTTGAGTGCTAATTGGTTATCTTGGATTGGTTATCATTGAAAAGATTTGTTTGTGTAGAATGTGATGAATTAACATACAAAAATAATGATTATCAAGTTACTATAGATACATAATGGCTTAACTTGTAATAGTTCTTCAAGTCTTTCAAATGCATTTATTTAGTGCAAAAAAGACTTGAAGGACTAGTACAAGGTAACCCATTATGGATCTATAGTAACTTGATAATCATTACTTTGTATGCTTGAATAATGCAAAATTTGTTTAAATATCACCATTATCAAGAAATAACAACTTATTAAAGGGTGTTATCTCAATGGTAGAGCACCTGTTTAATTATAGGCAGAAGGTTGGTGGTTCGATTCCTCCATACCCTATCATAAACTTGTGACTACAAAAACAACTAAATTAACATATATACAAATATTAGTAGCTAATTTCCCGTATCTAGTCGTATTTAGCTTAGTCATTAATATGGTATCATCTAGTAGTTTATTTAGTCATATATTTGGTCATTAATTGCTACAATAAGTGACTAAATCAATGACTAAATCTGTGACTAAATCCGTGACCAATTCAATGGATAAATCATTGACTATCAATGACTAAATCAATGACTAATAAGTCAAGCTATTAATGACTAAGTGAAATATGACTAGCTATAAGATAGTGTAAATTAGCTACTATTAGTCACCGACTCAAAAATAGTCATTTATAGTCTAATTTTAGTCATTTTTTTAGTCATTAATTTCTCATTTTGTACTAGTGCTTGTAGGCTCTGAAGTTTCCTGATGGAACGAGGAGGAGGAAGATTTACAATGGCCTCAAATTTCAAAGGATCCACCTGAATACCTTTGTTACAAACTATGAACCTAAGAAGCCTACCTTACTCGAGCAGGCCTTGATCACCTATGGGGATTCAAGCATATTTTGTAATGCCTACCTTACTTGAATGCAGGAGTAACTTCTAATCACTTGTGGGTATTCAAGTGTATTTTTTAATGCCTACATCGTTCAAAAATTAAGTGCAAGTGATCTAGATGATCAATCCTCTTATGAGAATGCGTAGGCAGATCATCTAGGTAGGGTTCGACAATAGTCTTAATGTCATGAAAGACAAAATTAATTTCCCGCTGAAAGGTAGACCCTGCATTTTTCAATACAAAAGGAATTTTATTGTACGCAAATGTACCCCAAGGAAAAATAAAATCCATTTTATGTTGGTCTTTCATCTTGATCTAAATCTGATTGTACCTGAAAAAACAATCCATAAACGAAAAAACATCACTCCCTGCACAAGCATCAATGGTTTGATCTGTGAATGTTGTGGGGTAGTTATCCTTAGGGAAAGATTTTTTTATATCTCAAAATTCGGTACATACATGTATTTTCCCTTTATTTTTATTGATAGGAACATGGTTGGATACCCACTCCGTCAAAGTGATCGGGTAAATAAAACCATCTTTTAGCAGCTTTTCCACTTCATCCTTAACGACTGTCGCTTTAGGCAGATTGACAGGTCTAAGTTTTTGTTGAACTGGTTTGGAATAAGGATAGGTTCATATTTCATGTTTGACTATCGATGGATCTATTCCTGGCATCTCCTCATATGACCAGGAAAACACGTCGTGAAACTCTTTAAATAAGGTCGTATAGATAGCAATCTCCCCCGGAGAGCAGTTTGCACCAATATCTACATTTTCCACAATGTTGGGGTTCATAGAGATATTGATAGGGATAGTAACGAGAATTTTTTCCATATTCCCCTCAGCAAAGATTCCCTCCCTTGGTAAGGGATTGATCGGTATATCAGCATCACCTGTCAGTCTCACATGGAACTCTTGATTTTCAATCCTGCTTAACTCTGGAAGAAAGTAGAATCTATGGTGAATATATTCATAGATATTATCTCACCCACTCATAGCTTCCAAAATGGCTTTATTTGAAGGCAAAACCATGTCTAAGAAATCATCAGTATACAAAGAGTTTTCTACCCAAGCAGGCAGATAGGCTTCTTTCGGCTCCTTTGAGACTGTAGGAGGAACCGGAACAGGATCAATAGTGGTGTTAACGATAGCTTGATAAGATACTTCCACTACCGATAAGGGCACTTTAGGTTCGTAACAGGAAGGAAGAACCCAAAGATCCATTGTATCAACAACTGTTGCGATATACTTCGCTACACTAGTAGAACCTAAGTAATTTATCAAGGCTGGGATATCGAATGTGCCCATTAACGATGAATACATTCCAGCCCCAAACTCTTTGATGCATGTTTAACCTGATAAACCAATGGAACAATGGACTCATTAGTTTCCATATGGCCCTTCTGAGTGAAAATGAGTTGGTCAACAATAACCAACTTCCCTTCATGTGGAAACACTACCACTTGAAGAACAGACGAGGAAATTGCACACATAGCATAAGTCCAACTTCTCCCCAGAAGTAAGTTATAATCCAATGGGGCATCAATCACCTCTACTTCAATAGACACTACCTTCCCTGCCAACTTAATCTCAAAATATGGTAGGATACCATGTGGACAAAATGACCTTTTGTCGAACGCAGTAAGTAGGGTGTTCAATGGAAATAGCTCTGGAGATCCAAGAGCCTTCCAGCAAGACAAAGACATGACACATGTGGAAGAACCTTCATCAACAACAGACCTTCCAATGGTTTTTCTACCATGGATGACATCTATTGACAAAGCCACATGATACGACAGGAGAATTTTGACATCAAACAAATTAAACTTCGCCATAATGCTTGATGAATCCATACTACCTAAGGCTTCTAAGAGTGCATCTCGTTGGGTGGGACAACTCTGTAGCACCTCCAAAGATGACATCGCACAAGGGGTTTGGGATAAATATTCAACTATAGAGTAGTTGGTTGCATTCCTAGCATTAGGATTGTGCAATTCTTTCTTGAAGAAAACTTTTAGTATCTTAGGCATAGGTTCGACAGGTTTCTTGATTGTGAGAGGGTTAGAAGTTTCATGTATAGACTTACCCTTCTCTAGAGCCTCTGTCTCATAGTTCTTGTTTCTAGTTTGGAGCAAAGTATGGAATCAAACCATGTTTATATAATTTTGGTTAGGGGAATTAGCAGTGCCCCCAGCTACATTAGAAACCGAAGCTGCATTCCGTCCTTGGGGAAATTGATCCTTTAGGACATCCGGTTGTTAATTTTTGAACATCTTTTAATCTTGATCTATAAGAGGGAATTGATGGGTCACATGATCTTCCTAGCAAAAATTATAGGGAAATTTCACCTTCTTCTTCTCTTTTTTCCCCTGATCAACTTTATTTGTGGGTTTAGGCTTGTTTTGGTTTCCCTCACCTTTCTTCCCCATTTTATTTTTCCCACTGGGCTGTTGATTTTCCTTTTCGGAGTATTGAGCAAAAACATTTCCGTTTTGGGGTGAGGGGGAAGCCTTTGCTGCCTCCGCTCTAGACTATTTAATAGACAACTCATGGATTTGTTTTTCCAAAGACTCTATAGTGGGAGATTTAATTGAACCAACCACACCATCGACATGGGATCCAGGCTTAGGTTTCTCAACACTATGTGTTGGCTGCGGCACATCAGGGATGATTTCATGTAGTATCACAGATTGAGAGTATATCAAATCTAACTATTGGTCCCTAAGGATAGCCTCTTCCTCATTAGTTACTCTTGAGGTGGATACATCCTTAGATATATACAGAAATAAGGACTTAAGGAACCATTCTAACAAAAAATCAGGAGGCATAGTGGCCTTGATGAGCCTCTTCCATCTTTGCCACTCTTGGATGTGATCCAAAATGTGAGTGACTTTGTCTTGTAAAAAGGTGGACAGTAAGTTTGTATCGACATCATATCGGATAGGAAGTTGGAAGTGGTTAAGGAACACATTGGCTAAGTCCCAAAAACTGTCAAACGTAGCAGATGGCAATTTAATATACCACTTTGTTGCAGCACTAGTCAGATTTCTTTGGAACAATCTCAACTGAACGGTGTCATTGTTTAGTGAGTTGGAAGAGCACCACAAGTGAAAGGTGGTGATATGATCCCCTGGGTCTTCACCAACTTTTCCCTTGAATTTTGGAATGTCTGAGGGTAGCTTGGTAGGGACAGGCGGCCAAGTGGCATCATGTTTCATCGGGTCATTCATTAACTTGGACAAATATTGCAAGTTTAAAGTTGTTAGGAAAGGAATTTTGGGCCTAACTCGAGCCTGAAAAGTACAAGCTTGGGAAGTAGAAGGACTTGCCCCTTGGTTCCCAAATGTAAATGTGGGGTTTCCTCCAGCTACCAGTTGCGAATTAGTTGGACTACTTTGAAATGGATTCCATCCATAAGCCAGTGGATTATTCATTTGTGGTACAGTGTATGTGGTTTGAGCCGCTTCAGTTGAAACTAGAGTCTGAAAAATAGGAGTAGGTATCCCTCCGCTAAAAAGAGAGAAGGGAGAGCTCGTGAATGGAGCTGAAACCAGATTTTGGAAACCTTGACCATAAGAGTTAGTATTTCCAAACTGAATCCCCACATATGCAGGTGTAGGGCCTACATAAGGAGTGGATGGGGGAATGTGCCCCCCATTCCATGGGAAACCCTGGACAAATGAAGAGGATCCAACAGGACCACTCTGAGCAGTGTATGAAAAAGAGGGTGAAGCAGAAGGTGCACTGGGGATCCCAGTGACCACCCCACCAGAAGTTCCTACTACATTTGTGGAAGTCGATGGTTGAACCACCCGACTAGCTGGAGTTAAAGGAGTGGCAGGTATATTTTTTCTAGGATTACCAACCGGGGGAGGTGGTACTCCTTCAGCCAGAATAGTTGAGATGGGGGTAGATGGACTCTCTTCTAAACTAGCCATAAGTCTGCCAATAGGAACACCAATCACAGGTGAATCAAATGGAAGAACCTGGATGATCACATGATTGTTTAAGTCAGTAAGAGGTGAATTAAAGTTTCTTGCAAACTCCTCATCCTACAAGTCTTCTATCTATACTGTGGTTGTATCAACCTATTTTTTCCTAAGTTTTGGTTCACCTGGAACTTCACTAATTCCTACCGGTTCAAAAGAACCATCTGTGTCTAATATCCACCTTTGAGGGGGTGGTGGAGGTTCCACTATAGTAAATGGAGGAAGGTTTTGCAACCTTCTTGAACTTCTTAGAGGTTGGTCCTCCATGATTGAAAACTGACTATTCACACACCCTAGGGATGGATAAACACAAACAAACCACACAACAATTACTACAAAAATTCCTAATTCCAAAACAGACACAAATATTATAAGATATTCTTCCAAAAAGAAAGTTGAGAGACAGTTACTTAGCGTCCCCATAGATATTCTTAGGCACAAGAGGAGGAATCACCCACCACCCTCCCACACCTTCTACCGAGGCTACCTTCCAAGCCTGTCCAAGGTCAACTAGAAATAACCTTTCAGTGTACCTGTGTATGAACCCTAGATGTCAAAGAGACTAAAGGCTACCGCAACTATACTGACATTCTGGGGGGATAGTCACAATCTTGGTTTGTACGCATGGGAAGTGTAGCAAATTCTGAAACCCTGTCAACACCGGCACTGCACAGGGCCTAAAGGGTGGTATTGACAGAAGTACCCATATGCACAAAAACCTTGGTCTATGCTTTGATAAGGAATCATAGGGTTATCTCCTCAGTCCAAACCTCCACGCAGCCTCATGCTTAACTCCCGTTTGAGAGGAGCTTCCCATATACAATCAACATAGAAGAGGGTTTACCCATTGATTAGCCAACTACGTCTAAAATTAAACACTTATGGAGAGTTGAAAATCCCTATTCCACAAGTCTAGCCTAAGCTAGTTGGTGTAGGAGCCTATAAAATAAAACTTGCTAATAGTTTTTAAATTATGTCATTCATTTTAGAAGGTTGTTTTTAGTCATAGGTAAATAGTGTGAAACATTGTGGTGTTATAGACTCGATAATAGAAAGCAAAATGATGTATAAAGCAAATTTCAAAGTAAATTGCGACTACTTAAAACAAATTTCTTTTCTTTTTGCAAATATAAGCTAATGAAATTAAAACTAAATGCGAGAAAACCAGGACTTCTTTTTATAATTTTTGAATTTTATTTCAAAAATACTGAAAAGAAATGACTAAATGTAACTACATGCAAAAGTATAAAATGTTTTTCTTCACTTTTTTTAAAAATACTCAAAAACTATGATACAACTAAATGCAAGTTTTGAGCAAGTTCGAATAATCAAAGCATATAAAAAGTGACATGAGGCATAAAGGACCCAAAATGACCTACTTCAACCAAATCAGGAAGAAGACTCAGAAAAAACCTAACTTGGAGAAGCTATTGAACCCAAAGACTTCACTAGATTCACAAAAGAACAAGTGACAAACTGACACCACAAAATGTAGTACAAAGTATAAAGCATCTAAATACCTAATCACTGACCTAGACACAAGCACTCAAACTTATAAACCAAGCGGGAGGACCACCTTCACTTGACAAGATGACATAAATTCAAACAAAAGGCTCAAAGGCTTGAAAACCAAGAAAAATGGTGTGACACACAAAACTTCAGACTCATAGAGTCATGCCAAAAACATAAGACTTCCAAACAACTAAAAAGCCAAAGAGACAGGGACAAGAAAACCCTACCCAACTTTTAGGCTGCTACAGGAAACACGTGACTATGTATGTAGGAAACGCGCATACGACATGCAACTGTCTTATAGAGAAACCCGGGTATACAAGGTCATACACGCGACTGTGTACAAAATCAACCCACGTGTACTGCCAAAAAAATTTCAAAGAAAAAAGAGTAGCAGAGACTTCTGGGAACAAAACACTATAAATTAAAAGCAAGATAAAAAGGACCACACTTAGAATTAGAATCATAACAAATACTGGTAAAGGGAACCTACAAGATGAACCCACAGTAGGCTAGACTCACTAGTGGAGTCGCCAGTTCTATTGTACATGACAAGACACCCTTGTAAACTAGGGTCTGGGGTTACCAAATTACTATTAGGCTTGTAGACAATCAACTTTTACAGAAAATGAAATGAGAATAGGAAGAGATTTTGGCTTACCCGGTTTATGACTGTTGATCCAAGCTCGGTCTTCTCTCGCTTCAACCTTCTCCAAATATTCTAGGGTTTCTTCTCTTCACCTACAAAGAGCCAATTCTTCAAGCAATATCTCATAAATATATATCTCATAGGTTAGATGAAACACATATTAATAATATAAATGACATTATTCATTAACCAATATACATGGGAAAAGCACAAAACAAATATTGGAAGAAGAATTATTTTTATTAACAAACAATGAATAGGCGAGAATACAACCTAGCTCCTGACAAAAGGACTCCTCTGCAACCAAGGACTCTGAGTTCTGCTACTCCAAGACTCTGAAGGTATACCACCAGCATACCTTTGCTCTTCTAAAATTCATTGATTAGCCCCATCCCAAGGTCTCTATTTATACATTGGGAAATAGAGTGGTTTCGAAGGTTAGGATGGTTGAGACAGTTGGGATAGTTATGGATTAAGGCCCAACTAATCTCATCTAATCACGATTTATATTTTTTAATGTCGAATTAAGGTACACATGAGTTTTTATATAGGAAAGGCACGTATGACATGCTTGTTTCTCAACGGGAACTCACATATGCAATGTACACACAGGTTGCAATGCACACAGTCGAGTGTGACACGCGAGTTGCAATGCACATAGTCGCGTGTGAAACCAAAAACTCAGAATAAAAATATATTAGGATGTTCTGGATATCATGCATCAATGGTCATGCATATCTATAGTGTTTTCACCACTTCAATCCTAATTGTCCTTTTGTGTATCGACATAGTGAATGTCAGCACTTGGATGGAGAAGTGCCATTTTGGATGATAACAAATGAGCACAGTGTTGACGGTTGATGACCATGCACTTCGGAGATATGGAGGTGTATCACACTAGGAGATATGATGGAGAAAATAACCCTTGTAGTCATATGAGGGAATGCTAGACGATCTAGGCATTGTGACCCAAGGATGAATGCGTCCATGCTTTTATTCACACACTTGATGAAATGCCAAGGTGTTGGTACATATCAGTATAACTGCATAGAGAAATAACTACTTGGGTGGAGCTGACTATTTTCTTTGTGCATACCTTTGGCTTTGCAGACGCCAATGCAGAGATTAACAATGCACTACAGATAATTCGAGATGTAGTCTTGAAATTTGTCCTAGTCGCATCTCACATGGACCCACATGCGCATTGACACATGCAATCGATGATGGAATAATACAACATCTCTGGCAAGCCAGAGGATGATGATGAGTTGCGCAATATTAATATTCCAGAGACTAGAGAAAGTCAGGATGTTACAGCACCAGATGTGTCGACTGATCTCATGACTCAACCGCTAAAGATTAAGAAAGCTAACATTGGGATGAAAGAAAATCCCAAATTTCCAAATATTGGGGACTATTGGGATGAAGAAACTATGGCCAAAATCACGGATCTTCTACACAGATTTCAAGATCTGTTACAAAAAAAATTCTCAGAAATGAAGGGGATAATGGGTGACCTAGGGGAAATTAAAATCCCATTAAAATCAAATGTAAAACCAATGCGACAGAGGCCATATCGCTTGAATCTATGATATAAAGAACGGGTCAAAACTAAAATTGATCGGATGCTATGTGCATGGATTATTGAGCATGTAGAAGAATCAGAATGGATAATTCCTATGGTGGTCTAGGACAAGAAAACCGACGAACTACAAATCTGTGTCGATCTAAGAAAGATGAATGATGCTTGCATGCATGATCCCTTTCTGACACTATTTATGAATTATGTTCTTGAGGGTGTAGGTGGTCAAGAAATGTATTCTTTTACAGATGGATTTTCTGGTTATCACTAGATAAGAATTGAAAAGGAAGACCACCATAAAACCACATTTGTCACTGAATGGGGTTGTTTTTAGTACACAGTGATGCCATTTGGGTTGAAGAATGCACTTGTGATATTCTCTTAGGTCGTTGTCGCTGCATTCAAATATTTTATTCAAAAATTCCTGCAAGTCTAGATGGATGATAGGACAGTCTACAGGCTGATTAAGGATCACTTGGAAAACCTGATGTTGGGCCTCGAAATTTTCTTTTATAATGGATTTATTTATATTAATTTCCCGACCTATTTATTGTAATTTGAAACAACTATCCTTAAAAAGGGATATCTTTTATGTATTTCATCAATTAAAACACCTAATCATAAATGAAGCTTAATATGTCATTTTTTATGCATTAAACACGGTGTTTTGCAAATGATAAACATTTTGGTACTTCATTTGACCTTTTCATTCAGCCCTTCACCCGACTTTGAGTTTCGCGCTAGGTTTAATGGCATGTTTCTTATTAGGTTCTTGGTTTGTTTTATCCTCGCCTTCTATTTCTCGTTGGTCCCGTGAATACCTGCACATGCAAAAACCATGAGTGATGATGAGCTTTGAAGCCTTGGTTTAAAATGAAAGAATAAAGAGAATAAAAAATATATATTAAATAAAGAAAATAAAAAATATTAAAAAAATGGGAATTAAATATTAAAACAAATATACCCAAATCCACTCATAATAAATTAACGAAAGCATAAAGTGGAATATGACATGGATTGTATTTAAGACCATATCTCACGTGCCCAATCTCCTTTAATTCATTTTAAAGTGGATTCATATATATATTATTCACATACATCATCTCTTTATAAAACCATTCGCCTTAAGATTTTATGTTTAATACATATACCATTTCATGTTTTTGCAACTAATGGATTTTATGTTTTGTGCAGGCCATAAAGGATGAACTTCCACACCTGAAAATGGAGGAGCATAATAGAAACGTGCAGTCACAAAATGGATAGTGAAGAAGCCCAACCATAATTAAAGCAATCACTTAGCAAAAGAACCTAGCACCCAACCAATAGAGTTCAGCCATGAATTAGAATGACTATCCAGCTCTCCCACATCCAAACAAACAGACAGTGCATTCGGCTAGATCTGTGCATAACACATCCAATTTACTGTCCAGATCAGGACGCAGCTCACCACTCATCCCGTTAATTAGACTGCGCACTGTTGATAAAATATTACAGGCATTGAAACATTGGAATAATTTGCAGATTGTATATTGTCAACGTGTTTGAATAATGAAGAGGCTTCCAATCTAGAAGGATCTCCAAACTAATTACTCTCCACGCATTCTAAAGAATGGAACGTTCCCAGTTTAGAAGGATTGCTCGTGGCCTCCTCTGCTTCACTCCAACACTACCACCTGTCTATGCGCTTAAACAATGGAATGACCTGCGTTCTAGAAGACCCACCATGTACACTTCCTTCACTTGACACCACTCCACTAGCACACAAAAGAAGGAGCAGTTATACCACATCACGTCATGTTCGCACTGGAGAGAACTAGATTCATGCTTAAGGAGGGAGATGACTGTGCATTGGCTCATGAATAATTAAATGTTCATTATCGTCGATTAAATTTAGAGAGTAGTTGACCACTAAAGGGTCGACTTGCTCATCTCTTGTAAACAATATATATATCATCCTCCATGCGAGAGTTGGAGCAGTTATACCACATCACGTCATGTTCGCACTGGAGAGAACTAGATTCATGCTTAAGGAGGGAGATGACTGTGCGTTGGCTCATGAATAATTAAATGTTCATTATCGTCGATTAAATTTAGAGAGTAGTTTACCACTAAAGGGTCGACTTGCTCATCTCTTGTAAACAATATATATATCATCCTCCATGCGAGAGTTGGAGAGATAGTCGTCAGCATATAGACTCTGTAAAAAACTCTATTGAAATTGTATAAAACTCTTTTTCAGTTGTGATGTATGTTTTCAGCTTCTGTAAAGTGATTCATTGATTTAGGCATAGCCTCTGATTGTTGAGAAGGGCCCCTCAACAACCAAAGGTTCTATTTGTACATATTCAGCAGTTTCCTTTCATTTTTGTAGATAAGTAATTTTGTTTTTATGTATATGTAATTAGTTTTATTGTAGATGATTTTTTTTGTTGATAAACTGTAATTTTCCTGTGTTTTTATGTGGTTTATGCATTCAAAATTGATACAGATGTCCATTTGAGTTTCTGTTTAGTTCATCTCTCAGCCTTCCATTCGCATTTTTGTTTAATTTATATCTTCAGCATTTCATTCGCACTATTCGTCCAGATTGTTTTTCAGTCTGTTCTTCAACATTTCCTATTTCTGCTCTAGATTTGTGAAATTTCTGTTTTGATTTATCTTTACATCTATGTTTTGTTCTCGCTTATTATTGCATTGTATTTATGCTTTACATTCATTGTTACAATTAGACATTACACAAAGTTTTTTAATTCATTTCATATGGCATTTCATTAATAAATGACAACTTCCAAGTTTTATATGCGGCAACCTTATGAGAGTATACTGTGAATATATATATTTAATGCATGAGATAAACCATACGTTGACTCAATTTGGAATTTAGGGTACACACATATGTTTTAAAAAAAACACATACATGTTAAAGTGAATACATATAATTTTATATTTAAAGAGGAAGATCTTTGAAGTATTTGGTTAAGAAATAAAATTTGAATTTTTTTGCTAGAAATTTAATTTAAGAATTAGTTTGATTTATTTCCTGTTTTGAATATTTAAATTTACACTCATTAGATTAGATTTCTTTCAGGCCAAGTGACCCCTTTCCTGGATTAGTCGTTGCAATTTCAGTTCATAGAAAGGATTAACATAACGTTAGATTAGATTTGAATTCATAAGTTACTTTTCAAGTTCTTAGTTGGTTTTCTGTTTTTCTAGACAGATTAAATTCTTGCATTTGAATTATGAAAGTTATGCATGTAGTTTAAAATCATATAGTTGCATGTTAGTGCATTTGCATATTTAGTTTAGGTTAGTTCAATCCTTCAATTATGCACGTATAATGTTTGCATCTCATAAGCTCCCTTCCCGGGTTGACAATTAAGTGTTGAATTAAATAGTGCATATTTTATCCAACATTTTGGCATCATTGTCGGGGAGGTGATAACGGGATTGGAGTCTAGGTAGATAAGGGTAGATAGGTTTCCTTTACAGTACACAACAAGGGGGAGGATAAACGATAAGATGCAAAGACAACTTCACTAAGGAATTTCCATAGTGTGACTGTCTGACACATCCACTTTAGTGGGTCGCCCCAAAGCCTTGTTGTTCCTTTTTCACACAAGTGTGTTTGCTTTCCACAAGTTACTTTCATATAGGTGTTTCTATTATGTTTTGTTTTATTAGTAAATAGTTTCTTAAAAACACATAAAAAATTTGGGTACTATAAGAACCCCAAGGACTAATCCTTGTTTGAAGTAGGACCTACCAACCAACAAAATGGACTCAAAGGTGGTCATTAGCATGAGATAACTCTCTCAAATCCTAGAAACAACTAGGAATTATTCTCATTAGGTAAAAACCATCTTGACAGCAGTTGAGAGCTTATCAACCTCTCCCAAAATAACAGATGAACCCAAATCCCAAGAGTTACAAAAAGATGTTCTCTGCGAGATTGCAAAAGAAGCTGATACATTGGGGATTACATCCATAAAGGAGAGCAACCAGAAATTAAAGAGTTATTTACATGCAAGCTAAAAAATCCATAATATCCTCAAACAACTTCTAAACTAGAAAAAGAGGATCTATATGACATAGCGAAGGAAGCCGAGTACCAAGACTACATCGAAAGATGGTTTTAGGAGGTAACTCGACTGCAATACCATTCCTTCATTCGACACCTATTGATGCAAAGAAAAGTAAGTTGGTTGAACTTCTACATTTAGGTAATCACTGCAACAATCTTTTTATATGTGGATAAAGCTACAATTCTCATTTTTCTTCACACTTGGTTTTATTGGAAAAGTTCATATACTTGAATAAACATGTTTTCTTTCTTCTTAGGGTAGGGAAATATGTATGTAAATAAAATGTTGCATTCTTAGTTTAGGGAATAATGCAACTTCGTTTTTTGTTTTTCTTTTTCAAATAAAAGAACTAACAATACAATCATGTTAATGACTAAACCAAAATAATCTTACATCAATTTTCATTTTCATACATGCATATTTCTAATTATATCACTTACTCAAGACCAACTTTAAACATCATGAGGATTTGTCATAAGATTAAGGTCTATCTAAAACCTAGAGGTCACTCATACATCCTAGCTTCATTATTAGGGCATGTTATTTAAGCATCTTTATTACAGGGTAGCATACGGGTGAATGAAATTCCTAGTTTGTGGGGAACACTACTATAATTCTATATGAAAGAGACAAATTTTGGGACTAGAGACACCTTTCATTCATTATCTTATGGCATCATCTACTTTACACTAAATCCATCAATCGTGTGTATCTTTGATTTAGTAGATTCCTCTTACAGCTCTTATTTTGGTTCCAAAAAAGAGAAGACTAGCTGTCCTCCAATCCATATACCATCCCACCCTATAGCATGGTCTTCAGAGTTGCTGCCCCACCACTCCTTCATAGGAAAAATCATTTGCCGAATATCTATAGGGACTGGAAACATTGGGACAAGAGCCTTTGATAGAAAAAACGTTTAAGAGGTTAACCCGCCGAGGTACTGAATAGGCTCGCTGACAGCGAGTACCAGCCTGTGGCATGACTAGGTAAGCCCGACGGGGTACTGAACAGGCCAGACTGAAAGAGGGGAATCTGTGTCGAAAGGACAACTTGTTAAAAAGAGAGATAAAATGTTTAAAAAATTTTAAAAAAAATTAAAAAAGAGAGAAAAAATATGAAAATGACTTTGTGATAATAAAGGTTGTTGTGGGTCTACCAGATGAAGGTATGCATGGTTGATCTAAAATGAACTCCATCAATCTGCCATTTGAGAATGTTTGTAAGTTTCACTTAAGCCCCTGTTGTCTAAATCCATACCATAGATAGGATATCACTATCCTAGAAGTGGGACCCATAAACTTAGGAGTCTAATGAACTTGAAATGCAAACTTTCTCCATAATTACTTGAGTAGCGATAAACCTTTGAGACGTAGCAGGGATGATTGGTTTCCTATAGGATTTGCTGACTATCTATACCCTCATGTTTTCCTTTTTAACCCAGTCTTAATTCATTCATGGCACGAGGACGTGCCATACCTTCGGTCTAGGGGAGGGAGTCTCAATTTATATGGTCTTCATAAGCATGAATTATTACTAGTAGTAGAATTGTATGCATTAATAAATATTAACTAATATGAAGTTGTTTTGGTCATCTCATAACATAACTTTTTTTTTCTAAGTTCTAGTTTTCATGTAGTAATAAAGATGGCTTCGTTTTGCTGAACGATTGCCTATAAACTATTTATGATCAAGCAGATTTTTTTGAATAAATGAAAGACCACTTCCGATTCATTCATAGCACGAGGACGTTCCATATCGTTGGTCTGGGGGTATGTTAGGCCTTGAAATTGTCTTTCATAATGGCTTTATTTATATTAATTTTCTGGCCTATTAATTGTAATTTGATACAACTATCCTTTAAAAGGGATATCTTTGATGTATTTCATCAATTAAAACACCTAAACATAAATGAAGCTTACTATGTCATTTTTTATGCATTAAACACGGTATTTTGCAAATGATAAACATTTTGGTACTTCATTTGACCTTTTCATTCAGCCCTTAACCCGACTCTGAGTTTCACGCTAGGTTTAATGGCATGTTTCTTATTAGGTTCTTGGTCTGTTTTATCCTGGCCTTCTATTTCTCACCGGTCCCGTGAATACCTGCACATGCAAAAACCATGAGTGATGATGAGCTTTGAAGAATTGGTTTAAAATTAAAGAAGGAAGAGAATACAAAATATATATTAAATAAAGAAAATAAAAAAATATTAAAATAATGGGAATTAAATATTAAAACAAATATACCCAAATCCACTCATAATAAATTAACCAAAACATAAAGTGAAATATGACATGGATTGTATTTAAGACCATATCTCACGTGCCCAATCTCCTTTAATTCATTCTAAAGTGGATTCCTATATATATTATTCACATACATCAGCTCTTTATAAAACCATTCACTTTAATATTTTATGTTTAATATATATACCTTTTCATGTTTTTGCAACTAATGGATTTTATGTTTTGTGCAGGCCGTAAAGGATGAACTTCCGCACGTGAAAATGGAGGGGCACAATGGAAATGCATAGTCATAAAATGGATAGTGATGAAGCCCAACCATAATTAAACCAAGCACTCAACAAAAGAACTCAGCACCCAAACAATAGAATTCATCCATGAATTAAGAAGACTATCCAGCTTGCCCACAGCCAAACAAATAGACAACACATTCAGCTATATATGCGCATAACACGTCCAGCTTACTGTCTAGATCACGACGCAGCTCACCACTCATCCCGTTAATTAGAATGCATGATGTTGATAAAAGATTCCAGGCATTGAAACTTTGGAATAATTTGCAGATTGTTTGTTGTCCATGTGTTTGAATCATGAAGAGGCTTCCAATCTAGAACGATCGCCAAAATAATTACTGTCCATGCATTCCAAAGAATGGACCATTCCTAGTTTAGAAGGATTTCTCATGGCCTCCTTTGCTTCACTCCAACACTACCACCTATCTGCGTGCTTAAACAATGGAATGACCTGCGTTATAGAAGACCCACCATGTACACTGCCCTTGCATGACACCACTCCACCAACATGTGAAAGAAGGAGGAGGTATACCACATCACGCCATGTTCGCACTGGAGAGAACCAGATTCACGCTTAAGGAGGGAGATGACTGTGCGTTGGCTCGTGAATAATTAAATTGTCATTATAGTCAACTAAATTTAGAGAGAAGTCGACCACTAAAGGCTTGAATTTCTCATATCTTGTAAACAATATTAATATCGGCCTCCACACGAGAGCTAGTCACTGACATATAGACTCTGTAGAGAACTCTGTTGAAATTGAATAAAACTCTTTTTCAGCTGTGATGTATGTTTTCAGCTTCTGTAAAGTGATTCATTGATTTAGATGTAGCCTTTGATTGCTGAGAAGGGCCCCTCAACAACTGGAGGTTCTATTTGTACATATTTAGCAGTTTCCTTTTGTTTTTGCAGATAAGTAATTTTGTTGTTATGTATATGTATTTATTTTTCCTATAAATGATGTTTTGCTGTTGGTAAACTGTAATTTTCCTCTGTTTGAATGTGGCTTATGCATTTAGAATTGATACAGCCAACCATTTTCTTTTATGTTTAGTTCATCTCTTAGCTCTCCATTCGCATTTTTGTTTATTTTATATCTTCAACCTTTCATTCACTCTATTCATACAGATTGTTTTTCAATCTTTTCTTCAGCATTTCATATTTCTGGTCTAGATTTGTGAAATTTTTTTTTTGATTCATCTTTACGTCTATGTTGTGTTCTCACTTAACATTGCATTGTATTTATGATTTACATTCGTTGTTACAATTAGACATTACATAAAAAAATTTAATTCATTTTATATGGCGTTTCATTAATAAATGACAACTTCCAGGTTTTATATGCGGCAACCTTATGAGAGTATGCTGTGAAAATATATATTTAATGTATGAGATAACCCATACGTTGAATTAATTTGCCTTTAGGGCACATACATATGTTTTTTTAAAAACACATACATATGAAAGTGCATACATATAATTTTATATTTAAAG